>CAHIKZ030002112.1:2980000-3110000 GCA_903632075.3 Acanthosepion pharaonis
GCAAATCGAACGTTTCCTGATGTGGAAGGGAAGATAACTAAAGTGACAAACGACTGAACACGGGATTTGACATTATTGAATGAAGTTTAGGAATTGCAACCAATGTGATACACTTCGTACAGCCAATGTCGAAAGATCATCAATTCACTCGATCTGACGATGGAAGCACGCCACATGATATGTATTTATCAATTTAGATATATATACATAAGTATATGGCTGCTTCTTTATCGATGCCTCTTGTCTGACTAGATTATTTAAATTATATATATATTTAAAATAATGTACAAACAAATTAAATCCTAAGGCAGTATACTATGCACACTGAAGTAAAAGAGCTCAGTTTCAGAGCATTTTTTTTAATTTTCTTAATCACTTCCGGGTGAACAATTACCGACAGAAAATGCATCTTTTCTGCGTTTTAAAGCAATCATCAGATAGTCGACCACTGTGCCTGTTATATTGTACTTGGAAGCTTTACTCCACACTCACACATACACACACGAAAAACACACACACACATATATATATATATATATATATATATATATATATATATATATATATATATATATATAAAGGAAATATGTTGTAGTGGTTCCAACGAGAGAAAAGTATGTATATTAAAAGAAGAGGGTGCCGCAAACGTTTTTGGTTGTAATGTGGATTTATTGAGAAAAAATATTATACTTTGTTTTACATAATTTCACGACACGTGTTTCTGGTCTGGTCTCGCAACCGTCTTCAGGTGAAAGTGGAGATTTTTACATATTATTAAAATAATTAATTTTTCTTCATGTTCAATGTGGAATATTCTCGATATGAGACATTCTGTTTGTGTGTTGGCAATCCGAATTTTCTTTCTAGAATTGCGAGACCAGACCAGAAACACGTGTCGTGAAATTATAAAAAACAAAGTATAATATTTTTTCTCAATAAATCCACATTACAACCAAAAACGTTTGCGGCACCCTCTTCTTTTTAATATATATATATATATATATATATATTAATGTTTTCAAAAGTCGAAGAAGAATACAACTCACTTAGACGGACGATAGTATTTAGCATGAAGAAGACTGTTGACTGTGGGAGTTGACATCAATATACACTTTTATTTGTAAGCCATAAATTAATGGAATTTAGTAAGCTTTAAAAAGTATATTTTATCCCCTATATATATATATATATATATATATATATATATATATATATATATATATATAATATAAATTTATCACATAGACAAAAACAGTTTACTCACTACAATGATGCAACTTCGTTTCGGTGCATTTCAATTGCACCTCAAACTGGTGAGAACCAAAAATGTTTATGAACAATTCTGCTTGTATGCAAGCCGTATGTGAAACGTCACTTCCTTTTTTCCATTTTCTTTTTTAGAAAAAATATACATAAAGCAAAAAATGTAATGGAGTGAAACAATAGAGCTTGTTGATATCAGTTTAGTGAATGATGGGCGAGGTGTTAAATTATGACCAGTCTGGAAATATTCTTTGTCAAAAACAATGGTCAAAATTTTAGGCATTTGCAAGCCTCCTAATAGAGAGGGGTGGGGGGAGCGTAGGTTGGAATAGGAGATAATAATACGATGAAAGAGGTAGGAGGGATAAACTCAAACGATAATAGTAATAGGGAATTTTTGTTGTTTTGTTATTACATATATATATATATATACGGGTTGTTACTTTTATACACACACACGCACACACACACACACACACACACATATATATATATATATATACATGAATTATTCACACAAAAACTAATGCAAAGGTTAATGATTTAAATGGCGAGACATCCATCATCGCAAACAATTCAAATAATATACAAAAACCTCCGAATCCGTTATGAATGAAATGACACTTGTTTATATAAATTTCTGCCGTATTAGTTCTTATTTTTACTACAAACTTTCGTCTGTTCCTACAGACATCTTCAGGTATAGAATAGATGTTGTTTTTGTTTTTTCTCTTAGTAATAAGAGGACAACGAAAATACATGTATTGCTGTATCCGAAAATGTTATTGAAAATGAGTTATTGTTTTTGGAACGCGCAGAAGCAACGCTGAGTTTGATTTTGAATTTTTAAAGGTTGTGCGTTCATATAAAATATGGTGATGAACAAATTTTTACTGGTAAATTTTTCGGATTCGGAGATTTTTGTATATTATTTGAATTGTTTGCGATGATGGATGTCTCGCCATTTAAATCATTAACCTTTGCATTAGTTTTTGTGTGAATAATTCATGTATTTGTAAACTGATTGCACGTTTATCGTAATATATATATATATATATATATATATATATATATATATATATATATATATATATATATATATAGGCGTGTTACTTTTATTTCAATTTAATTTTAATAATTATGTTGAGGGTTTCGTCTCGTTTTTGAAACATGAGAACTATTATGTAGCGAAGGAATCATATTTTAAAAAAATAATTATAATCTAAACTCTACTTCTGTATGGACCACTGATTTAAAAAAAAATAAAAACAAAAATACTAAAAGACTCTGGATTATTTACCTAACGCGTTCTTTTCCTATTTTTCTACATACCTGCACACACACACACACACACACACAAACATATATATATATATATATATATATATATATATATATATATATATATATATGAAGAATTATAGTCTTAAGATGTGCTATATTTATGGGTTTAAAGTGCTCAATACCAGGGATATATCGTGTGTAAGTATAAAAGTGGACATAGAAGACAACCCTTAGGGACAACAGTCTGTTTCATGCTAGGTGCAATCATCAGGCTTGACGATTGCATCTAGCATGAAACAGACTGTCGCCCATAAGTGTTGACTTCTATGTTCACGTTCACTATATAAATATATATATATATATATATATATATATATATATATATATATATATTTATATATATATATATATATATATATATATATATATATATATACTAGAACAATCAAGACTTAACAAGGAGAGTAACGTGAGTTAAGGAGCGTAGAGTCCAGAAATGTGTTAGGATTACACGCCGGCAAACCTACATACAAACATAAACAACCATATATATATATATATATATATATATATATATATATATATATATATATATATATAAACGGATAGATGTAAATTAAAATTTAAATTATAAATATTTGTTTCGATTTACTCATTCAAATTGACGTACAAGCTTTTCATCCGTAATCACTAAACTCGAGCGACAATTAAAAAATCTGGTACTCGACACTACTGTGTTAGATATTATTGGCTACAACACTCTGGAAGATGCTGTTGCTCAAATCAGCGTCAGGCAGGAAAACGGCCACGAATTGTATGTAGGCAAAAATTGATTTCTCATCGAGGAATATTAAAGAATTCTATTTGATACAATAGATGAAAGTTACGCGGAGCCTCTAGAAGTATGAAGGAAGTATTTATGGTGTGTAAGTCTGGCGAGAATGCACTTGTGCTTGTAGTTCTATTCGAATTCAACTGTTACGAAAAGATCGTGTTGTCAGTCCGGGGAATCTGCAATCCCAACAAGGTGTTGATAGGATACCGCTACCTATTATACACGGAGTCATTCAAGAAACAGGTCTACGAGTTTAAGAAGGTTAATTTGATCTCTGTTAACAGCATCGAAGCGCCATCGATGTATCACGTCCAGCACGTGAAACTATTGTCCTAGATAATGATCCTGCATCTTGAAATCGACAGCCTTGTAAAGGATTTAATTGGACAAAGAGAACACAAAAGGAGTCTTTTACCACACGGAAATCTAACCAAGTATTCTTGTGTCGGTGTCTTAAGCTCAGGGATATGAGGATTATTACGCCAGATGATCGAAATATTATCCCAATATGAATCATCTACTAGAATGCATATATTGTAAAATTCATGTCAAAGTCCAACATTGTCCTGCAGTGTTCGCTATATTCTTTTATTAAGGAGAAAACATTCACGTGACTGAATTTCATTGTATTTAAAGTGAGCGTTAACACACTCACGCACGCACAATCGTCCTATGCTCCAATCAGCATATAACGACTACATCGCGCATGAGTTGTGCTACCGACGTGGAAAAAATATATATTTATGATACACACACAGACACACACATGTATACATGTATGTATGCATATATATATATATATATATATATATATATATATATGTTTGTGTATGTGTGTTTGTGTGTGTGTGTTTGTGTGTGTGTGTTTGTGTGTGTGTGTGTGTGTGTGTAACGGGCGTATCAGATAAATATATTTAGCTCTAAGTTGAAAAGATGATCCCCCTTGCTCTTGTGACCACTTGATCCAGTTTTCCACTTTATTGTTCCCCATTTTTAAAAATCATTCAACTTTTCTCTTGCTTGGTCTTGAATGGACTTTAAAGATGAACGCCAGAGTATGAATGTTGGTACCACTACAGAGGGCCTGAATGATCTGTTTCCTCTCACAATTGCGCAGTTGGGGCTGAACCGAAACGATTTTAACCTCTTCTCTTTCTAGCAGAACAAGTCAAAGGGTGATTCAGTGTTCTTACGACAAATGGCGTCAAGATGGCTAAACTTATTATCTGAATTCCTGAAAAAAGAAACTCTATCAGTTTATTGATTTTTTAGATATTAAACATGTTGTGGGGTGGACAATTATCACATGCTTTTAAACGATTTGAACAATTTTGTTACATCACACACACACACACACACACACACACACACACACACACATATATATATATATATATATATATATATATATATATATATATATATATATATATATATATGTGTGTGTGCGTGCATGTGTGTATGGGGTGTGTGTGGGGGGAAATATATGTATGCCTATGTATTTTTAATGGTGAGATGAGGCGTTAAAACTGGAATTATTCCTGATTTCTTTGCAGAATAATTTGCATTACTGTTGATTGAGTTTTATAAAAAGTTTCAATAAAAAAACTTTTTCTACTGGAAATGAGCTTCTCCAGTCGAGTTTCTGTAATTAAAACAATCATGGTTACCTTGATAGACTTGAGAAATTTTAATAATGGGAATTTTCTTCCTAACATTTTGTTTAAAGTTGTCTGATAATCGAACATCTTGATTTTCTCATTAGTAAACTTATAATTATATGTGATAGTCATTTTATTTCTTTCTGTTACATATGAGTTTAAAGAGATTATTGATCCCTTTAAAAAAATCAAATTCCTTTTTTTTTCATCAAACATTGATTATTTACTTTTTTTCAATTCACAAATCTATCGCAGACATTATGGTAAATGTTCTAACGCATTATATTCCTTAGTTCAGACTTACACAGCTCGGACTCGCCATGACATATTTACAGTAGAAAATCTTCCCCATTCTCTCTATGGGACTTTGGCAACTGCTAAGATCAATTTACACAGCTACTTACTCAGAATTTTTACTTTAATGAACAGACTCTTTAGAGAATGCACCCTTAACTACTATAATACTAAACTATTCATGCCTATAGTCAAGCGTTATCTATTCTAAATATTCTCATAAGTATTTTTAACCCCTTTAATAATGCCACTCTATAAACCCTCTACTATGAGTGGATCTTAGGCCTTGAATTAGGTAACGAAAAGTAAATAAAGATCATATAGGCAAGGAAAGAATATTATAGGCTGAGAACTGGTGAATAAATCAGAATGCTTTCTTTTTTATATATATATATATATATATATATATATATATATATATATATATATATATATATATATATATTATTTTCTAGCATATGTTTTATAATCCTGTATATATATATATATATATATATATATATATATATATATATATATATATATATATATATATATATATATATATATATATATATATATATATATGTGTGTGTGTGTGTGTGTGTGTGTGTGATTGTCTTCCTTGATATGCGCCTATCATAGAAAATCTGTCAATATATATATATATATATATATATATATATATATATATATATATATATATATATATATATATATGAATATAAGCCAACACTTATGGCGACAGTCTGTTTCATGCTAGACGCAATCGTCAGGCCACCCTAACGATTGCATCTACCATGAAACAGACTTCTATGTTCACTTTTATATTTACACATGCTCTGTCTTTGATATTGAGCAGTTTATCCCATAAATATAGTACATCTTAAGACTATATTAGTTTATATATATGTGTGTGTGTGTGTCTGTGTGTTCTTGCGCGTGTTTGAGTGTACACACACATTTTTATATATATATATATATATATATATATATATATATATATATATATATATATGTATATAACATTAAATATCGATTTAATATAGATAGATAGATAGATAGATAGATAGATAGATAGATAGATAGAGATAGATAGATAGATAGATGTGTGTGTATAACATGAAATATCCATTTAATATACATATCTAACGAGAATGCAAACTGATTGTAAGTAACCATCAACCACAAGATTATAACGCAACATCATCGATGAGAAATGTTGATCATGGTAACAAATTAGCGACACTTGAGGGACTGAGCCTAACGTCATAAAACCTGATTGCTCTACTAATTGACTTATCACGTTGATACTTGTCGAGTGAATTACACCTGTTACGAATCCGTTCACGTAATTCAATGGCAAGCTGCCTACAGCCCGTCAAATGTTCAGGGTCTACGACGATATAGGTGATCGAAAGATTCTTAGTGGATAACTTTCAGATCCCCAAGAGATGTGCAGTTGAGGAAACTGTGATCTAATTCGACGATGCCATTGATCTGACTAATCCCTTCTGTCCGATTCCCCTCCAGGCTTTGTCGGGGATGCCGGACACGAATGATGAAATGCCGAATGGGAGTGATTGCCCGGAAAACCTGGGGCTGTAAATCTCTACACAGCTGAGGTGGCCGGCAGGCATTAATCTTCAGCAGAAGATACTGAAAAAGAAATAGTGAACAACGCTTAAATTGAAGTTAAGAAAAGAGTTTTACATTTGGTTACTTAGGACAAAACTCAGTTATATATTGAAACTTATATAAAAGTATAAAGTTTCTGAATTATTATTCAAATTATTGGTAAAGCTTAAATATGTAAAGGGGTGTAAGAGTTTTTTAATGAATCAATTGTACAAACTTTACGAATTAAGAAAATTAATAAATAAATGTTTGAAAGGAAAAGATATATAAAAAAGAAAAGTATACAGTCTATCTGAATTTATGCAAATCAAATAAATCTCAATAACTCAAACAGTATTGAACAAATATTTGTCGAATTTAAACTCGTCCATTTCCAACCGTAGTAGAATATTTAAGTAAATATTCTGCCATTTTTAATAGCTAATTTTTGAGACAATTAGCATTTACAAAAATGAACTGACTGAAGATAGTATGCAGATTAAACTGATATTAGCTGAAGACCTTTGAAATCTAATAAAAACTATTTTTTCTTTTTGTCCAAAATATATGTAGAAACATGGGTAAAGGGAAGGAGGGGAAAACTGCTGGAAAAAACATTGAGTTATTGAGTGAGGGAATGTCTACATTGGCGATATCAAAGGAGATTTTCAGAGATCATGAAACGATAAGGAAGGCTGTAGAAACAAATGAAAAAGGCTTTAAGAAATGGCTTCCTAAGATGAACGTAAATTTAAATGAGTTATAGCGAAACAAACAAACGCTCAGATCTTGGAAAATGATGAAATTGAGGAAGCTAAGAATAAAATAGGTATGGATCTGTATGGAAAGGTATGGGAAAAGATTGGGATCTATTAAAAAATCTCCGAGGCAGACACATCTCACTAATGCAAATCTTTCAAAGCTTCAAAATTTGCCAAGAAACTCGAATGCATTTGCTGGACATGGTGGATGAACCAAAGGATGGATTTTATTCAATTCAGACGTCCCTTTGACTAAAAAATGACAACAAGGAGGCGATAGTTTTATAATAAGGGCTGATATTGTCAACAAAACCATTATTGGACCATTCAAAATCAATGAAACAGTTAAACTGAACAGTACTAATTATTGCGATTTTATGAAGAAGATTTTCTTTGCATGATACAAGTCACATTCTCGCAATTTTAGAGTGAAACCTGTATTTATGCACGACAATGCTACTTTGATTTAACTAAGATTATCCGTGAATTATTTGCACATAAAAGATTTGCAAGAGAGAAAATAATGAAATGATTACAACCAAGTCCTGACATGAATTCGATCGAAAATCTATGATCAACTGTGAAGATGAAATTATGTGAAGATGGCGAACAGCCAAGCAGACCCATGAGAAGTTATCAAAACAGCAATGTCGGAAACTTAATCTTCTGCATAAAGAACAAATTAACAATGATAAATTTCTGTTGATTTTATTACCTTTTTATTGAAATTTTGTCATCAAGTGCCGAAAAAAAAAACTGAGATGTTATTTCTATTATTTTGATATATTATTATTTAATCACTTCCGTTTTTCCTTACAGCGCGTAATCCTCACATATAAAACGATTATCCGGACGCTATTTGGAAAGGAAGAGAAAACAGAAAGACGCCAATATCATGGCAAATATTTTTCGGGCAACGAAAACCAGTCAAACAACGAATTAATTTATCTTCATCAACTAGACGGGAAGAAAATGTATGCATTTTTCATCTTTCACTTAATATAACAAAATTGGAAAATCACTAAATATTATAAAATTTTATCTTACATTTATTTAATGTTTTTGTCTTAATATTTTTCTGTTTCGTAATTATCAATGTTATTTGCATCTTTCCAGATTCTTAGTCGATACACAATTAGCATTCACTAATTTTTTTATAACTTACTGTATACAATCCTAATGCTGTAGTCATTAAGGTTTTATTGTTAGACGTTAGTATTGATTGAAGTTATTCGATACCAATAGTGGAGCCGATTGGATTAATTTATCGTAACAATTATTAATTCTGTGATAAATCCAACAATTAAAGTAGATATTTCGATATATATATATATATATTGAGAATGGCATTGGTTAAACGGCAAGACACATAAACCTGGTTTCTCTCATCATCATTTTTTTCTAAATAGTTACAATGGGATGGCCAAATTTTCTCATTCCATTGAGGGTCGTTGCTGTCTTGGCTGACAGTCGACCTAGTGATATTGTCAGGAATAAAAATACTGATTATTGTATTACGTCACAAATGTTCACTTCTCATATGCCTTCAGCCAGCTTGGGAAAATAGGCTCCCTTAAATTTAATATGAGAATATCCCTTCACCGATTTCATATACAGAGGGAGCTACCCCCTACCCTCGAAGAGCGAACAATAGGTTTACCAACAGTCCCGGATTGATGTGACATCTATGTTAAGAGGATCAAACCAGTAGCCTCGAATGGTTTGATTCTTGCGAACAGAGGATCACCCAGACAAAAAAAAAATACTACCATATCTGCACATACAACACGCACACTGTCAACTACCTTGATACCAACTCTCTTGAGACAGTGCATTATCTACATGGGACAGTAAACTGGGACATTAACGGACTATCAGAGACTAAATCAAAGGAAAAAATCGAGTTTCACCAGGATTCCAGACACTATTGTAATCTTCCCAGTAATGAGATTCGTCGTATAAATGGAGTGTGTTTCTTAGTTTAAAAAAAGTGCGTCTCAGTAGTGCACGATTACCAACCACTACCGGATAGATTAAACGTTCTGAGTTTAAAGGAAAAATTGTTGTAAACTTGTATTTATCTAGTGCTATTCAGAGGAAGAAATCAATGTGATTTATGACAGTATACAAACCATTATAGATGAGACACCACAGAGAGATCACCTCATTCTCATGGGTTACTTTCCTTGTAAAGTGGGGGAAAATGAATCAATCATTACCATCAAGTATTGGAAAACATAACACGGGTACAGTTAATTTGAGTGCTGTGACTCTAGCCCAGTTTTGTACGAAGTGCAATCTGCTGATAACCAACACAATATTTCAAAGGAAAACCTGTTCACTTGGATATCACTAGACAGTATGACTAAGAATCAAATCGACTTTATCATAGCAAGAAAATATTCAACAAGATCACAAAATATTAGGCAGCATTGCTTCTAACATTCCTGATATATCTGGCACACAAAATTTGCGTACAGACTTTCGTATCAAATTCGTTTGTGCAAAAAGAAATAAAATGCCATGGAACGGTAAATTAGTCAACGTTTTATGTAACAAAACAGTGAGCCGATTATAACGAGTTGTAAAATCAATTTACAGCTTTGGAATCTGATGAAGACCATGCCGACATTCATTATACTGAGTACAGAGGTATAGAAGACATATCCGAAGGAATTTTGCCTAAGGAAAGTCTTTAATTTCCACAGTGGATATCACAACAAACATAGCAATATCTGAAAAGCATAGTATCAGAAGTAATCTGCAAAACTTTTTGAATGTACTGGCCAAGCATGTACTAGAGGTTGGCTTAAACATCATCTCAAAAACGAAGTGCATGACTGTTGTGTAGTTATTTCGCAGTGGAAGCTTGTATTTGTACTAAATCGGACCTAAATAGGTTCGACGTACAAAACAGTTTTCTTTATTTAATTTTTACAGGAAATATGAAGAAAAAACAAAAACAAACAAAGAAAAACTTCATTTTTTTAGCGACATCGTAGCGTATCCTCTACGTTTTGTATCCACTTTTAAATGATTAGTTGCCTTTCTTTTTCTCCTGGATCGGCGTACCTCAGGTAAAATCGTTGCAGGCGTTGTTAGAGCAAACGTATCGAAAATCACCTCCATCGGCGTTTCTTTCGCCGGACTGCTGTCAACCATGTCTGAAGAGCTTCGTCTAATATGGTTAATGTGCCGTCTTCACGTGAATTTTTCGCTTTTCACCAAGTACATCATCTTGCCAATCCGCTTTTTTATTGTTCCAATCTCCCAGAACGATTTATTCTGTTTATAGACTTTAAAGTATTCTTTTTCACCAGGATTGTATTTTTTTACTTGAATAAATTTTTCTCTACCTGGCTTTGTCTTTTTTGGTCGTAATTTGTCGAAGACAGATCTTACCCGACGTGAAAACATCACCTCGGCTGGCGATTGTGAGGCTGGTGTTCCGTTATTTGGGGTAATCCTGTATACCTGTAGAAACTTCTGTAGGGCTTCATCTGCAGGTATTTCCCTAGCTTTCTTTAGAGCTCTTTTTAGGGTGTCCACAAATTTTTCAGCTAACCCGTTTGATCTTGGGTGATATGGAGCTGTAGTAACATGTTCGACGTTGTATTCCTTGCAGAAATCTTTAAATTGTTTCGACGTAAACTGACTTCCGTTGCCCGTCACAAGTGTGTCTACTACACCAAACCTGGCGAACAATTCCAGCAGGAAGTTTTTAGTACTTTGCGTCGTCGGATTTCTTATCCTTTGTATCTCAGGCCATTTCGAGAAACTGTTCACTACTATGATGTAATAGTATCCATTCAGTGGACCTGCAAAATCCACGTGTAACCTAGACCATGGTAGGTCTGTTTTTGGCCAGGGGTTAAATTTCATTGGAGGTGCCTTTGCAGCTAAAGCACAGCCTTTACATTTTGCCACTGCGTTCTCAATGTCCCTGTCCATATTCGGCCAATATACAAAAATTCGCATTAGGCTCTTCATCCTAGTGCTGCCCGGATGACGAGTATGAAAATCCTTTAGTATTTGCTTTTGCAGTGTGTATGGAATCACCACACGTTCTCTGTATAACAATACTGTATCGCAAAGCGAAAACACATTTGTTGTGTACTGGTCCCTCTCAGCTATTTTTTCTTTTATTTTCAAGATATACTTGTCCCTGGTGGCTTCTTCTTTTATTTTTTCTAGAGTTACCGGAAGTTCCTGAACTGCATTACACACAGTAAATTTCAGCTCTTCTTCTGACTTCAGTGAGGTAATTACCGTGTCTTCTAATGGTTCGCTCATTTTAGAATTTAACCTGGACAGCCCATCAGCGTAGCAAAATTTATTCGACGGTATGTACTCCATGCTGAAGTTATATTTTAGCAGAATTGTACCTCATCTCTGTAGTCGGTTGGCTGTATGCGTCGGCAAACCCTTTTTCGATCCAAAAATCGAAATTAGAGGCTTATAATCGGTTTTTAGCTTAAAATGTCGACCGTGGAGAAAACGGTGAAATTTCGCTACTGCAAATAATATTCTAAGCGCCTCTTTCTCTATCTGAGAGTAATTCTTCTCAGCCGGAAGTAGTGCTCTAGAAGCATGAGCAATTGGTTTTACTTGACTATTTGTCATTCTGTGTAAGATACATGCTCCTACTCCATACGAACTTGCTACTATGATCTCTAAATCCGGGTTGTAATGAGTTAAAAAATAATTCCGAGGTTAACACTTCTTTATCTTTTCAAAATGCTTTTTGGCATTCATTAGTCCATTTCAAGGTTTTTCCTTTCTTCAGTAGTTCATTTACTGGTGCCCGCAGATCATACATTTTAAGGATGTATATTTGATAAAAATTAACTAATCCCAAAAACTTTGTAATGTGGTAATATCATTCGGAGCCGGCATGACTTCTAGAGCCGCTTCTCGCTCTGGGTCTGGCCTTCTACCATTCTTATCGATGATCTGCTCCAGATATTTTACTTTCTCCATAAAAACCTCGCATTTGCTTTCCTTGAGTTTAAATCCCAAATCCCATATTCTTGAAACTACTGCATTTACATGTTCCCCGTGTTCTGCTATACTTGTACTTCTCATGAGGATGTCGTCCAGATAAGCTACAGCAAAATCTAAACCACCCAACATCGAATCCATTACTTGTTAGAAAATGGCGGGCGCTACCTTAATCCCAAAATATAGTCTGTTCAATTTATACAGACGCCGATGTGTGTTTATACACAAAGGTTTTGACGTTTCTTTTTCTACCGGTACTTGCAGATATGCGTCGCTGAGGTCTATCTTCGGAAATATTGTGCCTCCATTAAGCTTCGCAAATATTTCTTCCGCTGTTGGTAGGGGATAATTATAGTCTTTGAGTGCCGCTCTTAAACCCGTCGAGAAATCAGCACAAACACGAATTTCTTTAGACATTTTTTTTTTCACGTATACCGTCGGTGTTGCCCATTCATTATACTCAAATTTTTAAGTACACCGGTTTTCTCTAATCTGTCCAATTCTTTATCTATCTGTTCAATTGAGGCAAACGGCACATTCCTTTTATTTTTGAATACCGCCTGAGAGTTTTCTTTTTAGCTGGAATTTTGCGTCCCTCTTGGTACACGTTCCCAACTCTGTAGAAAGAACAGTAGGAAATGTTTCCTTATGTTTCTTTACTAATTTTTGGGCTTCGGTGCTTAAACTTTCTACCTTGTAACAGAATGAATGTATCGGTAGATCCCATAATTGGAATTCTGTTATCCAATTCGTACCAAGTAAGTTCGTGGTGTTTTCTATGACAAATAGTGTAGCTTTTCGCGTTTTTTTTTATTTAACGTGACGTTTGTAACAAATTCCCCAATAAATTGTATTTTTTTCTCCCGTCACTGACCTCGCGATTTTCTTTGTCTTCATTAAAGTTGTTTTCCCCAACTTCTTCCACGTATGCAAATTTATGATAGATAGATCCGAACCAGTGCCAAGTTGCATTTTTATATTTTTATTATTTATTTCGACAGTAACAATTTTTTTGGTTATTTCATCTTTTACCTGGTTCAACTTTAATTTTCTTATTTTATTTTTTACCTGCAATGCGTGCTTTTATGTCCCACTCTTTTACAGTTGAAAGATTTTTTTATTCCTAAAAATATCTGTACCAGTGTAGTCCACCGCAAGCAAAACATGGATTCGGGAGTTTTTGTTTATTTTTCTCTGGTATTTCACTTTTTGCTTGATAATTCGCAATTTTAGAATTCTTTTTGGTAGACTGTCTTCCTTCTTTGTAGCGTATTTTCTTTACATGCGAAACGCCAGACTGTTTTATCTCTTTTTAATTTTTCTTTACGCTAACATATCGTGTGCAGTCTTCTTCCAATTTCTGTACCGTAATACTTGGGTCGCTTTCCAATTTTGCCAGTACTAATTTTCTCAACTCTGCGTCTCTTTCCGATACCAGCCCCTGAACAAACACCAAGCACTTAAAATTGTCTGCGCTTAACTCTGCCAGCTTGAATTCTTCACAATGCTTATTCACATTGGCTGCGTACGTTATATAGTCTTGTTCGTCATCTTTCATCGAATTCTAACATTTCCACCTCTTGTGAAACAGAGATGTATTTTTACTAAATAATTCACTTAATATATTTACCGCTTCGGTAAATGTCAACTCGCTAGTTTTTTTTGTTAAATGTAGTCTACCAATTTTTTTATGCTCAGCAGTTCCTAATTTTCTTCAAAGAAGCCTTATTTTCTTTCCTTCAGACCACGAGTGGCAATCCTCATTATACACGTCCGTATATTTTTTTATACTACTCCTCAAATGTTATCTCATCATCTGGACTGTACGTGAATATTTCACTTGAATTCCATATTGTATTCTTTGGGAAAGAATCGTTTTGTAGATTTTTCTCTTTCCTCTTCTCAGTTCTTTCCAGTTCTTTCTTTGTCGCCGAAGTTATTGTTGCAAGCGATTTTTTTCTTCCTCCGTATGAGTTCGAATCCTCGTCGCCAAAGTTGTTGTGGAGATATTTCGCAGTGGACGCTTGTATTTGTACTAAATCGGCTAAAACGTTAGCAACTTGATATAATAGGTATTATTCAGAGTAATCTTGTTGTGGTCGCTGACTACTTTCGTATTCGACTAACTGTCAATTACTGTCGTCCGACATCGACTGACCCTCGTTTCTCTTACTACTCCTACTTATATTAGGTAGGAGAGTCTATTAACTATAGAATAGGTGTGTTTCACCATAACAATGACAATTGAAAAAAAAAAAAAACAACCCCAATATGCAATTCACAAACTACAACTCAAGTTACGCAGTTTGTATATCTCGGTCACAAGCTATCATCAAACAACAAAAGAATGGTTGATGTGTAAAATCGCATAGCACTGAATTGGGCTGGTTTCAAAATGAACAAAGAATTTCTAAAATCAAAAAGAGTTTCTCATCATTTGAAGACTAAGAACTTTGACACTTATATTTTACAAGTTGTGCTATATGGTCTCGATTCTGTTAACTGGATGACAAATTCACTTCAAAAGCTAGCTACATATCATAATCAGATCATGAGACTTATGACTAAAAAACGCCTTAGTGATTATATATCAACCAATAAGCTACACAAAATTACCAAACTAAAGCCGATTACATGAGTTATAAAGTCAAGAGTACTTATACTGCATGTTTATGAAAATAGACCAACTCATGACATGAGTAATTTATGCCTAGAAGGAAAGTTATCCGGTAAGAGATGCAAAGGTCGACAGCCAGAAATTCTGGCCTAATAATGTGCACTTATGGAGAGAGCTAGACATTTGCTCGTTGAACTTTGCTTTTGCTCATCAAACTGAGAAAAAGAATATCTCAGGTTGATGTGCTCTCTGTAACAAGCGGAGTAAGCGGTGGTTGATGATCATGATGATGATAATTTTATATATAAAATCCTAGAAAAAATAAAACATTTATTGTAACATATATGTTTATGATGAATGCTAGAGAAAACAGATTTTATGGCAAGACACAACCAATAAGTCATCTGGAACTGTCTTTGTTTGGATATCGGTAATTATGTCCGTCCCCCAAAAAGTAGAGAGGCCAGTGATGACCTCCACAATTATAACCCAGGCTTCTATGATAACAGTTTCGATCTCGGATGAGCTTAACATTGGAAAGAGTTTTAGTTAAATGTCATGAAACTTTAACTCTCCACATATTTATTTCCGTCATTTATGTGAATTGTAATGCACTCTTGAAGAATATAATCGTCTCGTTCTCTTTTCTTTTCCAAGTATAGGAATTCAAAGATTTCCTTCTTCTACTGAAGGCTGTTCTTCCTTGACTCATTCAAGGTCTAACCAGAAATCCAAGGAAATATATGGCTAGGTAAGAAATGTGGAAATGATGATGCAAAGTACTTAGTGAATCCAAGCAACAAATCCTGGTCCGCATACAATGCAAATCATCAGCCTATTAGAAGGTAATTCATTTGTTTAGTGCCCTATTCTTCATTTATTCTGCTAGTATGCCCACGCAGTGACAATGATAAAACAGGCAGAATGCGTAATGTAAAAGTTTGTTCAACACAAAATATTAGGCACACACTATACTTTATATGAAACAGGGCGTGACATGTGTATCCACTAAAAATAAGTTTTAAGTAATAAAAAGTATAGTGTATACTTTTTATTACTTAAACGTTATTTTTAATGAATACTCGATACGTTTATTTATTAAACGCTACATTTTTTCACAATATTTTTTCTCCAATATTCATAGAAAAGGATATCGTATTTCTTCTAAACAATTCAACATAATATATTACATGCAAGATGAAATACTAAACATGGCGTTCAAGGAACATTAATAACACTGGTTGATGAAAATAAATAATTATGCTGTTTAATAAATAAACTAAACGTCTACTCAAATACGAATATCTACTAAAAATAATGTATTAAAAATCTGTCGGAATTATAAATAAAAAAAATCCATCCCTCAGGATACGAAACTAAAGAAATATGTCTATTTCAAGAGTCAGAGAGATAGTGAATTTGAAGGCACTATTCGGTTATGTTTGGTTACCTATGCACTCCATAGACAAGTAGTCAAAGCACCTCCGATTTAATGACGACTTTCTATAGGGGAACGCACGTTTGAATGTTGCCGGTAGACGAAAATAAATAAATATACTGTTTACTAAATAAACTCTAATAGGAGTATCGACTAAAAATAACGTTTCCGTAATAAAAATCGTTTACCCTCTTGAGTTGATGATATGAAATTATGTACAACCAGGCTATACTTGCTCGAAGAATTGATAACAGAGAAATGGTGTACAGTGTTCTAAGAGGTTTACAAACAGCTTAATACACAGATTTGAATTCAGAGTTTAACTTCTCCTAGAATGGGTGCCAAACAAGGCTAGAGAAAACGTTCAGCCTTTGCTATCTTATCTAAAACGAGTGTGGGTCATAATTTTCTCAGATCGATTTGTAAATGTGTGAATAGTGTAAAGTTCATCGGTCTGGAAGAAAGAAAAGTGATGGACCGAGTTCGTCACCTTCAATTTCACAGATACGCATGCGCACATACATATGCGCACACACTCGTATTCACACATACACGAACGCACACATGCTCACACAAGCACAATCCCACACGTGTGGGTGCGTGTGTGTGTTTGTATGTGTGTTTAATAGTTGATATTTTTTATTTTGATTTCATAATAGGTTTATTTATTTAAATACCATAATCAATATTCTGAAGTCTAAATGTGGGAATATTTTACGAATTCTAAATACAAATCGGCATTTGTATACTAATTCATAAATATAGTTTGGGAAAGAAACGTTTCAACACAGCTGTTTGTGTCAATGGACTTAATTAAATTCCCGGATTGTATGGTCTTTTCTAATGTAACGAACATGTTTGGAAACTCCGAAAAAAATATTTTATATATTATTTTGGGGAAAACGAATAGAATTAATTTTTTTTTAAAAAAAAAAAGAAAAAAAATGGTGAATACGAAAAGCCATCGATGGCTGCCGAATTTTAAATCTGTTAACGAGTGTAAATGAAAATGTAATTTCTCAAATGCAATTGAATGTGACTTTTTTGTAAAGATCAAAACGAGTCTACAAATACCCTCAAAAACGGATGAAATATTATGGACGTTATCTACTGAAGAAATATTCTCTTAGGCCGATTTTCGAAGTTGCTTGGTGGAGGCAGGGGTGAGCTAAATAACAAAAGATTCGAACATATTTGCTGTTACTTGGTCAGTATTTCATCTTGCAGGTAATATATTATGATAAACTGTTTGGAAGAAATGCGACAGTCATTTCTATAAAACGGCGTTCGTGCTTCTAATTAACTTGCTCTACTAGGTCCCTCTCTCCAAATCACCAAAGGGAAGGGAAAATGTATTAGTATTTAATTTTTTTTTATTCATATATTATTATGAAACAATTTACCAAATATTCTTATTCCTTTTGAAATATTGTAGCTGTTTCAAATCTTTTCTTAAATAAGACTTTGTCAAACTCCTTCAACTTTCAACATTCATCTTCAGCAAATCGTATGAGATTTTAATTTTCATGTGTATGATATCGTACAATCAAAACCACCAGAGAAGATATAACCTGGTCGCAAAAACAAAACACACTTTGAATTTCAAACTTTACCACACTATACTAAAGATGCCAGGAGAATTAGAAAAGTAAATATCAAATCGTTGCACAGTCCGTCTCCAAACATAAGCAATAATGAACCCAGTGATGAAGAAATTAAGAAAGCTTTAAAAACGTCATGAATCATCATTAGATTATTGAGGTTAAACTTTTGAATGCTAACTTTCTGCTAATTCTAATAATTTCTCGTTTTTATTAAATAAATCCGGAATCAGAAATGCATCCACAAAACATTATCCCTCAAGAAAAGCTAGTCGTCATGACCCTTAAACATACAAATGTATCTCAATTGGAACCATTGTTGTGATTGTATTAACAAACATTATATTAACTAGTCTGTTTAATGGAAATTAACTTTTCGCGACCCAGTTTGATTGACCTGCTGGTAAGCGATATAATGATGGCACATATGTCATCACATAATCCCAGGAAATTTAATTTCAACAGAAAATTGTACTGACCATATCAATAAAGTTTTCTTATTCTCTTCTATCAGAAACCATTTTCCAAACTCCGAATCCACACAACACATCGATCCTTATTGAATACATTTACCTGTCCACAAGAATTTACCTGTCTGAAATGTGGCTACTTATTTCACGAGACTGCAAATCTCTTGAATATTATGTGTTGGAGTGCAGTTAAATGGAGCCCAACAAAACTCCTTGTAACACCAAAAATGAACAGAAGGCAAGGATTATGGCAGAATTCACCAACTTAAATAAGGAGACCACCCAGAAGAGATGCAGGAGATTATGGAAGGCATCTGGAGGCTGTTGTCAAAGCCAATGGTGATTTTATTAAATAAATTTACTCTTTAGTATTTCTTATGTAATTTTGGTAAATATATCTGTTAAAATGAGGTTACAGTGTTATTTTCATTATAGTGTAATTTAAACAATTTATCCATCTTAGCCAGTAGTTTTGCTGAAGTTATATTTTGGAATACAGTTTGATTTAAGAAATTGTAGGAGGTTCCATATTTGTCCATAGCTGGGGTCCTAACAAATGCAGTTAAGAAATGGTTCTACACTCCTCAAAACCTTCTAGTCAGAGGCATTGCTGCCCGATGTAGTTTATCATCATATCCAGGACTAGGAGATTAATAGAAGATAACATGTTAAAGAGGAAATGCGCACGTATTCAGAATACCACACTCTGGTTCATTAGGAATGAACAAGAAATGGCATCACAGGAACAAGAAAACAAGTAATTCAAGATATTCCCTAAAGCTAAAATAATGGACACCTGAAAACTGCCAGACGATGCTTGGCAAATACACTGACTCTCACATCTTTAACAACTGAAGCCAAGAGTTAACAGTTATCTTTCATAAATATCCTCATAAGTAGCACTTTTTTACAATCCCCCAAAAAATCCTGGGTATTCACTCGAGATAGAAGATTATGTTAAGGGGTAGTTTATATGAATAGGAGGGAAACATAATGGAATACATGAACAGGTTAAGATTGTAGAGATCAGGGAAACATCCTCTTGGGAGTCGGTCCCACACAGTAGAGGTTTGTGGCAAGAAACTATTTTATTGTAATTTCCTTCTCACCGATGGAATACAGAGGGAATTCGGTTGGTTTGCTACAATTTGTGTGGCATGGTGGGTCCTAAACATGATGCTTAGACCTTGCAGAAGCAAGGAATACAGTTGATGTGAGCACTTTCCATAGAAGTAGTTATAGAGCAGTAAAAGTCTTGCCACATATCACCCGTGCGAAAGAGGTTGTTGGGTGGAGAATACTTTGTCGCGCACAAGAAATCTAAAGCTCCTCAGGTTGACGACAATTTATGAAATGAAAGCCGTAATCTATTTAATCATTTTCTAGAGTAAGTTCTGCAAATTTTAAAGGCACAAATGTGAAGAGAAAGCAACTGATTATAACATTCTATACGACATCCCTTCTAAGTGAAGACAACACTCCTGCTTCTCTTCCCCCCGAGGACAATATACGGATGATGAGGGAGGATATGGTGTTTGAGTTGAGATAAACAGTGAACAGAAAATCAGTATTATATAGCAAGTGTTCAAAGAAAGAGGACGCAAGGTAAATCTTCCCAAAACGGAATCTATGATCTGAAATTTAGCATAGAATAGCTTGTACTACAGGTAATATCACCCAACGCAAGAAATTTCTACAAACGAAAAGATTAAGCTGAAAATTCGTGTCATTTTCTTAAATAGCCTCGACTGATTGAGGCTTTTCTATGTGTTATGGGGTCCACCCCTTTTTCATACAAGTGGACTCGATCAGTGTGTACTTGCACTGCTGTCGTGAATACCCGGTAGTCGGAAGTGAGAGTGTGAGGTAACCGTTTTGTAGGAGTCACAGTTGCAAGCACGTAGACGCATAAGAAAGTCGTACTTCGATACTGAATTTCCCAGATTATATATATATTATCATTGCTACTAACCGAATTTCTGGATCTACTAACCGTATTACCAATACATTTATTTGCTATATTCATTCCTGCGTTTGTCATTCATTTGAGACCGGATTTCATCTCGGAATCTACAACAAATTGGCGACGAAGATTCGAACTCACACGGGAAGAAAAAACAACAACAAAAAATTTCCCTCCTCGTCCACAGCGAATTGACGACAAGCGATTCGAACTCACACGAGAAGAAGAAATAGAAAAATCCTGCCCTCGTCCACAACAAATTGACGACGAGCGATTTGAACTCACACAGGAAGAACAATCAACAGCAAAAAAAGTATCCCTCGTCGTCCACAACAAATTAGCGACAGACATACGTAAAATTGAGTTATCATGGAAGATTTTAAAAATATTTGCTAGAACTGATAAAATACCAAAATGATCAACAATTACAACTACAAGAAAGAATGGAAGAAAAATGGCAAAAGCAATTAATACAAACGCAAATGGAAAATCAAGATAGACAAATAGAGCTCCAGGAACTAATATTAAAAGTAGCGGCTAACAAGTAACTAGATATTGAAAAAGAGGCAACTTTTTCGCAAGACACAGTGTGGAATACCATAGAGATTTTCAAATATTCTCTAGATGAGGACAAAAATTTCGAACATTACTTCAGAAGACATGAAGACACCTTTAACATCGACTGTCAAAACTGGGCAGAAGCAAAAAAGTTATGTCTACTGCTTAGAAAATTAGGAACTGAAGAATATACAAAATTCGTGGATTATATCTTGCCAAAAAAGACGAACGAATTACAATTTGACGAAGCAGTGACATGTCTTAAAGAACTTCAGCCCGAAAACATCACTCTTCCACATGAGGTGGAAATGCCTTAACCTGGTAAATGGCGATAATGAGGATTATTCCACGTTTGCCGCAATCGTAAATAAACATTGTGACGACTTCAAACGAGCGGAATTAACCCCGGACAATTTCAAATGCCTCATCTTTGTTCAAGGTTAGTTTCAACAAAAGATAGCGAAATGCTCAAAAGAATGCTTTCAAAATTACAAAATGAACCTGGTTTAACACTACAACAATTATTGGAAGATTGCCAGAGATGTCTAAGTAGAAACAAAGAATCGAAGGACATTGAGGATCAGCTGTATCTCATATACGTAAGTTAAACAAAAGTCTACGTTCTTCACCCTCCCCGGAAAGAAAAGAAAAATTTTATAATAAGAGAAAAAGTACAACATACAGGACAAATTATGACGAAAATCGAAGCAAATATAAGCCCCCCCTCACCATGTTATCGATGTGGTGGACTACATTGGAAAAAGCATTGCAGCTTTAGATATAAAAACTGTCTTGAAAGTGGAAAAAAGGGCCACAAGGCACCCCAATGTAAGAATAGAAAAGATACTAGTAGAATAACAGCTACTAGGATGCATAACGATGACAACACCAACATGAGGAAATATATGTAACTGAAAATTTTAAATAAAAAGATTAAATTACAACTGGATTCGGGTTCCGACCTCACGATAATCTACTTACAGATATGGAGAAAACTCGACAGACCAACCATGTTACACACACAAAACATTGCCAAGTCGGTTACAGGCAAGCAAATAAAATTCGAGTTTGAAATAATCGTGAATGTTAAATTTTTTAAGATATACGTCATGCAAGATACTGAAAATCTAATAGGTATCGACTGGATGCAAAAGTTCAACGTTTGGGACCTACCTATCAGCTCTTTTTGCAAAAGGTTAGAGGGTGAACCATCAGATGCTATAAAATTAAAGGAAGAATTATATAACCAATTTCCTGAGGTACTTTCGAGCGGGTTGGGACGATGCAACAAAATTAAGGCCAGAATTGAATTAAAAGAAAACGTCCAACCAGTGTTTAGAAAGAAGAGAAACGTACCGTTCGTTACTATAGAAAAAATAGACAAAGAATTGGAGAGACTTGAACAAACTGGGATTCTTTCAAAAATGCAGTTTAGCGAGTGTGGGGCGCCGGTGGTTTATGTAAAAAAGAAGTCAGGAAAAATTCACGTATGCGCAGATTTTTCGACGGGACTAACAAAGGCAGGAAAAAACAACAATCCCTTTATTCCCAAGGGTTTTTTGTAATTTCAACAGATTTCCCATTCAATACAAGTTATTTCCATTACAAATAATAATTACATTTGTGTTGATTATTATTAAATCGCAATGGAAATGACTCAAAATGGTTATTCTTCATTTGGATCATAATTCTCATTTTCATGCTGGCCGACAGTGGAAGAATCATACGTGTTGCTTAAATAATGCGTGGAAACATCAGATTTATTCCTGTTGTTTATTTGGTCTTCAGTTTTGGTTTTGGATTTGTTTGTGAACAACAAAATCTTCTTCCCTAAAATCTATATTTTTCATTTGTATATGTCGTCACTATAATTTCTTTGTAAGAAGAATTACCGGTAAAAAATTATTTTGTTGTTATGATTGAAATTTAGTAAGTCCCTTGCAATTCCAGGCATTCCTACCAGCACCATACTATAATTGTAGAATAATGTTTTCGTATTCTTACAATGCAAGATATAAATACCTCAGTTGTTGCATATTACGACATTGGCAATAGATTTCGTATTGTTGTTCAGTTTATTTTGCTTTGACTCTTGGATTCTATACAAATAGCTTCCGAATCTAAATTGCATTTCAATTAGGTTTACTAATTATCTCAAATAGAAAACTAATTGTATGTTTATTAATGCCCTTTATTACACAAAAATAGAAAAAAAATTGAATCTCATTTTATATCGGCATTACGTTTGCTTAATATTCGTTATAAACTTTATGGATGTTTCCATTCATATAACTTCATGTATGTGTCTTTTCTTATGTAGACATGCAAATATATATGAACGTTTATGTATTCAAATACTAAGCTCCTTTTAGGTTGCTTTTTGTGCGGATCAAACTCATGTTGAATGATCTACTCGACAGATATGATAATTTTAGACGAAGTTTTGCGATGATAAATTATCATTGTTATTGAGACCAACATGCTCCTCTTAGTGATAGCATTTTCAGCTGCTAATCGCGAAACTTCTGAGAGGTTCGAATCTTTTATTCTGCATTCTATGTTCTCTTTCATTTTAACAGCTATGTGAGGTGAAAAAGTTCTGTAAAATGAACATTATTTCCATATATATTGTAAATATTAACTCGTCTATCACCAGTGAATATATAACGTGTCTAGCAGATTCGATATTTGAAAACTTTACTGCTTCTTGAAATGTACATATATAAAGGTATGCATTATAGATACCCAAGTGCGTATCTTTCTTTTTTGACTAAAATGGTTCAGTTGTAAAATGCGGAATAAATACAAATGTCTTTTTAGCAGTTCCAAACCCATGCATTAAAATCACAAATGGTAGGTAACCCTTGGGTAACTTTCAATCTAATATCTCTAATCAGGAGATACAAGCTTATGACCTCTAAATCAAGTGAAGAAATGTCTTCTGAGTGTTCTTTCTTTATTGATCTGAAAAGTTTATAAACATATCACGTTCTAACCCCGGTTCTCCTCTGATCACAGACGTTAAGCAAAGTTAATCCTGGCCAATAATCAAGATAGATGAACGCTGATTAATAACAGGTGTTCTAAGCTAGGCTAGAGGCCTAACAAGCCGTACATGGTTACAATCTCGCTACAGAAGACCTCGATATAGGGAAATGCTTCTGAACTGACAGTTCGCAAAGCTTATCTGAAGTTGGATGTGTAGAGTGAGTGATCAGAGACACACAGATGACATTCATCCCTATACTATGTCTACTAAGGAAGTTGTCAGTGAGTAATATTCTCAACCATCTATTATCTTGATTTCATTCTACAAGAGTTAATACTTACACTTTTCTATTTTATATATGAACAGACTTAACCAGGCATATGCTTCAGTAATTCATGATTATATATCTTAATTATTAAGAACTGTTCATTTAGTTACAGAGACATTCATAAAATACCATTGTGATAAACTATGGTATAACAAAGGTAATCTTTATATAGGCGCGGGTACTCTTAGAGCAACTGGGTTTTCAAAATGTATGCCATTCAAACATAATCTCTATTCCTGCCAAAATGTTTCTCCTAGTAACATTTTTGTAATCTTTTATAATAAATATTGATCATTATAACATCTATTTTAATTCGGTATATCTTTATTGAATTAGTTAGTCAGAAGACTTGGCGCAAAATAAATGGAAAACAAAAAATATACCCATTCCACTAATCAAGGACGAATACAGTTATATATATATATATATATATATATATATATATATATATATATATATATATATATATATATATTTCCCGGGCTCTTTAATTCAACTTCTTTACTAACAAAAAGAAACTACTTTAGAATAAATATCTATTATATTTTTTCTGTTCTCTGCAAATAAATTTGAACATAAATGAATGTTCCGATTTGAATCTAATAATATAGACAGAAAAAGACTAATTAGCCGACTCCACAAGGGAAAGTGTAATACATCTTGTTTGAAACACGGATTAATGTCAAAAGGAACATAGTGCCAAGTGTTCGATGAAAACAATCGATCATCAAATCTTCCAAAAGAAACTTGGTGTTTGATTAATGTGCTAATCGTAATTATGATCGATTCGCCGGACTAATTATTTCTTCATGATTCATTTGAATATAATTTCTTTGATTTTTTTGCTACAAATTTCTTTCATTGCGAGATCTCAAGTCATTGCCTGATGACATAATCCCTAGCGGAAGAAACTTTACTTTCTTTAAGTTTTCTTTTGATAATTGGTTAGTTGCTTTTAAAAACGAATAAATCCTGGACTAAACTATTATCAATAAAATTTAGTTTATTAACACAAACAAAATCAGTTTACCACTTAATGAGGTATTTGCACAATGTCTGTGTCTGTGTGTGCGTGTAAATTTCATATATAATAAATCTGTAAAAGGGCAATATGAATAAAGACGCGTTTCGTCATCTTAAGGACTCTGTAAAGGCAATTATTTTATTTTGGGATTAATTTATGCGTTATATATTTTGAATAACATGAGATTATGGATTTAACAATCTTCTTTTCTTTTTTAACATTTTTGCAATCATGTATTTTGTCTTCGGATAGAAGGAATTCTTACAGGAATGGAGATATTGAAAAAATACGGGGCGCATATTAATATTTTCATAGGATTCGATAGCGACACTTACAAGAATTCTCCTTGCAAGTTACTTTCTTTTTTCAATTATCATTTTGGCAACCTTTAAATCAGTGTTGTGATTCAACTTATTTCTATGTAAAATGAATGTATTTGATAAATTGTGATAAGTGTGTAAGATCCCTTTTGTATTCATAGATATGATTTTTTTAATTGCTGAAGAAGTTTCAAAAACATTACATTCGTTCATTAGACCTTTGAATTGTGTCACTTCCTGTCCTCCATAGGTTGCCTAATGCTTCATCTAACCCGATGAATATTTATGAGTATTTTAAGCTAATAAATTAAAAAAAAAGTGTAACATTTTTGGATTTGTTTATATAATATCCCTACATGGCTCTCAGAGAATGCAACGTGTCGGCTAAACTACCATTTTGTCGTCATTCATATATATATATATATATATATATATATATATATATATTGTCATCCACAGACAGACTGTTTCGCTGTATCACAGCAGCTCACCAGTGTAGCTAGACATCCGATTGGCTCAAGCCGGGATCGAAACCCGACTGATTTGGCATCGGAGATTTTACCCCTGAGCTATCAGCGTCCGGTAAAGAGGAAGGCGGAATTTCACGAACCTATTTTTCAAATAAACATGCCAATGACCGAAAGGAATCAATTCATAGAAGAACTTTACAGTATTAGTAATAGTAGTCATTGATTACAAATTCGTGCTTTCTCTCAAGAGTCCTTCCATATATATATATATATATATATATATATATATATATATATATATATATATATATATATATATATATATGAAAAATCTTTTAAAAAAAAATAGCTAAGTAAAATACTGGATAATATTAAGTAAATTATGTTTTAAAAGATAACGAATAATTTTATTTTAATTCCTTTTTAATTTCTGAGATAAACATAACACCTGATGTTAAACGTGCGTATATCGGAGAAATGTAAATCTCTAATCGAATTGCAGTTTAATATACACTAGCGGGTGTTCATAATTTTATTAAATATATTGAGCTTGAAACGTTGGCAATAACATAATAATTGGGTTTTAATCAATTTTAATCTATTATTATTAACATAAAATGATTAATCAATTAGGAATGTAGACATTCTAATTATACTGTTAGCCCTTGTCACGCACTACCCTGATCATACGAGCCTTATACTTCCGAAGTAGGAAAAATATGTCATCAATCAAGTGATGTACACTGCAACTAATTGTAAGTCTGTGTTCAGTTTAGAAGAAATACAATTGCATTTCTGATGTCAAATGTGAATGAAAACATTAATTTAACATTTCGATTTTCTACTCAAATAATGTCAGAACGCCAATTGTTTGCAATGTTATTTACTTAAGTTTTTTTTTAGTCTCTCATAAAATCATACATGTGAAGCACTCGGTGTCTTTCAAACGCATTCCTATATTATCTTGCTATGTAGCTTGTTAATATATATTCAACAACGATGAATACAGAACATGGGACTTATGAAGACCAAAGAAGTAGATATAGATTCCATATCCTTTGTTAATATTCTTCAAATACAAGGCCCCAGAGCCAATTAAGGTAGAGTGTTTACTGTGAGAATAGTTCTGAAGAAGGAAGCCTGCTAGGAAGAGAAGATTATGAGCATAGAAATGATAAAAGCTTGAGGTAAAAAGGTTAAAATTGTAGTTTTCACGGAAGGAGCCACGCATATATTTGTCCGATAAAGTAGCAATTCTTGGAACAAAATGAGCGGAATTATCTATTTATATTTGGAATATGAAAGAGGTAGTGTTTCGTAGCAGTAAATATCTTAATTAGTGGAATAAATGAATGGAGTACACCTGAATATTTGCCACAAGAACTGCAACACTGCAGCGATAAGTATGTGAAATTGCGTGTCTGTTGCGAATTGAAAGCAGAGAAAAGAAAAGGTCATATCTCATTATAGAGTGTAAATGTTTGTTTTGGGGGGTTTTTTTTTTTTTTTTTTACTCTAAAAGAGAAAGTCCAGCCCAGATATATAAGTAAGTCTTCATTTTTTGTTCAAATCTCAATCTTGAAAAAAATAAATCCTGGTAGAAGTGATATATGAGGACTATTCCTATTTTTCATGACATTTCGGTCAGCAAAGACAGATACACAGCAATAATAAGTTTCTCTTTATACTCATGTGACATGTAAGACTATCAGTGATCGTTCAAAATATCCATGAGATTTAATATTTATATGATTTAATGTTTACTTTGCGATATTCCTTCTGGATAAACGTAAAATCTATTATCCTTATATTCATTTACTAGTTTGGCCACCTCAAGGCGGTGTAATGGTTAGCAAGCTTGTCTCGCTAGAACAATTACGACTGAGTAGTGAGACGCTCCACTCTGTGTCCCCCCGCTATTTTCTGCCTTGTGTCACATCTAAGCTACACCTAGAAAACCTTTTTGGGCACCTCGCGGCGGTGTGATGTTTAGCAAGCTTGTCGCGCTAAAACAATTACGACTGAGTAGTGAGTTCGACCCTCACTGGGTGACCCCTATTTTCGGCCGTGTGCCAAATCTAAGCTACGCTTAGAAAATCATTATTCATTTACTATTTAATATAATTTTTATAATGATTAGAATATTGCTGGCACATATGGTCTGATGACTCTTCTGTTTACCTTGAACTTCTTGATACGATCGAAAGAAGAATCAGTAATATAATTGGTCCAGATCTGGTAGCTTGTCTCCAGTCAATACCCACTACCGTATGGTTGTGTCTCTGTGCCTTTTTTTATAAATACTTTCATGGTAATTGATCAGATGAGCTCTTCACTATCATACTATTTTTTTTAAATTTAAGCACAGTACTACACTAGCATCAAGATCACATTCCTATACAGTTGAGCTGGCTAGATGTGACCGTAAGTTCTATGCTAACAGTTTTCTTTTTCTCGCTTGCGGAACTTCCTTCCGGTTATAAACCTGCAAACTTTAATCGACAAAAATTTAAATGCAATGACAATCGCTACCTACTGTCCTCCTAATTACTCTTTTCTCTTTCAACTCATTACAGTTTTTGTTACTAATTATTCCACACCCTGTAACACACTACGTTTTACTGGCTTCACTTCCTTGATTGGGGTGATACTGATTTTTTTAAAAATTAGTAGCAATATTTTAGTAACAATTTGTGCATGTATTGTTTTATTTTAGTTAAGAAATTAAACAAATAACTGCTTTTATGTTGTATTGTCGAAAATATGTACATAAGAATGCATGTATCTGTGTACAGAAAACATATGCATATTTGCATCGAAATATGTATGTATTTTATGCGATTTTCAAGTCGTAGTGATGTATATGTAACGTGCATGTTGGTACTCATAATAAACTGTAATTATCTTCGAAGAAACTGAATATGTTCCATTCCCACGAAGGATTTTTCTTAATTGCAATCAGTAATGATCGATTGATAATCGTTGTACAAGTGACTTTTTTTTATTTGGTTACAAACAATTGTATGTCTGGTTTTAATCGGTCGGGCGATGAACAAGTGACTTTTTCATTTGGTTACAAACAATTGCATATCTGGTTTTAGCGCGAACAGGATCTGAATGTCGTGCATGTCCGGAAAATGTGGGTTTCAGTTTTATATAACTAAAACTATTAACCGAAATAGTCAAAGAAATTATCTCACAGATATATTTAAGCTTAACATTAACTTTATAAGTGCGTCAATTCTGTGTATATGGGAGGGGACGTGACATAATGTTAACGACCTTTGAATCATCCCTCCAGACAATGCATCAGAGAAGCAAACATCAGACTAATTCCATCTCTATATATAATTTATGTATGATATTTTATCTTCGCAGTTTGGTGTACACGATTAGATATCATTAAAATTTGGCCCGTGGCTCTTTCTAAAGATAATGAAAAATATCCAAATATAATTGAAAAAGACAATGTTCAGAAAAATAATTTAGAAATCAATTGAGAAAAACAACATTAAAATAGCCTAAGGAAACATTCGAAAATATTTTAAGAATTTTAAAAATAAAGTTTTTTATTTATTATTAATTTTATATTTTATAATTGTATTTGGTTTATATAAAGCAAACACATCTAATCAAGATCTTTAATTGCTCATTTGCATGAAAACAGTTTTCATCCTATGAGAAGATGCTAATAGCAATAACAAGTGCAGTTCAAAACCATTTCATTATGTCCATTAGCTGAGATCGAGAAGCCATGAATTCAGCTCAAATAGAACACCGCGATTTAATCAGAATTTCACTGCATTCAGCACTGCATCCATGCATTACTTTAACGATGAATTTTTTTTGAAAAAGCAGTCTCTGGTTCATTAACTGGGAAAGAAGTGACAACAAAACTCGTCAATATTAAACCATTTCTCTTGTTACATTAGTCGATTAAACAATGCCTTTTATGCTGTTCATTCCTATTCACATTTCTAAAGGGTGTTCCAATAACTTGTACAAATTTTAATGTAAATTAAGTTTAGACGTCTAATGATTTTTTTCTTTTTCTTTCAGATTTATCGGATATTTGGGTGATATTATTTTTCACACATAATTGCCATGACTTAAATAATATGATCCAATAGAGAAAGAAATAAACTTTCACCAAAAACATTGATTTATTTAATGCCGACTTTGATCCGTCTTAATGAAACACCCTTATGTAGATAACGTTTTAATTAAACACCCTTTATTTCTTCATATATATTCCCAAACTTTTCAACCCGATTTGCTACAATAATGATGGCACAAATCTCTCAATTAATCTTATCAATTATTTTGAAATTCCTTCGCATTTCCAAAGATATTTCGAAGGCTTTCTCAAGAGATTATTGGAGAAAATATTGAAAACCGGTGGGAATATATACACCTTTTAAAATTATTACTCGAGAATTTCAAACCCTCATGAGGACGTCATTTTTCTTGTCAGATTGTTTTTTTAATTTTCCCACGATATTCACTCTTCTGGAAACAAGAGAAATAGTCAGTGAATACAAATGACATCAAATCTTTTATCATTACAAAGAACTGGAAATATCATCGACAACTACAAATAGGAAAGTGAAATGGATAATTTATGTGAAGAATTAGATGAAACCCTTTCTTTCAAAACAATACTCATCAAACACGAGAGTTAATAGTGGGGAGATTCAGGAATGCTTTCAACTTTTAATATAGTCAAGACATTTATACAGCTCCTCAGTGTTAACGCTTATATTAATTTGAATATATATTCTAAGTTCTTAGACAAGTCTTTTTTGTAATGAGCACAGTTTTCAGCTAAAATACTTTATTCATAACAGAAAATAACGTTCCAGATGATAGAAGCTGACTACAGAGAAATATTACACTACAGGGTAATGAATAGTCGTCCAGTCTCTCTTTGCATTAATAAAATCTAGGACATGTGACCCATCATTAAATGACATTTATATGATAATAGAACACAATATCCAAGTAAGGAAATTCTTTTGGAAGCAGTACAGTCTGCTGCATATTATATTAAATTTGAGCCAGTATAAAATGTGGAAAAACATGAATGTTATTAAATAGAAATTACATCATTTTAACAAAGAAAACCATATATTATTTTTGATTTTATTTATTAAGAAAATATACTTTAAATACAATCTCTAAAATATGCCATAGACAAATTAATTCATTTTCAATATTTTTAATAACCTTATCTATTGTAAGTTAGAAATCACATGTTATAAGTCTTCTATAAATATAAAAATCCTACCAAAATAATTTGTGTAAACGATTTTATAATGAAATTGTTTAAAAATTAATAACGTCTGACAGAGTATCTTTGAAATATTTGTTTCGCTATCCTTATTAAAGATGACTCATTTTTATTGTGTTAAATATAATACTGAAATTTACGCACACAAGCATACACGCACATACACTGTCTCTCTCACACACACATACACAAAAAGATGCGTCAACACACCAAAGAAATCGATCAGTTTTATACAAGCAGTTTCTATTATAACAGAACAGCCGAATCGATATAGACATTAGCATTTTTATTTGGAAAAAATTTTCAGCGAATTATTCGATTTAAACGTTTTGATGCAAATCAGGTAAATCTTAACCCTAGATGACCTGGGGCAAAAGATTGACGGATAATTAAAATGTTATCCACTCATGAAGAATTCAGTTTGCTATTTGTGAATAATTTGGCAAAAGTATTTGAGATGAAAAGTAGAACGTAGCTTAGAATAAAAGAATTTAAACAACGACAACAACATCAACAACAACAACAACAATAATAATAATAATAATAATAATAATAATAATAATCAATTCGGAGCAAAGAAGATATAAAGAAAATTCTAAAGTGACCCCTTAAAAATCTATGTAGAAATCAATAGATTGAGAAAATGAATAGTGATGTGGTGCAAAGGATATCTTATGTGTGAAAGTAAATTGCCCTTAGTCTTGATCAGAAACAAGCACATATTGACTAATTGTGCCCATGCCAAAAGAAGTATATGAAAATGGAAAAGTAATAATGTCTGCTATGCAAAAATGACTATCATGTGATGAGATCATCAATCATCTAATGTGTGAATTCGAACAGTGGCTGAAGTTCAGATCAAAAACTAATTTGACTCGGGAAGTATAGTTATTCATTGGGGAATTCGCAAATGAAACTCTTTTTTTTTGGTAGCACCCTGTGTTCCAATAGATCAATGTAAAATAATAAATAAAAGTTTGTTTTAGCTTTGATCAAAAATAAATACATTCTCGAAAATGAAGAAAATATTTGTTTTGTTCATTTTTTGTGTTTTTTTTTTTTCATTCTGAAAAGAAAGATTGTTTAATTAATGCGAAGTTCAAGTAAACGGCAAAATAATTTTACCATGTTAAGCATGAAAATAACAGGAATAACGGGGGAGAAGTGAAATGCTTTTTTTGTCAGCCAAAAGATGTTTTATAAAGATTTAGTTATTTCGCACTACATGAATTCTGTTATATCAAATTTTGACAGGTAATATTGGCTAGAAATTTAATAATTGGAATAAATAATCCTTGGTCTGATGGTTCCGTTATAAGTTAACTATCATTGTATGAGAGTAAAAGAAAAAAACATTTAGAAGATATTTTACGATAACAACGAAGATTATTTATTCTCTTTCGACAAGATTATAAATAAAAAATGAAAATCGATGTAGTGTCTTTTGACAAGTTAAGCCATTTTACTTACAAATTAGATAAACACCAATGCAAATATCAAACATTTTAATATTCCGTATCATACAGATTTTTTGAGGATATTCACATGAGGAAAATATATGAATATAATTTCTGCAAGATTTAACTTGACTGAGAAGCTTAAAGTGCATTTAACTGATGCATAATTGAACATAGGCAAACACCTTTCAAGAAATATAAATTGTGACATTTGAATGAAAATAAAATAGTTGAGGACTATTACCACCATTTCAACTGTATACTGATGGGACAGAGATACCATTCTATTACTGCTAATAAAATCGAGCTAACAAAGGCGAAAGCTCGTCAGATCTATTACTGTGAAATTATTTATAGAAAGGCACTGGGAAACTACATTACAGAGGTAAGAAAGTAGCTGAAAATAGATTCTGCAGAGAAAGATTGTCTAGAACGTCACAGTGAATCAACTTTCTTAGCAGCAGACGCAGCAATTGACTCAGAATAATCTTCCCTCTTCATGTCTATGAAAAACTTTAACCAGAGAAGGCACAATTTGCATCACACCTGCAGGAGGCTAGCATCAACCATGTTGATGGAAGCGAAAATTGTTTCTCTAATACGATTAACAGAGAAAAGTTTCATTTTGGAGGCGGTAAAATTTACAAACCATTTCTTACTCTTCTTTATAAGATATTGAAGGTCGTTTGTGAGATCAGTTTCCAATTTGATTGTATCGAAAGGATATTTACTATTAAAACAGGAATAAATATTTGTGTCTTCCGTATAAATACCGAGTTGAGAAATGATGACACCAGGAAAGTCGTTGATGAAAATTGAGAACAAAGTAGGTCCAAGGACAAAGACCCGGCGGGACATTCGCATTAATACAAAATAATGAGAGTGACTCTTCAAGAAATCTTACATTTTACGATTTGATTAGAAAGTTTGGCTCAGATCCAGAATCCATGCTGATATACCATAATCTTTTGTCTTTTGAAGTGGACCAGCATACCGAATCCTGTCAAACACATTCTAGATATCAAATGCAAAAGCCCGCGTTTCAACATTCGTATATAAAGCTTTATAAACTACTAGCAGTAGATCCCGGCGTTGTCTGGGGATATAACAATAAGAGATAGATCAAGTATCCACCATCATAAAGACTGAAAAATAAAATTGACAAAGATTATTGTTTAAGGTTGATGGACACGCATGTCTTAATTAGTTTTGTTTTTTGTTTTTTACGAATTGGTCAAACCCAAACTCAAACAAAAACATTGTTTTCATACGTTATGAGTCTCTACCGATTGAATAGAATTTTATTATAAACAATTGTTTTGTAAATGGAATTTTTAAAGCATTCTGAATGTGAAAATAAAGAAAAAAAGTGTGCCAGACAATAAGAAACACTACATGCCAAAAAAGTGAAGTTTTGTTGAAATCGGTTGAAAAATGTAGGTAGCTTTTCTGTAATCTTTTAGTTTTACAATTTATGATTTTACTTATTGAATACAGTAAAAAAAAAATTGCATATTTTGCTTGTGATGGTTCATAATTAGAATTCTGATTTGAATATATTTTCCCTTGTTTGTTCTAATTACAAAAAATATTAACTTTATTTGGGTTTATTAATTATGATCTAACAAATCTTATTCATTTAGTAGCCTTTCTGTAATAATAATCTTTTACAATTTATGATTTTTAATTATTGAATACAGTAAAAAAATTGGACACCATGTCTATTTAAAGTATTAATAGTTTCCGGTTATTATTTTTAGTTAGGAATACTTGTGTATGTTTAGATTTCACTATCTTTCCCTAAAGATAAAGAATTATCCGATGTTTGGATTCGTACAATCAGTAGAGATCGAGTGATTTCTCATCCGAAATTACGTTTAGTCCCTCAAAATTCAAGCTAGTATCATTTCAAGGTCTTTGTTTTCCAAAAACAAAATCAATAAGCCCCGAGGCCTCCGAAATCTATTCGGTTTTAGTTTCAATCCAGAGCTCATTTGAAATCCATATTTCTAAAGAAGCAGGAATTTAATTATTCTGCACGGCTTTATTTTACAAAGACTGATTAGATAAAAAGTAAAAATTAGGGCTGTGGAATCATCACTTTCCAACCATGACAGATTTGTAAAACAATTATGCATTCAGGTGGGGAAATACATTTCTCACTCTACAACCTCTTCCCAACTCATGCAATTTTCAAAGATTATACCAATGAGTCTTATTCCATGTTCCACAAGTTCAGAACTTTGCAGCTATGACCTGGTATCGAACCACCTTCGTCTTTCAAACGGAAGAAATAAGTTCCAACCTAAAAATATTTCCCTAGAAATGGCACATTTTCGAACGGAGACGCGGGTCAATTTTTATCTCCCCAGAAGGGAAAATCATGATATAATCACGATGTAGACATTCCACACTACCTTAAAAAATTGATGGTTCCTATAAATAATAGAAAGTCCGAAAGCAGTTAGCGGATTTAAAATAACAGTTTTCCTGAAAACGATTTAGTTTTGTTGTATATCCTCCATATCCTTATATTCGTTACATCTAACCATCTCATACAACTCATTCATCATTATCATTCTTACTTACTTGATACTTATTGTATTCTGATTGCCTCTCGAGGACTGTATTGCATGAAAATTAGTAAAAATATGGTAGGAAAATAATTGAAAATTCTCTTCTTACCACAATAAAGACTAGGGAACAAAATATTAATTAATAATTAAAATGAAATCAGGATTAGAACTTTTATAGTAAAAATCATGGTTAGATGCAAAAAAAACCATTAAAGATCTGAAAATAAATAATAAGCAATAGAGAATAAAATTCGAAGTGATTGGTCGGATTGAAAAGGACTATTTATTAAGAATTGTTCAAAATCTAATTAAACCGCAAATTTTCAAATTAATTCTCCTTTCTATTTTGCTCCACAGGTCCCTGTAATGATGGCATGTGGGGTGCGGCTATGCAGCTGATATAGTTATTCATACATGACAGTATAATGATCTAATCTTGAGGACACATGGCCCAGTGGATAATGATGTTGATTAGATTCAGTGACTAGACCCAAAGTTTGTGAGTTCAGTACCAGGCCACAGTAGTGGCGAACCAAAAATTTGGAGAGTTGAGTTAAAAGGAAGTAACTGAGACATCCGGAAGAGGCATGGCACGAGGAACTAGAATTTAATACATTTAATACATGGAAAAAAAACATAAAAACATGCTTGTCAACTTTGAATCAATAATAATAATAATAATAATAATAATAGTAATGTGTGCGTGCCAGACCTGATAATCTTAGCCCCAGCAGAATTCCTTACAGGCCATGACGGAATAAGGACAATGTATGGTAAGTACATCTTCGCCTGGTAAAATTTCGTGGAAATACAAAACCAAACTCTGTGACATGTTATGAATATTTATCAGTTTTGTGGAATTTTCCTGTCCCAAAAGATAGAACAATAAAATACAATGAGAGGTATAAAATTGTAAATTATTTACTTGTAAAATCTGCTTCCTCAATGAGATGATAATTGATATGTCCCGAAAAGGGATATATTTGTTTGAAGTAGCAAAGTGACTTTGGACTACTGTAACCGAGTAGGACAATCTAGCAGGTAACCGTAATGGACTGGTCCTCGTCGTAGTGGTAGGCAATAGGCGGAGGCAATAGGCGGAGGCAATAGGCGTAGGCAATAGGCGTCGTCCCTGTACCTCCACAGCAGTCTGTATTTATGGCTGACACCAGCCAATCATATTACTCTGAAGGGGAACCCAGGTGTATACATATTCATTACATAATTATGCCATGTTGATGCAAATATTACAGTCAAGTTATTCAAATTCCAAGGTGCATTTGTTATTGGTGCGCTAGAAATTATTTCAAAATAATATGAAAAATGATGTTTCCCAATAAACTTGACAAAAGAGTTTGGCTGATGTATCAATGATTGTACTTATGGCTATGCCCCACATTCTCAGGAAAATTTAAATGAGGTTATGGGAATCTACAAATTGAATTTTCATGCACATTCTCATCTACTCATATAACTCTACATATTTTACAATGATCGGTTCTTCATATCTTAAAGATTGTTCTGTGAGTTTAGAGAATCTTAAATTTGGCATGATTCTTGTTTTTCAGACATATTTTAACTGTACATAAATTACATCGGTGCAAAAGAAATTCTCATATTAATGAACATGTATACTACTATGTGCAATCATAACATTAATAAAACTGAGTTCCCGGTACATATGCCATCCAGCTGTACCAAAATCTGTTGGCTTACAGTCAATTGAGGTTCTATGTTGAAAGTTGGAGACAACACGTAAAACAAACAGATTGTCGTTATTATTATTATTATTATTATTATTATTATTATTATTATTATTATTATTTTCTTTGATTTCTGGCGTTTACACATTTCTTTCCGGGTCCCGCCCGGGGAACTAAGGTTAGAAATGGCGTCATGACACTTTCCACTGACACAAAAAAAAAAAAATGATTACGTAGATAAAGCCCTTCGTAAGGTGTGAGCTGTACTTGTCAGAACAATTTTCTCCTCGAGGCATGGACTTCCAGGAATCCATTCAATTAGTCCACTGGAATCTTTTCCAACCAGTCCTAGGGCTCCAACTACAACAGGGATTGTTGATGTTCCCATATGCCACATTTTCGCGATTTCTATTTCAAGGTCCTTGTACTTTGACAACTTTTTGAATATCTTCAAAGATACATTGCAGTCGGCAGGGACTGCCATATCAATAAGGAGGCACCGTTTTTGTTTATGGTCTTTAATAACAATATCTGGGCGGTTGGCCTTGATTGTTCTGTCAGTGTGTATTGTGTAGTCCCATAGAATTGTAACAGGTCCTATCTCCGTAACCGGGTCTGGGTGGTGTTCATACCAGTTTCTTTCAGTTTTCTTCCGTAGAAGTTGCAGATTTTCCAGTGCAGATATTGGCCCACTCTGTCATGTCGGGTTTTATATTCAGTGGGTGCCAACACCGTACAACCTGCTACAAGATGATCAATCGTTTCTGGATATTTATCACAGAATCTGCATTTTGGACTGACAATATTTTAGTATATATGCTTGATAATTCCTAGTTAGCAAGCATTGGTCCTGCGCAGCAAGGATAAAACCTTCAGTTTCCGCTTTCAACCCTGTACTACGTAGCCACTGATGGTTACGGGTTTTGTCTACGTCAGCTTGTTTGGTACGGGCAGAGTATTGGACATGAAGCGGTTTATCTTGCCATCGCTTCTGTAACTGGTCTGTTGCATTCGTCTTAGCTATCTTTTTTAGGTATTTTGCAGTTTCAGCCGGTGTATTGTGCTGTAGTTGCATCTCTACGCCCATTTGGAACTCCATTTTGAATTTGTTGGCTTCCTTCATTACGGAGTAGAGACGCTTACTACTTTCATGTTCCTTGACGCACACCATCATCCAGTCTTCTGTAGTTTCCAAATATCTTTGGAGAGAGGCCAATTGTTGTAGTTTTGTAGGACAGTTCTAGTTGAACTAATCCTCTGCCTCCTTCGGATATGGGCACATACAGACTGTCGACATCAGCTTTGGGATGATGCATGCGATAGCAAGTGAGTAGCTTTCTCGTTTTGGCATCCAGTCGCTTAATTTCAGCTATGGTCCAGTTAAGGACATTAAAGCTGTATTGCACCACAGGGACAGCCAATGTGTTTATGGCTGATATCCTGTTTTTTGAGTTCAGCTCAGTATTTAGTACCAGACGTACACGCCTGTAGTATTCTTTTCTTATTTTTTTTCCTTCATTTGGGGGTGTTGTATGCCATCTCCTTCGCTAATTCCTAGGTACTTATAAGCTTCACCATGCTCCAGTTCCCTAATCTTTGTGACAAAATCTAAATCTATTAAGGGTGTTTCTGTAATTCTACCTTTCTTGAAAGTTACTTTTGCACATTTATCTAATCCGAAGTCCATACCTATGTCGTCACTGAAGTATTTTACAATATTGAGGAGGCCTTTCAACTCATTGTCGTCTTTGGCAAAGAGTTTGAGATCATCCATGTAGAGTAGGTGATTGAATATTTTCTTATTTATTTTGTAACCATAGCTACTGTTGTTCAGTTCATGTGTAAGAGGGATTAAGGATAAACAAAACAGAAGGGGTGACAGAGAGTCTCCTTGAAAGATTCCACGTCGGATATTCAGACGGTTGGATATGGCAGTGCCCCTGGTGTGACTAAGGTATAGTTTGGTGTTCCACATTCCCATGCTGTGCTTTAGGAAATTTAATACCACGGGGGAGACTTTGTACATTTCCAAAGTCTTAAGGATCCAAGAATGTGGAACACTATCAAAGGCTTTACGATAATCAATCCACGCTGCACTTAGGTTCCTGCGTCGTCTCCTGCAATTTTCCAGGATCATCTTATTTATCAGAAGTTGATCCTTGCAGCCATATGAGCCCTTTCTGCATCCCTTCTGTTCCAGCGGGAGAGTGCTGTTTGTTTCGAGAAAGGAATAAGTACGGTTCGTCAGTACAGACGTGATCAACTTATACGTTGTGGAGAGACATGTTATCGGTCTATAATTTTTCGGGTCGTCTGTTTCAGTTGTTTTTGGTATGAGGTATGTCATACCTTCAGTAATCCATTCCGGGATTTCATAGGGATTATTTACAAGCGTTGATAATGTTTTTGCAAGAATTTCATGGGTAGATGTGAGATGATACAGCCAGAAATTGGGCAACTTGTCACTTCCTGGGGATTTCCACTTTTTGGGATTTCGTTAGAGCTTGCCTAACATCATCTGTGGATATATTTTTCCCATTCTTGCAGAGGTGTATCCAGCATTCGTTCTTCTTCACGCCGTATCCCTCTGCATTTGGGTTATACTCCTTTGGGCTGCTCCAGATATTTTCCCAGAATCTCTGTACATTATCAATCGATGGTGGCCTTTCTACATGTATAGGGTGTTTATTATTATTGTCATTATTATTATTATTATTATTATTATTATTATTATTATTATTATTATTATTGCCGCAAGGACCAATACTTACTAAATAGAAATTGTCACGAACGCATAATGAAAAGTGTGTTAACACGAAATGCAGATTCTGGGATGAATATCAGGAAACAAGTGACCATCTTGTATTAGGTTTGCACTGTGTTAACATGCACTGAATATAAAACTCGGCATGAAAGAGTAGGCCAATAACTGTACTGAAAACTATGCAATTTTACGGGAAGGAAACTGCAAGAAACAGGTATGAACATCACCTAGGCTCGTTAAAGTGATTGCAGGTGTAACAATTTTATGGGACTTTACAATGCACCCAGGTATAACAATAATAGCTAATCACCCAGACATCGTGATTAAAGACAATAAAAACAGAATAGGCTTTCTTAATTATATGAATCCCTGCATATTTTAATGTATTTTTGAAGCCCTTCAAAAAACTATAAAAATACAATGATTTTGAAGTGGAAATCTAAAAAAATGTGACAATGTTTCTACTTAATATCGGAGCTCTCAGATTGACTAGAAAATGTTCCGATAGATTCCTGGCACCGCATAGCTTAAATAAATGCAAAACATTGTATTCACAAGTAAAGCCCATACAGTACAAAGAACTCTATCTATTTAAAATGTGTGTGATTCCTTTTTTACAAAAATGATTAGTAGAAAATATCGTGAAGCCATTTCTAACATTAGATCTCTGGTTGGGACCTGGAAGGAAAGGTGCATGCAACAGAGACCCAAGGAAATAATAATAATTACCATAATAATAATAATAACAACGACAACAACAATAATAATAATAAATTATAGTAGTAGTATTACTAGTAGTAGTAGAATAAGAAAAAGAAGCAGTAGTAGTAGTAATAGTGGTTGTAGAAGTTTTATATCTAATAGTTTAGTTAATGTTTATTCCACGCTTTACTGAGGATAATTTGATGATTCCCCCTTTCTTTGAGAAGAGAAATGTAGCAATTCTACATGTTAACAGAAACAGAACAAATAATCAAGCAAATATTAAAATGTTTTTTACATTGAATTCGTAAAAGAATACAAGATATTAAAAATGAAATTACTGACAAAATGGTAGAGGCTTGACTGAAGAAAGAAAATTGAAATGAGATAGTGAAGCTGTTTTACCACAAGAGAATTAATTCAAAACTTAAAAAAAAAACAATTTGAAATTATTGCATGTGCGCAGACAAATATGAAACGGAAACATTAAGTTAACGTAATTAATTGAATTAAAATGAAATTTATTTAAATATCCTATAACTGAAGGGAGAGGCGCATAATTATGTAGGATGAAGTTAACTATACAGACAATAATTAAAATAATTTTCAGAAATCTATTGTTAAATAATAAGTAAATATATTTCCGATGAATTACTTTACACGAGATATAATATGTATTTCATGGAATTACAATATCTATCATTTAAAAAAAATAGAAATACTCGTTTTCAAAGACTAAAATGCAAGAAATATCAAGTTTATTACGTTGCTGGTGTTGGATTTCTTATTCTGATTAGTCTAGAAAGAAAAAGAGAACATTGCAAAGTATAGAAATATAAAGAACAACACTAAGAAAAAGTTGAGATTCTATTGAATGTAATCGGAGACTTAAGAAGTGTTATAGAATTTATTTCATCGGTTAAAATCATTAGATTTATTAGTGAATTTTCATGTTTCTCAAAATTCCACAGAAAAAAAAATAATATAATTAGATACCTAAGGTTGCGAGATTTAACTTCACAGCCAAGAAAACCAGCTAATATCCATCGAAAATGGAAAAAAACAAACAGATAAAAATAAGAAGTTTTAAAGAGATATTCAATCTCTACTTCCCAAAAGCAATCACCAGTTTCACTTGCTGAATAATAATAATAATAATAATAATATTAATAACAATATTACTTCTACTAATAATAATAAAGATGATGATAAAGAAAGCAAGGACAAATGCAACCGACCGATGGTAAGATTAACCGCTTCACGGTCAATACTCTGCTTGTAGCAAATGATCAGATGTAGACAAACCCCGTAGATAACAGTGGCTACTTAGTGCAGGGTTTATTCTTGCTGCACAGGGGCAAGGCTTGCCAACTAGAAATTACCAAGCACTCATACTGAAAAATTGTTAGCGCTAAACGCAGTTTCTCTTATATATATATAAAGAAAGAATTGGCCATCTCATTTCAGTCTGAGATGTATTGGCAGACATTGAATATAAAACACCGCATGAAAGTGTAGGCCAGAATCTGCACTGGAAAATTTTACTGAAAGAGAACTGCAAGAAATTTGTATGCACACAACCCAGACCCGGTCACTGGATAAGACTTGTAAATTTATGAGACTTTACAACACAGAGACAGAACAATCAAAGTTAATCGCCCAGACATCGCGTGATTACAGACCGCAAAGAGAAATGTTCCTTCTTATTGATGTGACAGTCTCTGAAGACGGTAATATATTTTTGAAGATCTTCAAATACCTATCAAAATACAAGGAATTTGAAATCGAAATCTCAAAAATGTGACACATGAGGACATATACAATTCCAGTCGTAGTTGTGCTCTTGGATTGTTTAGAAAAGATTACAATAGACTCAATGAAGGGATTCCTGGTAATCCATGAATTAAAGAAATACAAAAATTGTTCTCACACAAGTAGAGCCCACACCTTGCGTAAAACATATGTGATATTTTTTTTAGAACTGCTTAGTGGAAAATGTCATGATACCATTTCTGACCTTAGGTCACTGGTCGAGACCAGGACAGACATGTGTCTGCACCAGAAATCAAAGATAATAATAATAATAATAATAATAATAATAATAAATGGCGCCCGGGATCCCCCCATGTATGGGTAAATACGGGCTAACTAAAATGCTGACATAACGAAAAATATTGCTAAATCGCATCGGTTGTCACGCGGGTCAAGAAGGACAGTGATTCCCAATGAGGAGCCAGACTGGGATCGAAACGTCTGCAACAGGAGGAAACTCTACCCAACGAGAGCTAGAGGAAAACCACGCCAAAGACAGTCCTGAAAGAGCCTTTCTATATTCATTAAAAGAAAATACCACAAAAAGAACTAGAAATAAATGCTCTTGAAAAAAGTATATTGAAGTAATCATAGCCTTTTACACCCTTACGATAAATCTGACAAAAACGACTAAAGCCGTATAAAATACCTAGCGAAAATATAACCCCGTCAACACCAATGCCAACAAGCTAGCCGAAGTCAAGCGTGACCTCATGAGGAAAAAAAGAATATCTGATATAGAACTCGAAAGCATCCGAAAAATGAGGAGACCCGTGCAGAGTAACTAATACAAATCAGTTGTAATAATCCCTCTGAGGTATACAAGCAGATAGAGGAACCTAATGAGGAATATGATAAAGAAACCAAAATGACAAAAACACCCGATATAAATGGGAGAAATTAAAGGAAGGGACGACAATTCCAAAATAAAAAAAGAACCATCAAGTGAATGTAAACATCAACCTTGCTAACCAAGCAATTAGAAAAAAAAGGGACGGAAAGGAAAGACCGATGAACCTGACAAAAATTAATCATTTTATATTATATTTATATTTAATTATTTTAATCGGCAGCGATCGTAGAAACAGTAGGGGGAGATAAAAAAAATTAAATAAAAAGAAAAATTCCAGGCTGGAAAGAAAAAATTTAGATACCGAAATAAATAAACTACCAGGACAATTGTCACTTCTAAATGAAGTAGACAATGGCTCTTAAATGAAAGAAAGAAGAAAGTGAAACGAGGACTTGATATAAAGAAAAAGATTGACGTACTAAAAGAGAATCTGGAACAATAATTTCAAGCGAAGACACAAATGACAAGGCGTTAGGGAAAAAAAGTTTATTCTGTCAAAACAAAATCTTCAAAGATAGCAAGAAACTATATCGAGAACTAAGAAAAATAGAGATAAAGGATGCCAACCATCAGAAAACTTAGTCACCATTGTCAAAACCCTCAGCGAAGATATTAGAATGGAGTTCGGAATAGAGAAATGTATCAAAGGCAACTTCAAAAGCGGTAAACTAACGAATTAACTGATTTAGACCAACAAGATTAAGGAACTAGACCAAGATCCTACATGCAAATACTAAGGAATTAATGAAGAAGACGAAATACAACATTCAATTATGAATAAAAAGATCCTATAGAATATTACAAAGAGTGCGTTTGATACTAGAAAGCGAACATAATGTGACCAATAAAATGAAGGCTATCAACACCTTTGCTATACCCGAAGTAAGATACAGCTTCAACAATATTAAATTGAAGTTGTATGACCTAAAATGATTGAACGTGAAAAACAAAAATATGCTTACCCTAATGAAGATACACCACCCAAAATCAGAAATTGATAGGCTGCTTATACAGAGAGCTTTAGGAGGTTGAGGTTTAATTAGACTAACTCTAAAATCTACAAGAATCAGATTAGAAGCTTACCTCACAAAAACTAATTTATCTCTCCTACAAATAGTAAAACACCAATTCTACGCCATCACAAAGAAAGTTGTTCTCTTTAAGTTACAGTTTTTAATATAACTGAAATCCTACCAACAAACAATAAAGCAGGAATCAAAACAACTTGGTCAAATTAAATTACAAACCTGGGAGGAAAGAACGAAAGAAACAGGTGTGGACCAACAGAAAACACATCAGTGGCTGAGGAGCATTGGGTTGAAAGCTGAGACGGAAAACCTAATTATTGCAGCTCAGGACAAAACCATTCCACCAGCCCCTATCACTGTCACATAATCAAGGATGGAACTAACCCCAAAATGCAGGATGGGCGGAACATGTGATGAAACTGTCAACCATATTATCTCAGGATATCCGGAACTGGCAAAAAATGAATTTCTCCACAAAAATAACAAGGTAGCGGCATATGTGTATTGGAAGATATGCAAAAAAGACAAAATCAAAACCACTGAGAGATGGTATGAGCACCAACAATTACCCACAATAATCATTTAACTATCCTCTGGGACATGCCACTTCAAATTGACAGCGAAATAAAATCCAACAGATCTGATATTATCACAAACGACAAGAAATTCAGGAAGTATATGCCTATTAACATAGCAGTACCATGTGAGAGTAACATCTCCATGAAAATAATCGAGAAATTTTCCAAATACAAGGATCTGGAGATCGAGATTAACCTGATGTGGGGTATGAAGACTGAGACTGTACCAATAGTAATCGGAGCTCTGGGTCTCGTAAGAAAAGGAATGGACACTTTTACTAACAGTCTCCCAGGTAACATCAACATACAAGTTTCCCAGGTCATTGCCCTACTAGGAACATCCCATATACTAAGAAAAGTGCTATCAATTAAATGTCAATTATTCTATAGGACCTAATGACCATAGTTTAGACCCGGCTCTACAAGATACAAAGCAGAAAACATAACATTCGCAAATGCCTCATATATATTTACGTTTTTTGTGTGCAACAATTGAGGGGGGTGCAAATTAATGATGAACCTCTTGCCCAAATTCAAGTTATATTATTTTTTTGAAAAGAAAAAGAGAAAATTAATTAAATAAAAATTATGAGATACAGACAATACAAACAACATTAGTTGCGCTGAATATCTGTTTATGAATGGAAGTATATTTCATTTAAATTAATTTAAAAAAAAAAATTAGGCTCGCTATAGATTTTGCATTAATAAAACGTAATTTTAGATTATGTACTTTTTAGCCTTAGTAACAAACCGAAAGACAATGTAGTTTACTTTTTAAAGATTGAATAAAAAAACTATCTTCCATAATGTGGCCGAAAAATATCAATATTTTGTCCTGTTTTTGCTTTAATAAAACTCAATTTATTTCTTTTTTTTTTTTTTTACTTATAGTTTTCCGGTGGACAGAATTTCCTAAATTAGAGGAACGGTTGCCATGGATGATATGATTTTTATTTTTTTAGCGGGATTTAATCTTTATGGATATGTAAAAACTTGAGACTAAAAAAATTTCCAGTAATATTTAGTCATCCAAGTCTTCTTTTTGTGTGTTTGATGGTGGGTGGGTATAAATAGAAAAATTTTGTCTAAATAAAAGATTATATTCTTTATAAAGGTTATTAATTAATTGAACAAAGTATTGAAATATCATTTTTATTCGAAGAGCTCCCTAGGTTTGGAAATTATTAAATTAACATCTAGTAGAGTGGGGAGCATATAGTAGTTTCGAGGTGGGGTGGAGAGTGTTCATACTTGCCCCGGCCCGGCCTGGACTACTTCAAGGGGTTTTGTTTAACACAAAAATACGAAAATAAATCCAAGAGAATAGAGAATTTAAAAATACATGTAGCGTTTCGAGATTATCAGTAGGTTTAAACGAATGGGAATAACAATTATTTACGTTTATTTTTACTTTTTAATTCTGAGAAATTCGAAACGATCTTACATGGCTAATAATGGATTTTAATACAATCATTACGCATTATTAATTTTAAAATATCTTCGCAAATACAATTCATAAGATGCTAACTTTTTTTTGCATAAAATGGGTTAGATGATACTAATTCTGTATATATATATATATCGGACACCATTAACTGGTTCCAAAAAATAAAGAATAAAAATAATACTACTTTTATACAACTTGATATCATCGATTTCTACCCCTCACTCTCTAAAGAATTATTAGAAAATAGCTTAAGTTTTGCCAGAATCCACACTGATATTACTGACGAAGAAATAAAAATTATAATGGACTCTAGACAGTCCATACTAAAACTGAACAACACTACTTGGATTAAAAAAGATAGAGACAATTTTGATGTCCCAATGGGATCTTTTGATTCAGCTCAAATAGCAGACCTAATAGGTGTATACATTTTAGATATCCTAAGTAGATTCCTTGACCCTCAAAATATAGGACTATACAGAGATGACGGGTTAGTTGCTGTACCTAATACTAATGGTCCTTTAACATCCCAACTACAAAAGAAAATAATTAGGGCCTTCAAATTTCTAGGATTTAGAATCGAGATTTCTTCCAACTTAAAAATAGTAAGACGTTACATTTAATCTGAACAATAAGACTTATAAACCCTTCCAAAAGGAAAACCAATCACCCATATATATAAATATCCACTCCAATCACCCGAAATCAATAATTAAACAAATCCCAAATACAGTAAATGCTAGAATAAATAAACTTTCCTCCAGTAAAACCATTTTAACCAGAATAAATGGGAATAAAATAAAGCCCTGTTAAAAAGCAATTTTAAGCAAACACTAATTACATAGATAAGTCAGTAAGTAAAAAATCCACTAAACCCAAAAATAGGAAAAGGAAAATTATATGGTTCAACCCACTTTTTTGTAACCTCTCCAATATTAATATAGGTAAATACTTCATAAAACTGATAGAAAAACACTTTAGCAAAAAATGCATCTCTGAAAAAATATTCAACAAGATGAATCTAAAGATTAGCTATTCTTGCATGAACAATATGGAAAGAATTATTAGCTCACACAACAGTAAAATTTTAAGAGACCTTCAGGATAATCTAAGACAAAATCAGGATACAACACGAATGGAAAATTCAACATGCAACTGCAGGACAGGATCAGAGTGGCCAGTTGAAGGAATATGCATGGCAGAGAACACAATATATGAAGCAACAATTTTCCCCAAAGAAAAGGTTGAAGAGAAAAAGATATACATAAGAATATCAGCGGGAGATTGGAAACACCGACTATACAACCATCGCCAATCCTTCAAAAATAAATGTAAAAAAAAACAAACAGCACTATCAAATCATTATTGGTTTTTGTTGGAGAGTGGCCAAACACCACAAATAAAGTGGAGAATAATATCAAGAGCCAGAACTCCCAAAAACTTCAGAGACAGATGCAACTTATGTTTGAAGGAGAAAATCTTCATAATCAAACATAAAGATCCAGACATACTACTAAATAGACACAATGAACTAGTTTTTAAATGCCGGCACAAAAACAACCTAAACCTAAGCAAGTACACTAAGAAATAATCATATAGGAACAGCAATTTTGAATGTTTTATATTCCCTTTGTTTTTAGAAATATTACTATGCACACGTGAACGCTAACACATCACTATATGTATACAACTATGATAATGTATTTGCACACTGAGACACCTGTTGATATGTACATGTATATGTTTTTATATATGTTTTTATACGGAAAAAGAAGCATACCAGGTTTTTTTTTTTGGTTTTTTTTTGTTTTTTTGAGTGTGGAGATGTACGATTAGATAGGTACTTATATGTTTTGCCATAAATATGAAAGATCGGGTAATATTATATGTGTAAAGATATAGATAATGTAATTAAATACTGAGATAGTCTTCGAACGCAGGCATAAGTGGATGCACGGGTGGACATGAGGATAGGGACAAATACGTGTGTAGATATATGTAAGTGCAAATTAACGCATATGTGGGTATGTAGATATGCTGCATATTGCGTATGCATATGCATATATGTGTGTATGTATATGTATGTGTGTATGTATGTATGCATATATGGGTGTGTGTATGTATGTGTATATGTGTATACATATAGGTGTGTAAATATATATATGTGCGCATGAATATATATGGATATGCAGATGTCCTTGTGTGTATATGTATATATGTAAGTATAAGTATATATGGAGATAGGTATAGAGACATGTGGATATGCGTTTTCTCTGCAGGTTTATATGTGTAAAGATGGAAATATACATATGGTCGTTTCGTGTGAATGTGTGTGTAGATGTATATAGGAACTCATAGGCATATAAGAAGATATAGGTATGTGGTTACAAATAGGGGTTTAAGACATGCGTAGATAAGAAATTGTAAAAGAAGGACCTAATTTTCTGCTAGTGACATCTCTTCCAAATTTCTCCTCTAATATTCTCCAACTGGAAGTGAATTTTAAATAGCACGAATGGAAAGTTTAGATTGGTATTTTAAGTGAGATTGAAAGATACTACCCTAGTGTGGAGAATAAAATTATTTAAATGAGAATAACTGTTGATATTTGGGTACATAAAAACAATCACGAGTTTACTTAATGAACAAAAATCAAACGAATAGATGTCAACCTAACAAGCTATAAGATAAAAGTTTTAGTGAAAAAAAAAATACTAAATATAAAATGGATTGCTCTTTTAATGTTCTGTCTATGGATTTTTCCAATCGACTGTTTCATAGAAAATACCCAAAACTCCACCGAATTTCAAATTAATTTCTTCGTAGATTGTTTTAACATTTAGATATTTATCAAACCTTAACCCCCAAATATGCACGTTAAAGTAACGCGAACTGACAGCGTCTAAGAATTTGAATGAAACCTGTCGTGTAATTTATTGGGGTTGTTGTAACGTCTTCCTTTAATGTCGTTCTTATCATTCACCCATTAGCCACCTTTATCTAGAGACGAGACGCGTTAAATTTGAGCAACATCTAGCCGACACACTGTTGTTAAAATAGGAAACCAAAATGATACATATGACACACTCATATCCTCTCTCCCACCTCACTTCCTCACTTCGTTAACTTTGCGTATACTTGATGAGGTCCGTAAAAAACGTGTGAATTTCTTTTCATTTTTCATTTCAGCTTTTGGAAGTAAAGTCTGATGATCCAGAACCCTGTTAAAGGGGTTATGGTGAACTAACTTATTACATGGAATCTTAACGTGGTCTGTCTTTTATTTATATATATATATATATATATATATATATATATATATATATATATATATATATATTGTCGTTAATTATTTTATGTTACAATTCGGGGTATATCTTATAGAATTTGGTAATAACCTGTGAAAAAATGAATTAAATAAAAATATATCTGATGATACGTTTCTCTTAGTTGAACGAGACATGATAGACTCTGAAATTACAAATTGAATCTACGGACTGTCAAGGATTACTCTGAGAAACATATTGTGATTTGTGGACTTTTACAGTAAACATAATTTATGTTGTAAACATGTAACATTTATGAGGACAATATATGGATATCTTTCTTTAGGAATTTTAAATTTTTCCACTGTTCAATTATTAAAGTCAACGACAAACTATTTTAGATTACAAAACTGTACTTGGATTAAACAAAAATTACTTACAATATATTCCTTCTCACCTTCAATTTTGACGACACGCGTACACTACTAGTAGTAGTAGTAGTAACAACAGCAATAATAATAATGATAATTTACTGTCTGGTTAACAAATTGAAGGGATCCCTGGAAGTCCATGTCCCAAAGAAATACAAAAAATTGTTCTCACAAGTACAGCCCACACTTTACGAATATATATATATATATATATATATATATATATATATATATATATATATATATATACATTTGACAGTGGAAAGTGACATGATGACATTGGGCGGGACCCGGAGAGAAATGTGTACACGCTAAAAATCAAAGGAAATAATAATAATAATAATAATAATAATAATAATACACTCCGAACAAATGCAGGAAAAATTATTTGAAACGGAACCAAGGCATAGATGTTTACAATGTAAACAACGCCTGGTGACAAAATCCTTTATATGGCCAATATATAATTAAATGTAATGTGGATATAGATGAACAAAACAACGATTGAGTAACGCAAAGTTGAAAGTAGAGAGGGAAGTATTAATAATGATTTCAAAGGGGAAAATGCTACTTACCTTGAAATAACATTCATATATATTAAAGAATGGTGCAGACCCAGGATGTTAACCAGGATGTTGTAAATATAGACAATTTGTTGTCTTGTTGTTCAATATGGACAACGAAGGAATAGGAAGATCGATAGGACAAGTATATTCACTGAAATATATGTCAATATTATACTGGACCGCCATGTTGAAATATAGTAAGAACATCAGACTGAACCAGTCAAGTAAGGAGATGACGTCATTATTCTTTAGATCAAGTACATGATCGCCATATAAACGTTAATAGACAAAACAGAGTGGCTAAAGTGCCTAAGCATTTCTCACTGATATGATATTTGTACTGAAGTAATAATAATAATAATAATAATAATAACAAGAAACAATTAGAGCAACAACAAAAAAGAAATATTATCAGGTAATTGAAATTGCAAGATTGTGGCAAGTATTCAGAAAATATCTCCCAATATAATAACATTCTACTTAAAAACTTCTGTCTTTATCTGAAATTTCATTTAAAAGCTTTGCTAAATGATTGAATCGAAAAATAAAACGGGGAACATGGAAGCAATAACAATTCATAATTTTAGATCAGGAAGAAATATTTTATCAGAAATAACCATTTTATTTTTTCGAAATTATATGTTTTAGATTTAAAGTGTTGCTCATTTTACAATTGTTTTCCTACGTTTTCACATCATCAGACTGTTAACTAACTGAAGTATGATACCCTTTCTAAGATATTTTGTACTGTGCCTCGTAAGCCTTTGATGGATGTCATTTTGATAGCAGACGATACTGATTATCAAATGCCTGCTCTCAAAACATCATGACACCTGTAACCTTATGCATATTTATTTATATATGATTATGAATTTATCCCTCAGACCTATCTAAATATTAATCTCACAATGTCCGAGATAAAACCGTGTCTCTCTACATTTGCGACATGAGGTATTATGTACACTATTTACATTATTCAGACTATTGTCCTCATCTTTGTCGCCATGTTTATCACAACTTTTCGGCCGTTGTACGCTCCGGCCTTCTTCAAGTGGTTGGAATGGACCCTTTATTTCGCTAGAGAAAAGCGACAATAACAACAAAAATTGCAATATGAGCTCTAGTTAAAATGTTCGCTGAAGACATTAGGTTTATAATACCCAGAAATCCATACACAGATGTCCTCAATGCCACATGGTACAATGGATGAAAGCGTTAGTTAGATCCAGTGACAGGACCCAAAGAGTGTGAGTTCAATACCTCGTTAAGGCGGTGGAGAACTTTGAGAGGATAATTAACAGGAGATAGACATGGCACGTGGAACTAGAACAGTCTACACCAGTAAGCGAAATAAAGGTTTCATTTCGACATTCCAACCACCTCAAGAAGGCTGAAACGTTGTGATAAACATGTCGACAAACATGAGGTCAATAATCCGAATAATGTAAATAGCGAAACCGTGTCTTTATTTGATAATAGATATCATCAGAAAGGATACTGATTCCCGTGTCTTTGTTTGTGGTTTACGTTCCATAAACATGCTTGAAGTTATTTGAGGTTAAACTTGAATTATTCAGGAAATACATTATTCTATTGAGTTTCTCTTTTTTAAAATTATCTATTGCAATGAATATCTTACTTTTATTAATTTACTAGCAGTAGAGCCCGGCGTTGCCCGGGGATGTAACAGTAAGAGATAGATCTAGTATCGACGATCATAAAGACTGAAAAATAAAATTAACAAAGATTATTGTTTAAGGTTGACGGGCACGCATGTCTTAATTAGATTTATATTTTTTGTTGATTTTGTTTGTTTTTTTTTAAGAATTGGTCAAACCCAAACTCAAACAAAAGCATTGTTTTCAATCGTTATGATTCTACCGATTGAATAGAATTTTATTATAAACAATTGTCTTGCAAATGGAATTGTTAAAGCATTCTGAATGTAAAAATAATGAAAAAAGTGTGCAAGACAATAAGAAACACTACCTGCCAAAAAATGAAGTTTTCTTGAAATCGGTTGAAAAATGCAGGAAATCCGATCCCATATACAAACGAACACAGACACACACTCACAAACAATCTGGGTTTTATAAGTATAACTCGATATGAGTTGTCCCCCTTTCATTCTCAACAGCGATGCCTCTTAATCGTGTTTTCAAATTGATTTTGTGCAAAATCAATTGTGTTTTTCAATTTTTCGTGTTGTCAGAACCACCGCAAGTTAATTTTACGTAGTCCTGTGATATTTTGTTGAAATAGGTTGAAAAATGTAGGAAATCCGATCCAATATATAAACGTACAGACACACACACACAACCTGGGTTTTATAATAAGTATGATGATGTAACAAATCGTATTCATTTAGTAGCCTTTCTGTAATCTTTTACAATTTATGATTTTTACTTATTGAATACAGTAAAAAATTGCATATTTTGCTTGTGGTGATTCATAATTAGAATTCTGATTTGAATATCTTTTCCACTCGTTGTTTCTAATACAAAAAATATTAACTTTATTTGGGTTCATTAATTATGATCTAACAAATCTTATTCATTTAGTAGCCTTTCTGTAATCTTTATAATTTATGAGTTTTACTTATTGAATACAGTAAAAATATTTGGACACCATGTGTATTTAAAGTAATTGCCGGTTATTATTTTTAGTTAGGAGGACTTGTGTATGTTTAGATTTCATTTGTTTACTTTTTGTGTATCGTTCTCTGAAAAAAATGCTGAGTCACTGGAAGTTAACGGCATTCGGACGTTTGAGTAGCCGGCAGTAACTTCCGACCGGGTGCGATACACTTAACCGAGCTTTCAAATTGATTTCGTGCAAAAACAATTGTGTTTTTCCGATATTTGGCGCTGTTAGAACCACCGCAAGGTAATTTTATGTAGTCCTGTGAAGTTTTGTTGAAATCAGTTGAAAAATGTAGGAAATCCGATTCAATATATACACGTACAGACAGACACACACACACACACACACACACACAATCTGCGTTTTATAATAAGTAAGATTTACATTTTTATTTCCAAGGGAAATCAAAATGTCAGCGTTATTTCTGTCAGAAAAAAAATACTTCTGTATTAACTTATCAATTATATATATATTATAACTTATCAAGAGGACTTGGAAACAATCCAGCCGAAACATGATGAAATATTGTTAAGAGCTTCATGAAACATATGTATCAAGAAGCAATATGTTTTATTCACGTTGTGTTAGAAACTATCCTTGCCACTTATTTGATAATAAATATAAGCCGAAAGGATACTGATTCCCAGTCCAATAATCTAACTGTTGTGCTATTTTTCTTGTTTGATTCATAAGTTGAAAAAAAAATGAGATAAATATCGAAAAGGCCTTTGCCTGTATCAATTTGTCGCTACTCCTTAAGACATTGCTGGATGTGTTAACTACTCATGAATACGATTTGCGTCAAGGGCATGTATTAAAAGCTGCTTAATGTGTGAAAGGAGCTGTTATATCCACCCAGGGACGTGCAAAGTGTTGCCTAGCGAGCCAGAAGCATTCTATATGTGGATGATAATAGATTTTGCTCTAAGATAAAATGCACATTCTTCTATTCTGTACTGAATATGTTACACTTAGCGTAAAATGAGTTGCGCGACACAAAGAAAATCTCCAAAAAGAGAGCCTGCTTTTATAAAAAGATGTAAAAATAGTTAATAATTGATATCGAACGTTCAAGAAAGGAAAGATCGAGTAACGTGTTTCACCGCGGTAGACAAAATGTTTCCAGGGTAAGATCCGAAATGATCTTCTCGTGGTAAATATTGATAAGACGATCTGTAGGTTGTCCCATTGCATTTTTTAGATGCTTTTAAAACATGGATATTATTTGTAGACATCATTCGCCTTTTAAGACTTTAATGACAGGAAAGATGACGAATTGGGTAAATCATCTTTAAATTTCGGTTTGCTTTGTGGTTCGGGTAGTTGCTCATTTCCCATGCCAATTAAACGGATTCAAAACAAGTTTCCATCTAGGTTTCATATATTTTTACAAAATCAAAAGTTACTTCTGCAGATGTAGACTAAGATGAATAAAGATCAGCATATTCATGCAGTCTAGTTAATTTGATCACATGCTATTCCCAGTAAACAATTGTGAAAAAGTAGCAAACTGTTTATATTTGAGTGCAATATTTGAGTGCAATATATATATATATATATATATATATATATATATATATATATATATATATATATATATTATAGATTAATTGATTTAAAATGTGTTTTTTCTGCTACACAGTTCTAACCATGTTTCAAAAATGGAACCTAAAAGCCGCGAATTTAATATTGCAATTAAAGACATTAGTTCCATTTCATCCTCAAGCGAATTTTGGACTAACTTTTAAAATTACTGGGTTTTAAAGACACAGCTAAAATCCCGTTTCCATGGTTACAGATAAATCTACTTCAATTGGACAAGGTTTGTCTGGGTTTTCCTTATGTCTGTATCATTGTATCGGTTATTAGCTACATATTGGTAAGGGGTAGGGATGTATTTTCAATTTTTTTTCTTTCTTTTTTATATATATATATATATATATATATATATATATATATATATATATATATATATATATATATATATATATATGAGCGATTAGCCTTGAGCGATTAGCCTTTGATTGGGTAGAATGGAGATCAACGTCTTTTAGTGGATTCAGCAATTTTCATTCTGCTTGTCTGAATCATCTTCAAGAAGCGAAAGCAAGATCAGATCTAAAAGGTCAGCCAATCTAATAGTGATCTCATCTCACAATTCTCATTCTTTCTTCATATGTTGGCTCCTTTGTAAATCACTAGCGGGTCTTAATTGCCACTTAAGATTATCGCACAAAATTTCATAACTGAATCAACTAAACTGTCAGATCCTCATATATATATATATATATATATAGAGAGAGAGAGAGAGAGAGACAGAGAGAGAGACAGAGAGAGAGACAGAGACAGAGACAGAGAGTAAATTTGATATTACTGATATCAGGAATTTAAAATTTGATAGGAAGCCTGTCTATATTAATGAGATGATTTATTGTAATTATTTATTCTATTTAAATTGTTCGGACATTTGCCATATTCACAACGTTTTGACCGGTGTAAGGTTCGGCCTTCTTCAGGTGAGTGGAATTTCGAAATGAACCATTTATTTAGTCCACCAGGACCGGATTTTTCTAGTTCCACGCCTCTTCCGTGTGCATCTGTTATCTAACTTTAACAAAACTCACCAAGCACTTTTTTAATTCACCTCTGCTGTAGCCAGGTAATTAACTCTAGATTCAATCAACGCTTTTAATCACTGAATCACGTGTTTTTTAGAACATCAGAGTATGTATTTTCGGGACTTATCAACGGAATGTTTCAGCAACCATTTTTACCAGAGCTCATATTACAATTTTGTTGTTTTGTTTTTTTCTTTGTGTTTTTATGTCGCACTCCTTATTACTGGTTCCCATATTGTATTGGCCGCATTAGCATATTTTTATGTCATATCATAGGTACTGATTCCTTAATTTTTCCTATTTCCCAATGATGTTCCCTGTCTGTTATTTCAGCCTCCTCCAACAAGAAGCAGTGATCTCCCTTTTCGCTTGATTTTTCTAATTTCCCTCGTGTTACGACTTCATGGTTTTCCTGCATTCTAGAGTTTCTTCTTTATATTTCTTAACACGTATGCATGGGATGGCGTACACACAGTCCTTAATCATGATCTCATCTATGACAGGTCTTACTCGGAAGAGGTGTCAGCGAGGTGTTGAACTGCAATTCCTAATCAAGAAAAAAGACCACTTCCCACCTAAGTTGTCAACGTTACTGAAATCTACTTCTCATATACGGTTTCCCCAAAATTCCCAAAGATGGTATTCCATTCAGGCTAATTGTTAGGTGCCATGGTTCTGTATTTCACCTTCTGAGATGCTTCCATGCAGATATAATTGACCCATTAATAAGAAAGTCACCATAATATGTCTGAAATGTTCGTGGATATAATCAAAGACGCTCTCATCCAAACCAACCAGATGGAGCGTCTGGAAGTGGCGAGTTTGGTGTTTTCTCTCTTTATTGTTAATTTCATTCACCTGAAAAACGCCGGGGCGTACAATGGCTGAAACGTCGTGAATATGGCAATGAAAATGAGAACAACAGTACAATGTACATAGTGTAAACAAATAGCAAACTTCCGCTGAATCTTATACGGTTACTTTTCTGCTCCTGCATATAAGAGATGCTCGTCAACAGATGCGGTATGGGACATTTTTCCATATTCCTCCTTCTAGTATTTTGAAGGAATTTTTTTTCTAATCGGTATCACCCCATGCGAGACAGTAAAGCCACGAAGGCACAAGGGGTTAAAGGATGTGGAAGAATTAGGAACAGAAACATTAATCATGAGCGGGAAGAGGAAAGACTAATCAAGAGGACAGAAGATAGCGATTAACATTGCATTTAAATGTTTGTAGATTAAAGATGGCAGAAAAGCATAGACCCAGAAGAGAGTTATACAAGCGAGAAGTGCGAGAAAATAAAGGGTTCTCATAGAATTTACGTCTACGTCTAGCCAGCTCAAATGTAAAATCATGAGTTCTTGACAGTACAGGTGTTTAAATTAAAAGAGTCTAGGTACCACAGTGAAGAGCACATCGAAACACTTACCACGAAAGTATTTGAAAGACACAGAGAGGCAACCTTACGGCGGTGCAAAGAGTGATCGAAGCTGAGCCTCCAGATTAGGACCAACAATATTTCTCACTCTTTGGATTTTATCAAAGAGTTCAAGGTAAATAGCAGCGACACTGGAACTTATGTGGCAGCAATATTCTAAGTAAGGAGAGACTTATAGCTCAATTATTTAATCCATTTTATCTACAGGTATTTTTAAAGAGTTAAAAACGTACATAGGATCGAGGAATATAAAAGCTAAAAGTAAATTTCAATTGGCACGCACACTGTAGGAATAGCTATAGTTTAATCTTTTCTGTTCTGTTACCATGAACATAATTTTCATATTCTGATAACAGAAAAGTTAAAACCTTATATCAAATGAAATGACATATAGATATGAACACAATCTGCAACAAGCTGTTTAACAATGTTTTCTTTTTCAATTTTATACAGATTCCCGAAATATATGGATTTTAAAAGCCAAAGAATGTATATTGTGTCAGATGAAAAAGATGTTGTTATATATTTCTAATCCAACACACAGGTAGGTTATTTAAATTGCGAATTAAAAGTACAGATTTTTAACAGCATTATACCAATACCTAGTTTCCACTGTGTCTTTCGAAGAGAATGGATACTAGAAATAAGGATATTCAATGAAGTAAATCTTCTTTTACAAAGTAATGAGATAATTATCTTGTAGAAATCATTCTTTTCTCATTTTGAGTTGATAAAAATAATTATCTACCGACATTGCATGATTCATTTTGCAATTCAAGAAGAGTAAAAAATTTACAGAGTTTTCTACAAAAAAAAATAACATACGATATAAACTAATTCAAAAACTGATTACCTATAGATGAATTAATAATCATAAACAGAAAGATGTGATTGACTGTCAGAAACCCGACATGCTGTTTTTACCGCATTAATTATCATTCTTATAAGTTGTCCAATATTTCTATTGTTATGTCAAAAAGTCTAGGATTCGTAAATGACAAATTATATTAAGAATGCAATACTTTTAGAGTTTATAATTTTCCTATTTCCGATCTGATGGCTATATTATGTTGAAACACTGGTTCTCATTTGAACATAAATTAAGCAACGTTTAACTTGGCCAGTACTTAGATGAGTGACCCATTGAGAATACCCGATACTGTAAGCTTGGATACACGTGCACTATGAACAAGAAGGTTCAGGATTAGAAATTGGAAAGCTAAATTCGAATTCCAATAAAATGCGTTACATAAATAACCTTGGTAAAGATATGAATTCAATTTTCCTCCCACGGCTATGGGTTAAATATCATATGAGACTGAGTCATATGACCTTGTTGACAACTATCGGTTCCCTATACTCTACAATAAATGTTTTTCTGCTTCCTTCCCCCTGCTTGTTGAAAATCTTCAGTAGTACCAGACTTTTAAAAATCTGGCGAACCATTGGATGCTTCTAACTATCGGCCTATTATCCTTCTATCACTGTATGGTAAAGTACAAGATGCTCTAATTAAATTTGAATTGGTTAAGCATCTCATATCGTAGGGTCTTCTTTCAGATAAGAAATATGGGTTTCGCTTCTCTCGGTAAATTGCTGATGTGTCAACGATTATTGCCGATAGATTTTTTCATGCTTTAGATAAAAAAAATAGTGACTTTCAAGCTATTGCTATGGATATCTCGAAGGCATTTGACAGGATTTGGCAAGTAGAAAAGTTATGGAATCTCTAGACGATTTTTAAAACTTATCCAGTCTTCAGTATCTGTCTATATTTATGAGATGAGGTATTATGTACATTATTTATATTATTCTCAAGGACACATAGCATAGTGGATAAAGGCGATGGTTAGATCCAGTGAGATCCAGTGAGAGGACCCAAAGAGTGTGAGTTCAATACCCGGTTAAGGCAGTGGAGAACTTTCAGAGTGAAATTAACAGGTGATAATTGATAATTGACATCCATTAAACATGGCACGTGGAACTAGAACAGTCTACCCCAGTGAGCGAAATAAAGGGTTCAGTTCGACATTCCAAACACCTGAAGAAGGCCGGAGCGTACAACAGACGAAACGTTGTAATAAATATGGTGACAATGATGAGGACAATAGTCCGAATAATGTAAATAATGTACATAATACCTCATCTCAGAAATATAGACAGATACTGAAAGGCCGAAACGTTGTAATAAATATGGTGAGAAAGATGGGGACAATAGTCCGAATAATGTAAATAATTATCCAGTCTTTCTTATCAGATCGCAGAATGGAAATTGTCGTGAATGACCACTCTTCTAAATCTTTTTTGCATAAATGCAGGTGTTCCCAAGGGCTATATCCTTAGACCTACTTTGTTTCTAATTTTCATAAATTATATTCCTGATATCATCAGTTCTCTACACAGCATATATGCTGATGATATATCTATTTACTCCTGCCTTAATGGTTAGTCTGATCGGTTTGTTAAGGTCAAATTAGCAACTGATCTAAAAAAAAAAATACCCTACAATCTTTTGTTTAATGGATTAAGGAGCGGCATGATAATTTTACTGTCTCAAAAATAAAACCGCTCTTTACTAAACATTCTTTGATAACCCTTTTCAACATCCATCAGTATGGCTGATGCTAACCTGATTGCGTCTTTTTAGCTGACACTTGCAGTAGAGCCCGGCATTGCCCGGGGATATAACAGTAAGAGATAGATCAAGTATCGACCATCATAAAGACTGAAAATTAAATTTAAAAAATATTATTGTTTAAGGTTGACGGACACGCATGTCTTAATTAGTTTTTTTTTAGTTTTTTTTACGAATTGGTCAAACCCAAACTTAAACAAAAACATTGTTTTCAATCGTTATGATTCTACCGATTGAATAGAATTTCATTATAAACAATTGTCTTGTAAATGGAATTTTTAAAGCATTCTGAATGTGAAAATAAAGAAAAAAAGTGTGCAAGAAAATAAGAAACACTACCTGCCAAAAAAATGTGAAGATTTGTTGAAATCGGTTGAAAAATGTAGGAAATCCGATCCCATAATATAAATGAACACACACACACACACACACAAACAACCTGGGTTTTATAATAAATATAACTCGATATGAGTTGTCCCCCTTCCATTCTCGCGATGCCTCTTAATCGTGTTTTCAAATTGATTTTGTGCAAAAACAATTGTGTTTTTGGCGTTGTCAGAACCACCGCAAGGTAATTTTACGTAGTCCTGTGAAGTCTTGTTGAAATCGGTTGAAAAATGTAGAAAATCCGATCCAATATATAAACAGACACACACATCCTGGGTTTTATAATAAGTAAGATGATTTGGAATAATGATATTGAATCAATTGCTAAGTCGGCAGATAAAAGATCTGTGCTCACTATATTGTGCTAGACAATTTTCTCATCAGAATCTACCTGACATATATCTAATTCTACCATTCTTCCTTACTTTGAATATTGCTGCTACATCTTGTATGGTGCATCTGTTATATATTTAGCGCTTTTTGATAAAATCCAAAAACGAATTTGAATTGACCTTGACTTGGCATCGTGTCTTCAATCTGTAAAATAGATTTCATGTCACTTTTCTATAAATACTTTCGGGGTAGTTGATCTGAGGAACTTTCGGCTATAGAACATAGAATGTATGAATTTACGCGCAGTACTATATTGACAGTAAGGTCACATCATTTTACTGTTGAAATGGCTATATGTAACCGTAGGTTCTATGCTAACAGTTCCATCTATCTCACTTCTCGACTGGTAAAATCTCTTCCTGCTTCTTGCTTCGCAGTCTACTTTGATCGTCAAAAACTTAAATATAATGTCAATAGTTATCTAATGTTTTCTTAATTATTTTTTTTTGTATTATCCGCTATCCTTAATATTAGTTTTTTTTTTCTTATATTCTATAAAACTTAGTCATCCATTGGGTCCCAGTCATTTTATTGCCTTGTATGAAGTTAAATGATTTTTAAAAAACAGTCTATCGCAAAAAGTAAGGGCAGTCTTCTTTTGGTATTCTTCCACTAATCCAATCAAAGAGATAGACGATCGCCTAAGCGTGCATCACGGTGTGTACCTAAGGAAGGAAAGAATATTCCATCCCATTCACTTTATTTCTGTGATTTGCAATATTCTGAATTTGGAATAGGAATTTTGTTTGTGCCTAAATACTTGCCGTAGTAAACGTTATCCAAACATTTCAAAATTGATTTCTTGATTAGTATTCTAATTACCAACAAAAGAAAAGAGTTACACATACTAGATGGATTATTAGTTGATAGTAAGGTTGTAATCGATGTAATATCCTTACCATGTCTTATACAAACATATATGCAAACAGATAACAATTTGTATACAAGCTTATGGACGAATAAATATCCTAACTGAAGAACGTACTTCCTATGACCCATAAAATAAAATTCTTCCCGCCAGAGATTCAGCAGACACGTATTACAAACTATAATCGAAAAATATTCGTTTATTTTTTCTTGTAAGTGAAAATGTACAATTTGATTAAGGCTGACGAAAGAATACTGGTTTCTCCAGCACAGAATAAAGATATCACCATAGGTCCGATTAGTATTGTAGGTCAAATCAATCCGAAATGATGTTGTATCTATAATGAAAAGTCAAACTTCACAGAGCGGACATTTATATGTAAAAAATACGCCCGAAGCACAGTGAAATTGGTCATCACGTAGATGAAAGCACAACTAGAGAAGGCTTATCATCTTTCAACGTCTATCGAGATTATCAGTGGGGAACTCTATAAAAAATATAATTCGATGGGAAGCAGCAAGACTGTCACAGGGAGTTTCATTATTATAAGAACCCACAAATTGTCTGCTGAAAAAAGAAAATAATATTAGTGTAAACTGGTGAAGATTATAATAAAAATACACTGTCGACTATAAAAAATAGTTATTTAGCTGGTTGGAGTGTTAGGCATTTACAAGTTTTAGTGTGGCACACGGCACAGTCAAGTACAGACATAGTTCGTTAGTCATAGCTGACCCTTCACACATGAATATAATATTAGATAAAAAAAAAATGAACAACCAAAATTTATAAGAGGAAGAAATAATTAATGAAAGATTAACTTACAATTAAATAAACAGAAATAAAAAAAGAGCAGCCATAATTAAATAATTCATCCACGACGGAAAAATCGAACCGGACCGTTAGGAAAAGTCATGAGCGTCATGCCCACTGGAGCAACGGGTCTCGTGGCGAGGAGTTAACTAGACTCGATATAGCGCTGCTCTTCACAAATTTCGTCATGTAACTCATCCAAGTTTACTTAGCCCAACGAACTGTTCACCCACGTGTCACGTCTTATATCGCCATTAGAAGCTGTTTCAAGCAAGGATATACAAGTGATAGAATTTATTAGGGGGATTTGAATAATCATGATTAAGTAATTCATCAAGTCTAGAAACAACAGAATGCAGAATGTACTGGACGGCTGTTTCGTCCAATTTTGGGACTCGTCGGCAGTGCGCATCCACTATCAAGTATCGAACACGGACCGTTACGATCGTTAAAATAACTGGACCAACAAAACTTGGTGAGGAAGAGGTAACAAACAAGACTCGCTTACATAATTTTGCCGTGTGCCACACTAAGCCTTGTAAATTCCTACCTCTCCAACCAGATAAATAACTCTTAGTTTTATAGTCGGCAGTATATTTTCATGATAATCTTCACTACTTTAATACAATTTCCATTTTTTTCAGCAGACGATTTGTGGCTTCTTATTATAATGAAACTTCTTGTAACAGTTTTGCTACTTCCTAACTAATTATATTAAAAAAAATCTTATATATAAAGTACAGTGTATATGTGTGTGACCAAGCAACTCCGCCGCTACCACTGGTCCGATTTCACTGATTCATAACTCTTTCAAAGCTCTAGAAAATTTAGGCGCAGGGGAGCTCAGATTCAGTGTTGGTAAAAATACATATTAATATATTATACTATACATTATATTTACTTTCATGGATCAAGCGTAGTAACTCTTATTTTCCTTTTTTATCCAAAATTGCAGTGCCCGTTTTATTATAAACTAGCTTAAAAGCCGCACTATCTGGCGGCATTTAAGCTAGCTCCTGTGGAAGAATCGTAGTTTGGTCACCATCACAATAGCTAGGGAAGCGCAGATGTGATAGACATCAATAGATTATAAAGCTTACCTTTTAAAAATTATTCTGTTGCCACTTAATTTAAATTAATTTTTTCTAAGTTTTCTATGTCCTTCCAAAGACAGATGCAACTGAGAGAAGATAAATTGCGTTACAAATTACACGAGAAAGCACTTTACCCACTTCAAGCTCAATATGTGTATTGTCTAATTCTAGGCAATATCACTCGTCAGGTTTAACTAATTTGCATATTGATTTTAAAAAGTCTATTTCATTAATTAACTGTCCTTTATTACTGTTCTTTTATTAGAGGATTGTTTTGATTTTCATATCAAAAATTGCTCTATTTAGAAATATCGTATTGTATAGTGCAGAAAAGTTGTTTTTTTTTTAAATTTCCATTTTACTTCTCCTTCAACAAGTTGGCATCTATTTGTAAAACTTTTCTTAAGTATTACAAGCTAATTTATAAATGGAATTTTCATTTAAAATTTTTGTTTCAAAGATCTCAAATAGTGAATATATCTTAATTTGCGAAGCGATAGCGAGCAGGTGAAGCCTGCTAGTAGTATATAAATGTTTTGTGCATATATATATATGTGTGTCTGTGTGTGTGTGTGTGTGTATATATATATACATATGGTTGAACAGTTGCTGGTCAAAGTTGAATCAAACCAGGAAACGGCTATATTAAAAAGTGCTGGATACAAAATTCAAAACATCAGACGTGCATAGCTCAATAAATGTTAAAAATATAAGAGCAGCCACTTACGCAACCATGGTTTCTACAATTGAGATTTCTTCAAGCGGTATGCGCTAATTTATTACCTAACACGTCATTTGTTTATTTATGTATGCACAACAGTATGGGGAACAGAATGGAAGGGTTAAGAAAAGAGTGAATAAATTACAGGGAACTGGGAGTGATGAAATAATACTTTTATCCGGGTTCGTACTAATCCAAAATAGCATTTTAGTGGCTTCACATCCCGACATGATTTCAGACCTCTCATTTAATAACGTGATTTGTTCTCTGACTTATGGTGAATTAGTAAAAATATCGTGTAGGTTAATCGAGGTAAGGTTATGTGAATTAATGTCGGTTTTACCCAACTCATATTAGGCTGGTTACGCAATTTTATTATCGTTGGGTGTATTAGGTCTGAAGTGCCAAGGTTCCAGTTGTTTTGATTTGATGGTAGTTTTTGTTTATGGTGCCGATCTCTGGAGAGCATGGACTTCAATTTCCAACAAAGCAACTTGCAGATTAGTTAGGATATCAAAACGCGTCTTATCCTGGTGATCGCTACGTTAGACAGCATAATAGACGTTTACAGACTCCATATAACCCATCATCATTCCAGTAGAAAGCGCATCATTTTTCTGACGGATATTAGCCACTATTGTTTTGAGGACCATGCTTGAGAATTTAGACCAATGATTTGGCCACTATGAGCACCCAAAATGCGTCCAGTTTGTGTTTATAGAGAAGTCTATAAAAACACAATATCCTGCATCTGCAAAATCTAAAGGGGTCGTGGAATGCTGTTCAGACAGCAAGGCTCAACATCTCTCGAAATGTTTTAGTAGACGACTTTTAGAACCAGCGTTACGTCAAAGTTCTACATTTCGCCGGATTAGAAGCGTCATACAATTAAACTAGTAACAAAGAACATGATTTTGGCATATGTTAATGAATATACACCACGAACTACTGAAATTTATGATTTCTGTGATTTGATTTTGATAAAATGTTTCCCAGCTGGTTTGCACAATATGGCAACACCATTGTTAGGTTTTCATTATTCTGTGTAACGTTCTTTATATTTTATTTATTTCAGATTCGATAGTTTGGGGATGAAACACGTTAATAGCGTTTCTCCTTTCTAAGAACAATAGGACGTGGAAAAAGCCTCAGCGATGAAGAAAAGTCTGTCATCATCAAAGAAAGCGCTAAAAGCACCTCACTTCATGTCACTGCGGAGAAGTTAGGTCGTCATGTTGACACGGTTAGACGATTCGTGAGGGTTCGTTCGCCAAGGAAGAAACGATCCGATTGTAGCAGCTCGAAGACTGTGAGAGCTACGAATTTAAGAAATATCCAAAATCACATGAGAAACCAGGACAAACAGGCAAAGCCATTTTCACCGCTGTTAAACTTCCTTACGTACCAAAAAACCCCCAAAATCACATTATCGTGACCGAGGTTTCCGTGTGAGCTCCCTTGAAAATGCCTCTCTTAATGCTCCATCACAGGAATTTGACGTTTCAATAGGTTCCGAATACATGTCTTTGGACATAAGTTGTATTTTCCCCACTGACGAGACAAGTGAGGAAAAAGTTTTGGTCTAATTCGGAGATGAACGCTTACGACGTCAACAAGAGGTTGGAGGAGTCAGGTTGTAGGCTGGTATCATTGGGAACAGATTGCTAGCCCAGTGGGGTGCCTGAATGGGTTAAAATGACCACTGCCGCATACTGCCGTCTCCTGAAAGATGTTTTGGATCTCTGGCTAGATGACATAGCTCTGTTACTTCTAAGGGCTCGAATATTCACACATGACAATACGCCCTTCTCTGCCAGAGCCAACCTATTATTCCTAGGCTTTTACACCATACAATGTGAAAGGCTAATTATATGACCGCCTGCCTCTTCAGATCTCAACCCTATCGAAAATCTTTGTTTCCACATTAATTGAAACGTCGAAGGATATGTTATGGATGAATATCAAAGCCGTAGCAGAGGCAATCCACCCTTCTACGATAAAAACAAGTTGTTAGATTCCATGACTAATAGAGATTTTAAAGTCATCCGTCGAAATGGCGCGCATGAGGCCAACTAATTCATAATGTCATTTAATCGTATGATAGTTATAAAGTTTTTTGTTAAATATATACTCAATGTGAGCTTAATATATATCATTATCCTTCATTTTTCAAAAAGAAAATGTCGAGATGGGTTATCTTCACTCAAAAGCTATTAGCTTGTTTCACCCAAAACTGTCGAATCTAAAATAAAAAAAAACTAAAGGCCGTTACACAGAATAATGAAAACTTAACAACGATGTTGCCATATTGTGCGAAACAGCTGGAGAAAAGTTATTAAAATCAACTCACAGAAAACCGAGAAATCCTAAATTTCACTAGCAAGCTATTAGCATGGTTAGGGTTGTATATACATTTGTCATTTTAGATATATACATAACATTGAATGATTCGTTTAAGCAAAAAACTGAAAGAGCAGATGCAAATGCATTTCCGTCACAATAGCATAAGAAACCAGTACTCCTACATATCTGAATATCCACAAATTCACCTGCAAGCTATTTTTCTTCAACAAATTATATGTGTCTGCTTTTATTCATTTTAAGAATGTATGTTTCGTTTGACATTAACGCTAGCGTACGAACCTATTGTTATAAAGACATTTTAGGGGAAAAAAGAAATTTTAAAAACAATGCTTCGACAAATATTTTTGAAACAACAATATATAAAATTGAAGTAGAGCAATTCCGTGGTGTAATGACTAGCACACCTGCCTCGCTAGAATAATTACAACTAAGTAGCGAGTACGGTTCTCACTGAGTGCCTTACAAATTCGGCTTTCAGCCACTTTTAAGCTACGAATAAAAAATCATTTTCATCACCTAGACTTGTTGCAATGTTTAGCAAGCTTCGCTCGCTAAAACAATTACTACTGAGTAGTGATTTCCATCCTCACTGTGTGCCCCAAAGTTCTGATTTTGTGCTACATCTAAGATACGTTGAGAAAATCACCATAAGCTTGTGGTAACAAGCCCTCATCCTAGCGAGTTCACCGAAGATAATAGAAAATTTATTCTAACCTAAAATTTGAAATTTTCTCAATTATAATTCATTGAAAACACTCGATAGTAGATATTTTCAGCATCCCAGTTAAGTAGGTATCAATTGAGCGAAAGAAGTTATCAAATCATTTAACTATATATATATATATATATATATATATATATATATATATATATATATATATATAATGTACTTTCCGTCGGTTTCGACGTATGAGGATCTGACAGCTTAGTTGATTCGGTTATGAAATTTTGTGCGATAAGCTTGACTGGCATTTAAGACCCGCTGGTGATTTACAAAGGAGGCCACATATGGAGCAAGAGTGAGGATAGTGAGATGAGATCACAGTTAGATTGCCTGACCTTTTAGTTCTTGCTCTCGCTTCTTGAAGATGATTCAGACAAGCAGATTGAAAACTGCTGAGTCCACTAAAACACGTTTATCGCCATTCTACCCGCTCCAAGGCTAAGCGCTAAGCGTTTTTACTTTCAGCGTCCTATGTAGAAGGTATAAGAATTTAGAAATAATAAAATTATTTTATCTTTATTCGACACCTTAATTCGTCATAATCTTTCCTCGCATGCGCAACGCATTTTGTTTACAATTATTTTGCGCGCAATTTTTATCTTCTTTTAAAATCGCCATTATTTATGATCCCGTCATATAAAGTCAGTTTTAAATGATATTAGGGAATCCGAACTATGTAATATTTCGAGTACGTCACAGTACGTTTGCTAGAACAAGAAATGAAAAACACGGTACCGTTCCCCGCTTAAGTGTTAATTACGGTTTAATCAGACGATTGCCACAACTAGCGAAATTTAAGTAAAGCCTTTAATAAAGACTTGTTTTTTAAAGTTTTCACTCGGTTCGATATTCAAATTTAAGTTTAAATGAATTATTTATTTTATTTTAATCGAGTACAACTACAGTCGTTTCTACCTGTTACTTCATGTTTCGGTGAGATTGAAAATGGGACAGTCGGACTGACACACGTACACTGCGCTTATTATTATAATATAATATAGTTAGATATAGACATAGATAAAATAAGATTAATTTAAAGAAAAAATAATAATGATGTAATAATTGATGAATATTAATACTTTTTTATTTTTTTTTCCGTTTATTCGACGTGCATACCGAGATCGGAAAACGGACAAACGGACGGATACACGTACACTGCGCTTTATTATTATAGATGAGTAATCTACAAGGTTTTACATTTTTATAATAAACTATAAAATAAATTTACTGCTATCATTAAGCGTTAGGAGTATTGTATTTTTGATTTGATTTTTAATATTTTCTGTAGTTGGAATAAATTTTTTGGCAATAAAATAAAAAAGTGATCATCATGCTTTCATTTTTGCTTGATGTTTTTAATAACTTTTTAAAGTGTTGTTTTTGTTATTCGAAGATTTGCTTGGAGATATATTTCCTGATATGTGATTGTATTATTTCATTAGTTTAATAAAGTTCTTTATAACAGTAATGTGATAAGACATTTACCTTTTAAAAATTACATTTTCTTTTATGTTTTCATATAAGAAATAACACAACTGTGACTATTTGTGCCCACTACGATATCCATTAAATGGATTCTCCTATCAATGTTAAGTTCATAGGTAAAGTGTAAAATAGAGATCTGCTCAAACTTTTCTGAAATATTTTCTGTTGATATGAATATGCTATCGAATTATTGAAAATAATTTCCATGTTTACCAAAATTATAATTATAAAGATAAGAACAAATGGAGTATAAATCCACTGCCTGCCATATGTAATTTAATAGAGGACTCAATACAGAGTAGAGTTAAATTGATTTATTTTCGGAGATTAAAATGAAGACATGTTAAAAATCGCTACACAATAGCAACACTACAAATGGGTCTCCCCGGCGATGGTAAATTAATGGTGAATGAACCATTAATTTCTACGGTTAAGTCTAAACGAACCGATTTTTTTTTGTTGTTACGAAGGACATTACATGGAATTGTCTACAAAGAATCCTAGACAATTTCGTTTGCGACTGATAAAAATGATCACATTATGTCGTAAAATATAGAGACGTATGATGTTCAACTTTCACTGGTAGATATAATGTAATCTATGCGTAAAATTTACCGTTACTTCACTTCTTTGGTTTAATAAGGAGACTCTATCAATAAATTTCTATTTTCTCAAGTAAGCATAAAAAAACAAGGTTCTTTTAAAGATCTACACGTTATAACTATTTTTAATACTTTCCATTACAGTAGGAGTTTTATTACCTTCTTTTAAATTCCAAAAATATTTACAAAGTGATGTACTATTTTCATAAGTACTGTTGGTTAAGGATAAGCTATGTTAGTACCATCTAGTCTTAAAAAAGAATTCTTAATACTCCTAATATAAAATTTTTCAACAGTCGTATTTTCTTTTGTAGAAATAGTACTTAAATAAACAAGAGAGCTGGTCATACATTGGTTTGCAATGGGCATATCTTAGAATTCCCGCAATTACATAGGTTAATATTTTCAAGAGTATTTATATTGGAATTTGCATTATCATCCAAGTTTTGAATTGGTTTAAAATTTTATTATGGTGTTTTTTTTATAATCTTCTCAAGAATATCAGAATATCTTAGTTTTAGTACTATTAAATATTTTATTGAGTAGATTATTTCTAGGAAAATGTTTATCAATTAAGTAGAGGAAATTCTGGACTAACTTAGTATTGGCCATTTGGTTAAATGTGGCTTTATACTAAATGATTTTCCTATTCCTATTTCTTTTGCTTAGATCGTTATCATCATATGTTCTATACTTGATTTCTGCGTATTAGTAATCAAAATTTAAAGCGGTATTATCAACACCGCTATTTTTTATTAAATACATCTTTGTTAAATGAGCTGTTGCTAATCCTACATTCTATAAATGAGTGTATATTTGATTACAGATGGAGGGTGATTAAAATTAGGGTGAATATACAACGGGCTAGCATTGGTTTTCATATAAAATTGCAATGCATCATTAACAAGATCCATTTAATTAAAAGGAGATACCCCGGATGGACAGTTTCCATGGAAATAGCAACAGACTAGCGAGAGACCTGCAACGTTTTAAAAAATATTTAAACTTCAATAACCATTTGGAAAAATACTTTAACGTTGATATCTGTATTAAACTTATGTTGGTATAATTTACAGATTTAAGAACGTGTATACGAATGTTAGCAACAGTATCGAAAATGTCCATTAATGTCTTCATCGAATATCGAAAGTAGATTGTTATCTTACTGGAATCATTAATACTCCCGTTAATAGGAAGGTAACAGTTAAAAAGAAAAATTATTTTCAGCATTAAAATGTGTTCTTCATTCACTTGTGAGAAAAGTATTGATCAAAAACATCGGAAAACCTAATGTCGTAACTTATGAATAATCAATCGAATCATAGGTATTAATTACAACTGTGAAAATACCCTAACACTTGGAAGGATTCTGAATTTTACATGTTTGTCAGTAGAACTCATTAGAAACAAAATATATTTGTATAACAATAATAATAACTGGCTTCTCGTTTCTCACAAGTTTGGGCAGAAATTAATCACAGTTTTTTTGGGAGGTTGAATGTTCTAACGTTTGCAACGATTTGAAGAAGAGTCCAGTTCTCTCAAAATCTCGTTGACGATGACATCGTGTTTGCACAACAATGGACATGTCGCGAAGGTGTCCAAACAATTTCACTCCCAAGTGTTAGGTCAATTCTTATTATGGCTTCATTATCAAGAAATAATTTTCTTTGACAAATCTGCCATTCGTTTCCATGTCTTGTTGATTGAATGCTAAAATTCTTATCACTCAGCCACGCCAACATATTTACTATTCCTTTGGTCGAATATATGGAAAACAAGGAATCCAATATTGCCAAATATACGAAAAGAATCAGAAAGGAAAATTATTCACCGTGTATTTAAAGAGGAAAACATATGCTGTATGCAAATGGCAAATGAACAAAGATGAATATGCTCTGTAAAATAAATCAGGTATGATATATATTTTCTTTTTATACAGAAACTAATCACATCATTCAAATTGATCAGATTTTTACAGAAAAGACCTGGCTAGGGAATGTATATATGTTTTATATCTTAAGAAATCGAGATGTTAAAAAAAAATATAAGGAATGAGTAAATAAAGTCTGTTATACCTCTGACATTGTCAAATGGATGTAGGTTAACACTTAATCACTAAAAAATGCATGTTACTATTGGTGATTACGTATAGCTTCTAATCTCATTTGATTGTAGGTGTTAACATAAATATTTTATGATGGTGAAAATATAGGGTGAAGATTATATCCGTTTAGTACTTCAGTTTAACTTGTCATTTGCTTAAACAAGAACCAACTGGGGATGTCTCATATGCGCTGAGATGCGGTGACCCTAGGTGCGTGTGCCTTTACATATATATATATATATATATATATATATATATATATATATTATGGCATTAGAGGCAAGAATTTTTTACTATAGGCCATGATGAATTTTAAAACAAAAACACGAACACAAGTCGACTAGTTTTGTCCCCTTTCGTCAGAACTGTAAACGAGGAAACAAATTATGAGATGAAAGTCTGTCGCGGATGACGTGAATGAATGGCCAGGGAAAAATATAATAATAAAAGTTCTAACACCAAAGATGCTAGAGACACAGCCCCGCAAACCCAAGCAAAGAGTCTCTTTGTTTACAAAGAGCGGATCGCCTGGACCTGATGAACAGCGTCTCCAAAACCTTCAGATGAAATAACGTGTGTGCTCTGGCCAGAACAGAGAACCAGCTCACGCTAAAATACATAGCACAGGTCAGATTATTTATCAAATGGTCCGCTATAGAAAACCCGTATGTATTTCGAATGGTATCGCCAAACGAAAAATCTAAAATATCTACCTATGTAGTCGAGTCCACAACTACATTTAAAATAATAAATAACGGAATTAATACGGTGTGGGGAAGAACGTCTTTACACACAGATGAAAGGACAGACTTGGTTTGAAAAACAACACGGACGTTGGCTGCATAGTAACATTCACGGGAAATAAATGAAATCCGCTTGGTGAAGGACTCACTAAGCCTACCCAACCACGGTAAACGAAGATAGACCGGACCAGACGTAGCAAGTTTAATTTTATTAAACCTGGCAGTCTTATCCTGAATAACCGATTGAACAATATCCAATGGATAACCATTGTTCACAAGGATACTAGTTAAACAACTAATTTCTTCTTTCACGATGTTATCTGAACAAATCATTAACGCTCTATGTGTCAAATTCCGAATCAAATTAATCTTTTCTTGTTTAGGACAAAAAGAGTCCCATCGAGTATACAGACCCTTAAAAGTAGACTTCCTATACACTGAAGTATTAAACGAGAAAGGTGTTCTGTGAACTAGAACATCTAAGAAGTGCAATGAACCATTGACCTCCTTATCTACCATAAATTTAAGGGCAGGATGAACACGGTTGAGTAGAGAAAAAAATTGATCAACATCCGATTCATGGTTAATCAGAGAAAAAGTGCCATCCACATAACGAAAGTAAAACGTACAGAAATATTTGCCAAAACGGGACCCAAAGGGGAACCTATCGCTACACCATCAATCTGACGATATATGATATTATCATAACTAAAATCGGCAGATATGGTAGCAAATCTCATGAATTCAACAAAAACATCATCAGGTATAGTCGGAGGGGTTAAATTACTACGATATAACAAATCACTACAAATATCAATAGTCTCCGATAAAGGAACAGACGTGAAAAGGCTGCAAATGTCAAACGAACACATAAATTCATCAGTGGCATCACAATTCCGAATAAAATGGGAAAAAGCAAAATAATCTTTAATACAAAATGAACTATAATGCTGCAACACTGGTTGCAACATTATAGCAATCTACTTCGCGAATTTATGCTGGGAAGACCCAATCATCGATAATATGGGTTTCAACGGGACACCCACCTTATGAATCTTGGGTAATCCATACAGACAGGGACGAATAGAACCAGACGGTCTCAATTCCTCCGCCATTTTTAGAAGAAAGAACACCACTTTTTATCCATTTGAAAAGATGTTTCTGAAATCGAATTTCAAAAGTCAATGTAGAGTCATGAGTGTCAATGGAACCAAGACGTTGAAACTTGGAAGAATCATTAAGTATACTTAGTATTTTATTAATGTAATCATAGCAGTCCATGAGGACAACGCCCGATCCCTTATCCGGTTTCGTAATAACCAAAGAGTGGTTATACTTAAGGGATCTAATAACTCTATGGCGTTCACGTCTCCATTTCGATTCTGAGAGAGAAATAGGAGAACTAGCATAAGAATTAACCAAATCATTCAATTTCGCTCGAAAGTCGCTAGATTTATCACCAGACACAGGTTGAAGCATCGAGAGTTGAGCATAAAATACTTCAAATTCAGAAAAAAATCTTAGAATATATATATATATATATATATATATATATATATATATATATATCTGAACAAGTCAACCTAAGCAAGTCAGTAAGATTACTCCTAGTAATTTTTATCCTTCATGCGTTGTCAGGATCTATTCTAAATCAAAATAAACTAGGGAAACTGATGTTGGGAACTGATGTTGGGATAAGAAAGTGCCAAATGATGAACCTATTGACCAGTGGAGCGGCATTTCTGCGTAAGAATCTCTCTTTCTCGCTCCACTTCGCTCTTTTCTCTCTACTTCTCTCTCTTTACACACACACACACACACACACACACACACACACACACACACACACACACACACACACACATATATATATATATATATATATATATATATATATATTCCAGGAAACCTGGCCAAGCTCTCTAGAGAAAGATTTAAAACAAAAACAAAAAATAACAGCGGCTCCTACCGCTATTAAGCATTACTCTTCAAGTATGAATTGAGTTCTCCGAGCCGCTGGCGTATTTCGTATAGAGGAAAACGTTAAAATTCCCTTCATTTCTGCTCTGCAACGATGGTTTAGGGTAAGATATCTGATTGATGTCAAATCAGTCGGGTTTCGATCCCGTTTTGAAACAATCGCACGTCTAGCTACACTGAGGAGCTGTGATATAGCGAAATAGTCAGTCTCTGAATGAATGATATATATATATATATATATATATATATATATATATATATATATATATTGTTGTAAAAGCATTAAGCTGAATATTCCGGGTAAGATCTGTAAGAAAAAAAGAATCCTTAATACAGAAAGAACTATAGCGTTGTAAAACAGGTTGCAACACTATAGCGAGGCACTTGGTGGCGACCTAAAGTTGAGAAGAAACTATCATAGAGAGAATCGGTCTTAAAGATACCCCATCCTTATGGATTTTTGGAAGTATTTAAAATATTCAAAAACTGTGCCCATGTCAATATTATGACACTGGACACAGAACATCACCTGTGATCTTGATTCAAATTTGATTCTGGATAAGGGAAGATTTAATCACGCTATATGAATTTCTTTTACATATCATTCATGCTGATTGTATGAATCGAATATATCACAGATATTTGGAGACCACGGACCCCAGTGTCAACAACGTTCCTTTGAAAAAGATCATGATACCATAATAATATTGGTTGTGATTTCGCGGCTTAATATTTAATCAGCTTCTCCACCTCAATATGGCGCAGATACTAAAATTCCTGTTGTTTAATCCTAACTATCCCTGGATTCCACATATCTAACAACGATTTGTACAATTCATAGAGTTATCCGGCCAAAGTTGCCCAGAATTTGTTTTCGGAACATATGGTCGTGCTTATATTAAAGACGAGGTCTCTTCGCACGAAAGATCCGACAAATATTAATATGTTATGGATTCCTATAGGGACAACTTAACTACACACAACCTTATGCATAATTGAAATAAAACGAATAATTCTATTTTTATTTACTTGTTTTTCATATTTTTCCAATGAAACATGACCCAGTGCATATGTTAATACTTCGAAGTCGTTCCTTGCAGATTGACCACAGATTCTCGATTCGATTTAAATCAGGAGAGTTTCCGGTACAGTCTAGGACTTTTATTTGCACACTGTAAGGCTTGCCATTGTGTTCCTACAGCTTTAGAAATTTTCGTACGCTTCCTTGAAGTGACATACATCGCAGACAATGGCCGAAAGTCAACTAATCGACGGTCGTAACAATAGTGGGATAAAAATCTGATGCAATAACGGATGACGCAATATTTTCAAGGAGAAACAAATTTTATCACACTCCGAAAATAGATTCATATTACTGCACGCCACTGCAAATGACCTAATCAGACGAAAATAGAAATCAATTATACCCTGTTACTCCAGTGTGTTTAAAACGTAAGGTGAAAGAAAGGAAACTAAGGCGGTTGTTTGAATTAATTTGCACAAGGATGTAAAAACAGGAATTTAACCTGTGACTTTTGGCACGTTAGTGTATATATAAATTTCTCGATTCTCATGTCTTATTTTGTTTAGTTAGCCACCTGATATTTTTCAGTAACATTTCACATGTTTGCATATATATATATATATATATATATATATATATATATATATATATATATATATATATACACACACAACACACACACACACACACACACACACACACATATATATATATATATATATATATATATATATATATATCGTATACACTATCTCGTATAAATCGACAGTAATAATTCATCACACAAGTTTTAATAAAATCTAGCGACAAGCTATGTTTCTTTTTTATTTTTTTATTACACTTTTCCAACTTGTGTATAACTTATGGCAAATCAGTATAAGATTTTTAGATCAACTGTTTTCCCTTTTGTACGTGTGACAATATCTTGTTATTATCAGTAATGTTAATGCTAGCAATGCTATATAGAAATGATTTTATTACTTCTATGAGTTTATGAAAGCTACAATAATAATTTAAAAATACTTTAACTAATACTATAAATAAATGTCTGTCTAGAGGTAGACATATTGAAGATAAATATGGCGGACACATGAACACCAGGCAATAATCATATAATTCTTAGTTACTTTCTTAAGAAGTATCACTCATCATGCCACTCGCCATCAAGCTGTATATGAAAAAAAAGAAAATGAAATATATACTCTTAAAATGTCTCGTCGCCTAGAAGTGGATATTTTTCATTGAACGGAAAACAACCTCATTTTATATCTGCTCCATATAATATCAAGTAATGAAATAACACGTAAAAATCTATGCAACAAAATTATTGTAATACAGAGAGCTAGCGAAAAATAACAATAACAAAAATTGTAATATGAGCTGGGCTAAAAATATTAACTATGATATTAGTTTTATGAGTCACAATAATTCATACACTGATGTCCCCAAGGACACATAAAACTGTTGGTTACAGTAATCCACTAATTTGAACAAAAGAGTTGTGAGTTTAATACCGAGTCATAGCAGAGGTGAACAAATATTTGGGGAGTTGATTTAATGAAAATGAGACATCCAGATAAGGAATGGCTTGTAGAACTAGAACAATCTACCCCCGTAGACAATATAAAATTTTCGGGTTGTAACACAAACGTATATCACCTGAAGAAGGCCGGAACTTACAACTGCCGAAACTACGTGGATATGAAAATAAAGATGAGGACAACAGCCCAAACAGTATAAACAGTGTAAATAAAATCATTGTTCTCATGAGAAAAGGATGTATAATGGATATCGTCTCGGAATGAGAAATCGGAGAACTGAGTTCGAATACAAGTGGGGTTCGTTATGTTCACTTTTGGAAAGCTATGACCATATCTCTATCACGAACAAATCATTGTTATTCTAATAATCTGTTATTCTAATATTCTGTTATTCTAATATTCTGTTACGGCTGTAGTCAGTCTCTTAAAACAATTATTTTTACAATCCAAGATAGGGTTAAATGCATTAAATACCTCACAAACACATAATTTGCGATAAAAATGCAAATACCTATAATTTTATTAGTTTTATCTCTTGAGCAAATCGTTTCACTCTTCAATGTTCGCTTCATTAAACTCTCGATATTTTAACCGCAAAATAACCAATTATACACACGCAATTGTGAGCACAATAAAAAGTACCTCATACAATAAAAAAAATGTTCACATTTTTTATTTATACATATCTATTTTTTTAGATTCTTTAAACATCGCTTATGTAGTGTGAATAAACTCAGTGAGCCGAGTTAAAATGCAGAACTAATGTGTTGCGTAAACTGGATATGTTTGACAATCAATATAATGAAAAGAAAACGCTGTATTCGAAATTGTGGACCAGGAAACCACTGCATTAACGTCCCCAAGAAAGGATGGTGAATCACAGATGATAAAAAATGAATATAGAAAGTCATGACTGTCTATATGCTGAAGCTACGTGACATTATAAAAATCAATCATCAAGAGAAAGATAAGATATGAGGATAAAAATTTTAGATGAGAACTAAACAAAAGTGCTTCATTTTTTCACGAGTATAAATGAATCTATTCTACCGTGTAAAATATAATGTTTCTTTATATATCGATCGGTCACGATACTGACCTCCCTTATTTCAGATTATGTATTATTTGTTACATTATCACAAACGCCCCTCGAGATTGTAAATATATTATATTTTGGCTTTTGGGGGTCGTGTTTAAAAAGCAGAATTATTTAAATTATGAAATAATATTCGCCAATATGGTATTACATTTGGATAAATATTCTATATTATTTGTGTAGAAAGTATAAGGGCAATTAATTTAATAAAACTTTTCGAAATGCGATTTGATAATGGTAACATCGTAAATATAGCAAAAGCAGGACAACTAAATGTACATTCTAAAAAACACTATAATAAAAGGACATATAGTATTAAAATCAGAATTAAAAATGACACTAGCAAAGACGAAAAAAAATAAGAAACAAAACCAGATAAGTAGAAATGTTGTCAATCTTAAAGTATTTCGAAACTAATCAGTTTACCGAAAATCTAACTGGAATATATGACAGAGATGAAATACTGGAATATATCTGTAGATCTATTTTCACGCCGAATTCAAAGAAAGCATATTCACCTGAATGCAAAGTAAATTGTTATAAAAGTATTTATGCAAAAATATATAGTATATTATGTAAAGCTCTCTCTTATCATTAAGACGCCATTGATTGAACTATACCATTTCAACTTCAAAATGATAATAATCAACTTCAAAATAGACTTATTTTCAAGTAAAAGAAAGTATCAACTCCAAAATGGATTAATCAACTTCAAATTGGATCAATCAACTTCAAAATGGATCAATCAACTTCAAAATGGAACAATCAACTTCAAAATAGATTAATCAACTTCAAATTGGTTCAATCAACTTTCAAAATGGAAAACAACTTCAAAATGGATTAATCAACTTCAAATTGAGAAAATGTCAAAAACCTAAAAACAATCAACTTCAAAATGAGAATAAACAACTTCAAATGGAGATTTTGTTTTTTTTTGGTAAATTGAAAATTATTTTTCAATTCATTTACCCCATGAATAAGGAAACTGACTGTTCGTCTTCATTATATAGATGAAGAAAAAACCAAAATACAAACAACTTAGAGGCCAAGAAAGCATTGGGTGAGCCTACAGTAAAAGTAGGAGGAGAAAGTCCTGTATGGGAAAAAATGATGCTTGATGATGATGCTGGAGAAACCTCTACAAAAGAAGCTGAAGAAGAATTAGCAACAGCTCCAATTGTCCTCATCTTTGTCGCCATATTTATTACAACGTTTAGGCCGTTGTACGTTTCGACCTTCTTCAGTTGATTGGAATGTCGAATTGAACTCTTTATTTTGCTCACTGGGGTAAAAAGTTAAATCATGGCACGTGGAACTAGAACAGTATGCCCCAGTGAGCGAAATAAAGGGTTCAGTTAAACATTCCAACCACCTGAAGAAGGCCGAAGAGTACAACGGCCGAAACGTTGTAATAAATATGGCGACAAAGATGAGGACAATAGTCCGAATAATGTAAATAGTGTCCATAAAATTATGTTCAAAATATTTAGGTTCGGGCATTGAATAAGCCATAGATGTTGATATGCATCGAAACAAAATTAACGAACCAATCTATCATCGTATAATACTGATAATCCCTTATTTATAAATCCGACAATCTAATTCATATACTAAGGAACAATAAATCAAGGAGATATATTTTCATCATATTAAAAAATAATTCAGATAATGTTAAATGGATATTCTTATTTAATAAACTTAAAGGATTTGCACACTTCACTGGAATTGAAAATTCTTCTTACTTTAGAAATATAAAAATCTGACTTTCAATTATATAGAGAATTAGCATATGGCTACTATTTAACACTAACAAAATCACTAAGGTTGTGTGTAATCTTTTAAGCCTGTCGAATAAAATATAAAAGTTGTTTTAGTAAATGATTTCAGCAAACATTAAAGCTAAGTTGTTGTCTGGAGCGACAGACCGTGGCAACATAAAAAAAGACCGTAATAGTTGGTTATTTATTTATTAGAGTCACCATGGAAATTGCTTTCTGCTACAGAATAGTTTAGTGGTGTCATATAATCGCAGAGTTTTATTTTCCTTTTTTGTTTAATCACACTTCGCAGAGATTCAATAAAATGTTTCCTCTCATCTATCTATTCAGTCGATAAATGATTAGAGTTTAGTTTTCAACAGATGTCTTTATGGATGTTGGAATATACAGTACGAGGCAAAAAAAAATATAAAATGGACACACTCATAGAAAGTCGATGTTTGTATTTTTCCCAATACAAGTGAGTAATAGAATTCGTTTATTAATACAGGTGTACATATGTACATTATACAAGTCAAAAATGATTTTAGTTACAATATCGATCTTAAGTATACTGCCTTAAAGAATACACATTATCGAGAGAGGAAACGCGGCTAGGATCAATTGCATCTCATCCATTGGCCTAGTCAGCGTCCTGACCTTAACACAATTGAAAACCTTTGGGCAATAATGGATAAGCATGCCTGTAATAAGAAAATTAACTCAGGAAATGAGTTTTTTCGCGAATTAAGAGAATGCTGGAAAAATCTGGCAAAGGATGGTAACTTACTAAAGAATTTAATCTACAGCTACGAAGAATCACGAAGAATTAAGACCGGTATTAAAGCTACGAAGAATCACGAAGAATTAAGACCGGTATTAAAGCAAAAGGTTATCCAACAAAATACGAAATCATTTTTGACTTGCATAATATACATACTATGTACACCTGTATTAATACCTTCACGTCTAAGTAAAAATAACAAAAATATCGACTTTCTATGGGTGAGTACATTTTTTGGCCTCGTACTGTATATCAGTTGACGAGTGCCTCTTCCTATTAGTGAGTCGTTTCACCTTAGGATGTAGATGATCAAGGCTCTCCACAATTTCCTCTCTTTCCCAGCTATTAATAAATTATTAATTTCTCTCTTCCGCAATCCATTTAATCAAGCCCATTAAGTAGATTATACCTTGTTTTCCTCTGTCTTTCTTACCTTAAATCAGTCTTGTAAGTATCAGATTTTCCAAGCATTCTTTCCTCTTTATCTGTGCTACAATTTTCATCTGTCTCTACCTGGTGTTAAGTATAAGTTTGTTTTTGTTTTCCTTTCCTCTAAAACATCGTCGTTGCTCACATATTCGGTTCGTAGTATCCGCAATATCCATTTGTAGAGCCACATTTTTGTTGCTTGAAGTTTCTTCTTCAACTGATCAGATTCAGTCTTCTTCATCTCTACAGAATTCACTGCTATATAGAAGAAATAATATCACGTAACAGTTCAGTCTTATTTTCTTGTGCCTCACGAATTTTCTATTTGTTAATACCCTGTTTAGCTTTAGGAATGCATCTTTTAGAATGGACCAAATGTGGCTTCGAATTTTGATATCGCACTTTTCGTCCTTTGTTAAATCAATTCTCAGATATTTTAATTTTTTGTACTTTTTTGATTTTGATATCTCCAATTTTTAATCTGAATGTAGTGCTGCCCCTTTTGCTGACAACTACACATTCTGTTTTTCGACTGTTGATGTTTTGTCTTTTCCTCTTGCTTTCCTTCACTACCATCTATAAGAGCTTTTGTAAGTTACTTTCTTTGTTTGCTATCAATACTGCATTATCTGCATATCTTATGTTTTTAAGATTGCGGCCACCAATAATGAATCCAGGTATGATTTTTAATTCTTTTTAGAATTGCCTTATTGTATAGTTTGAATGTCTTTTATAAGATGCATACTTAGCTTACATCGCTTTCTATTTTTGAATATCTGCTGAAAAAAAATTCAATTCTTATGCAGGCTTTTTGGTGCCACTAAAGGTTCTTGATTATTATAATATCTTTTCCCTAATATGTCATAGTTAAAAATCAGTTCCAATAGGTTTCCATGATGTAATTTATCGAGCGCATCTACATTATCTTTGAAACATAAGTACATGTCTTTCTGTATTTGCAATGCCATTCAGAGAATAATTGGCAAGTCTCTTGTTCCATTGTCTTTAAGGAATTCGCGATTTGCTTCTCATATTTGCGGTCTTATACTTCTTTGCACTATTCAGTATTCGCAGGATAAGTTTTTGTTAGGCTGATTTTCAGATAGAGTTCACATTCTTTTGCACCTGGCTTCTTAGGCAGTTCCTTAAAAGAGAACTCTTTAGGTTTTCCTATATATCACTAATTTTGTAAATTTCATTGATTATTTCTGTAAACTTGTTTATGCCGAATATATCTAAGGATGCCAGCATCTCTGTTGCAATTCCGTCTTATGGTAGCGCATTGTCTCTGCTCAATTTAGCCAATGAAGATATCATTTCGATTGGTAATATTTCCGGTTTTCGATATTTCTGTGTATTGCAAGCTGTTCTCTTTCATCGTAGAAGAGTTCCCCGATATATTCAGTTCATCTCTGAAGTATGTTTTCTGTCTCTAATATCAGCGTTCCGTCCTTTTGAAATTTGAACTCACTGTTTATACAGAGAGAAAAACTCTGACATCTTGTGATATTGGGAAATACAGAAATGCATCCCATGAATTACAATATTCGCTACGCCCTGCTCTCAGATGAGAAAACAAATTCCTTATTCGAACTGTTAGTTTTTGCAGGCTGAAGGTCAGCCGCTGTATCTGATTTGTAATACGCAACCGCCCAATTGAATAATGTCTTTTTCAACTTTATGTCGATAATACACACACACAAATAAACAAATTGTTTCAATATCGACGCTGATCCCATTGCTTTGACTTATACACATTTGTGACAAGAAATGAAACAGAGGCTATGAATCCAGCTGTCTGGGATCCCAAAGGGAAAAGTATACCTCCCCACCTTAATAAAATGCGTTACGGGGCAGGATTAGCAAATTGAAAAGATAATTTAAAAAAAAACCTGAGAAAATATTCAAATTTCGAAATGACCAATCAAATCTCCAATCATGTACCTCAGACAAGAAATTTGTTTTTATCTGTTATTTCGAGTGGTTGGTGCCAGTTTATGCTGGTAATAACCATTTCTAAAATAAAGTAAAGCAAATTAAAATCATACATCATTAAAAAAAATCACTTCCATAAATAAACAGTTATTTTCCGATACGTATTTTTTTGTTATGTATATCGCTAACAGATGGTGTTTAAAACATAAATGATACAAATTAATTTACTTAAGATTTTTAAAATCATATTTTAATATTTCATATTTATTTGATGGAATAAATATTTAATGTAAATTTTAAAACTTCCAGTATCAAATTTTTTTTTTTCTGTTCATAGTTTTTACTTTATTGTGTGCATAGGATATATATCTCCAATTTCAAAAGTCAGTCGTAAGTTACCGGAAAAAAATAGTCTGTTAAATATGACCCAATAAATTTAACCTTGGATTCTGAAGAAAAGGTTTTATTTAGAAGCCGGCATAAAGAATATGATTTTTTTAAAATATACATATTTTTTCAATATAAACATTAAATTTTTTTTTAACTCTGGCAGGCGTGGGGAAGAGACAGCTTTTTATTGTAAGCGATAGTTTGAAAATAAAGAAAATATATTTATTATTTGTCATTTTATTATTAAATACTTGTTATTTTTATTGGGAATAATTAATTTATTTTGATTATCATTATTTGTTATATTAGTTTATTGTTTTATTACGGATATTAATATACTATAATGTATTAACATTTCTAAATATTTTACTCGCTGACAATGGTTATTTGTTATAAAGTAGTCTTTATTTAAGGAATTGAGAATATCTCCGAATAGGCAGGCAGAAGAGGTGCTTCCAATCCTCAAGTTTGTCGATGTATGTTTCTATTTTCTATTCCGTTCTGTTATTTCATATATATATATATATATATATATATATATATATATATATATATATATATATATATATATATATATATATATATATATTTTGTAATATTTTTTGTTTAAAAATATGATTCCTTCGCTACATAAGAGTTCTCATGTTTCAAAAACGAAAGCCGAAACCATCCAAATAATTTATATATATGTGTGTGTCTGTGCGCTGAAGGATTTACATAAATACATACGGAGTTCAACACCCAGCGTTGATAATGTTTTCCATGCATAAACGCAATCTTCAAGGCTGATGTTAGCGCTTTATCATGATAAATTTTCGCTGCTAGTTGCTGACCTTAATGTCTACTTTTATATTTCTATACGCTCCATCTCTGACATTGAGCACTTTATCCATAAATTTAGCGTGCATTAATACCATATTTTAATCATATATATATATATATGTGTGTGTGTGTGTGTGTGTGTGTGTGTGTTTGTGCGTGCACAAAAATAAACAAACAATAAAATATTGGTTTTAAAATCGTATGCTTCAGAGAGTGCTCAATTTCACGTAAGAAAAATTAAACCTGTAGAACAATTTAATATCTTAAAAAGATTAAAACGCTGAATGCAACTAAACCGCGGTTTCAACCGCCATAGTCTCATCTGGTGTTCATTTAGTTAACCACCTGATACACGTTTTATATTGTTAGGTCGCTATGTAAAAGGAATGTTATTTAATGTTTTTTATCTCTTCAGACTTTAGCATTAACTTAGTAAACGAGGAATCGAAATTAAGTTACTTTTTTATCAAGACTAAATAATCTGATTGAAAAAAAGGTGATAAAATATCTGGGAGAATTGTGTCGATCATCGATTCTTTGTCTGATCAATACGAGGCAACACGTTAGTGTATGTGCATGTATTCTGTGGATCTGTTTTCATGACTGAAGTCAACTGAAATTTACTCTCTAAATTCCGATTAAATCTGTTCCGAATTTCAATGGATATTCTTTAAAATGTAAGCAGTTCAGAATAAAGTTACATTCAGTGAAAGCGTCAGAAAAAATTAGATAAACTGACGGCGAACTCATTTGCATATTTTACATCCCAATTAGTATATTTCGAACAGGTGTGTTAATTATTTTGTTATTTGTCCAATACATACTGTGTATGGAATATCGGTCTCTCCGCAAATTTTTGCTTGTTATTCTTTTATGTAATTTTGTCCTTTTTGACAATTACTTTCAATTAAGTTTATAAACATGTGTCATATTTAACACTGCTATACAAAAATAATATCAACGATTATAAATTCTCACCGGGTTGAAAAAAAATTCACTCAACTTAGTTTTTTAGAAAATTCTAAACTAGTAAACAGACAATTAACATTTACTTTCATAAACTGTTCCAGAATATTGTAAACTTATATATTTATGTAAACGCAATATTTTAATTTAAATGACAACGTAAAATACTTTGTCAAACCAAAGAATGATTCACTGGACATAATCTAATCTCTCAGAAAATTCTTTGTTGCCGTATACACGACGTTACAAACGTTTTGGTTTCCGGCTTTCTTCAGGTCATTGGAATTTCGAACTGACCCTTTTTATTTCGTCCACCGGGATATAGTGTTCTAGTTTTACGTGCCATACCCCTTACGGGTCTCTCTTATTTATTCTTTTACGTTGTATTCACTAAGATTTATTTTGCAATCATATCAGGCAAATGTTTCCAATATTACCCCAATCTTTTAGTATCTAATCATCTTCATCACTAGTTGCTTGCACCTGGTAAAGATTTTACAAGTCACATAAACGTAATGACACTTGCTTCAACGTCACTTAGCAAAGCGATCAGAATCCTACACTGTTGCATATTCTTGCTTGCCAAAGCTCATTCAGTAATCTAGTCGCTATATCTTGTTACGGAGTGTTCAATTCTTTATATCCGTTAAGTATATATTTCGCACTAAATTGCCGAATACTTCCGTAACAAACGTCTAGACTATATTATGTTAAAGATTTTCAAGGATAAAAACAAACAAACAATGCCATTGATTTCTTAGAAACAATGTTTACTACCTCGGCTACATTCAGGACCTTTGTCTTACTAGTTTGGCTAAAAATAACAATAATTACACTGACATGTTCTACTTCAATAAATCAATATTCTACTTCATTTTAGAAATGCAGAATTCTACGACCATCCTTTATTCAAATGGGAAGTTTAAGTACGTTGCCACAAACCCAATGCATGCACGTTTAAACACATTTCTTTCTACCTAAGAGTAGAAAGTCTGTTTTTGTACACATCAAATTATAATCACTACCTGTAAAGTATTAAGTAAAGATCAAGTCAGAAGACTATGAGGATTTCATCTTGAAATTGGTATCGGTTCCGTCGTATATTTATGCATTCTTCTAATAACTGAAGTAAAAATAAAGGATCATTTATAATCAGATTAAAGTCTGTAAACATCAACTAACAAATGACATTTACATTTTGATTTAATCAACTATTCCTGTAATGAGGATCAATGTTTTTTGTTTGATTTTTTTTGTTTGTTTTTTTTTTTTCACATAAGAATCCCTTCATTAGTAACACAAATATACAGTGGCTAAATTAGGAATGAAACGAAAATAATTTCCCAAACAAAAATATTCAGTTCATATAACATTCCATGTATTTTAATAGGAAAACAACTTCACACTTAAGTTTAAAAGTAGTTGTGCGGCATTTTTCTCTTAGCAAATCGTAGAATATTTCACCGAATGAAAACATCAGATATCGTATTATTCATTAACTAATCTAAAACCAAAATTTGTATTTCCTGTGAAATCTGAAAATGGTTCCAATAATGCTTCAGCACTCTTTATAATAACACAAGAAATGCAAACATCTAGCATTGGATTCAAATTCAAACTTTTACTGGCCATGCACCTGGTTGCGGATATATACATATGTATAAAAAGTAATGTCGTTGAAGGTCTACAATCATTCGTTAATGAAGTGCATATTTAATATAAAATATGAATAACTTATTAAACGTTAGATGTTCTATAAATAATATTGCGTACGCAGAAACTCCCTGTGAAGTATTTGAGAACAGGTTTTGATTTGAGTTAATCATTATTTAGAAGGGAAAACAATATATGTTTTCCTAATTTACGACTCATGTTCTTACACAATATAGTCAAGATATAACCGTGTTCAGTATAACTTCCATTAATTTCGATTACGGCATCACTGTGTCTTCGAAAACGAATATGTTCATTAATCACGTCCCTATCATTAATGTTATCCACAATGCCCCTGATAGCAGCCTTCATATAGTCTTTCGTGGGCATGCGTGTTAGTTTTCGTCTTAACGAGTCCCCAGACTTAATAGTCCCCTAGGGGCTAAAGAATGAGAGATAGGAAGCCAAATGTTAGGAGTATCATGATCGCGAAATTACTCCACTTTGTTTAGCGAGCTCTTCGACTACATCGTATGGTTCTCCCGGGTATTATTGTGCATAAATTTTCCTCTACTGATAAAGTATGTTTATCATTTGATACCGTCGTGCACCAAACATGTGCTTGTTGAAATCGAAACATAGAAATGGTTGGAAATTTCTTTTATTGATTTTGCAAGTTCCTCGGCAATGTTACTCGGGGCATTCAGGATGAATCCTACATTCCTTACAACGATTGGCCGTCGTGAATGTTTTTGTCTCCTTTACCCACTGAAGCTCTTTTCTTATCTTAAAGATGAAGTGCCCGCCGACATTTAAGAAGGCTGCAATCTCCGTATGATTGTCGTAGGGACGCCATGCCTTTTCAGATTCCGTGTTAGACTTGACGCTTAATACACGAGCAGTGAAGAGACAAAATGTGTAAACATATTTCTGAGATAAAGTATTATGACTATTTACATTATTTACATTGTCCAGACTGTTGTCCTCATCTTTATTAACATATTCACGGCGTTTCCGTCTTTGTACGTTCCGGACTTCTTCAGGTGATATATGTTGGAATCTAGAATCGAAACCTTTATTTTGTCCACTGGATTAGAATCTTCTAGTTCCACGTGCCATGCCTTTTATGGATATATCAATTTCAGTTAATTCCCTTTAAGTAATCATCTCTCCAAATTTTTGTTCATCTCTACTGTAGTCAAGTAATGAACTCACATATCTTGGGTGAAGTCACTGGTTCAAAATTCAAAAGTATATCACCTGGAAAAGGGGGCGGGATACAACGGTCTAAACTCAGTGAATATGACAATAAAGACGAGGACAAAAGTTTGGACAAGTCCAAAGAAATTTAAAGTTAATCATTTATGTCTTTCTAAACAGGTGTTTTGTTATAATTACCAAAATCTGTATAATGTGTGAGTAAGAAATAGTTTATCGAATGTCTCATGATGATAATTAATGTTAGAAAACTAATATTAAAACTATCCATTCGTTATAATTCTTGCCATATAGAATGAGAGGTCTGTATTATAAAAGAGAAAAGGAACGTATAGCAAAATCTGATGATATAAAAATGGTTGATTTGTTTTTTAATTTTGCAGTTTCCTGAATATTTTGCAAAATTATACGTAATTATATTCTTGAATATGTTGTCTAATTTTGCTCATCTTTTTTTATTACAACATTTTTCTTGGCTGAATTTATGCATATAACTTACTTTTGCCGATTCTAATCTTACCATTCTAAGTATCGGCACTTTAAAATGAAATAACATAGCTTTGTGACAAAATATATATATATATATATGTGTGTGTGTATCTATATATATATATATATATATATATATATATATATATATATATATATATATATATATATATATATAAATTTAGGGATGACCTTTTCTAGATCATGGCCCCATGACTCCCACTTTAAAATTGACCTTCTATATTCACTTCGAGTAAACGTGGGGTAAATATCCCTTTTTTCAAAATATAACTAGAACGTCAGTTCTAATTCAAGACTGATTTACGTCTATACACCTTTACCATAAATTTCAAGTTGACAAAAGGTCATAGAATTTCTTGACTCCTTTGCCGCTGAAGTTATATCATAGCTATAAACAAGTGTTTGAAAAATGATGTCTTCAAAGTTGCTTTAAAATAAATATTTTTGAAATAATAATGTTAGAAGCAAAGTGCACATTAACATTTGCTTTTATCTGTAAAGGTCAAAATTACATGGAATTGATTCTTATCTGTTTACTGATTGAGGAAAATAATGTAAAGTTCATAGATATTGCTTGAAACTCTTTTAGATCGGTGATTGTTGTTGCGAAATATAAATTCCTAACATATATTCTGGATGATTGAAAAAATGAAATCATTATGGTTTAACTTTGAAACGGGCGATAGTTTGTACTGAAAATAGATTTAACAAGCTTTTTGACTTCAGGCTCCTAATTATTAAATAGCGCCTCAGGCGAAAAAAAAACAGCTTTTTTTCCTGAGTAATTCTGACATCTTTTAATTTCATTTCTAGGAAATTTATCTGCAATTAATACTAATGTTACGGAAAGGCACATTATCAGTATGTTTGTGGGTTTTTCCTCCGTACATAATAAACAATATTTGTTACCTGCTTTAAACTTGTGACATTTTGTTTATTATAGACCCCATTTTGAAATTGGAAATAATAAACAAAATGTCACAAGTTTAAAGCAGGTAACAAATATTATTTATTACATATGGAGGAAAAATTAGCATTAGCTACCTTCGATAAACCCACAAATATACTAAACTAAAGCTCTGATATCTTAAATAGTTGCAGGCATAAGATATCCTGGTTATTGGAATAGAGGTTATTTTTTTTGTCTTTTTCTTCATTGGATCTTTTCTCTTTATTACGTAGTTTTATGCTATTTTAGGTTTATGCTAATTTTACTTTTAGTTTTGGTGTTATCAATAAATATGCTCTATATAATTTCCTCTTTAGCCAGTTTAACCTGAAGATCCATTTAGGTGAAAACTAGGTACGTAGTACCTGGCTCTTTAGGATTATGTTTTCCTTTGCTTTATTTAACGTTTTTCTCTATGTTTTATCTTAGTTACTCGTTTTGTTTTGTTTTACTTTGAACTGGAAATTTAAGGAAATGGACGATTTTTTCGCCATATTTGTATGTTTCTATTTTTTTTTTTTTTTCAAAAAAAATTTCCTCAGATATCAATTTGTTTTGATATCCTGCAAATTCAACTTTTTTACCAACTGAACATAATTATTAGTACATATATATATATATATATATATATATATATATATATATATATATATATATATATATGTGTGTGTGTGTGTGTGTGTGTGTGTGTGTGTGTGTGTGTGTGTGTGTGTGTGTGTGTGTGTGTGGTGGTCCCTCACAAACATCGATGAAACATACGAGCATTAACAAAAACGTCATCACGTGCCCTTCCAACAAAGGAGGCGTTAAATTTATAATGGACACAAACATCTACATTGAAAATTTGAAATCCCTCCTAAATAAGGATAACAAAGCAATGAACAAATTATAAACACAAATTCAAGATATCGGTAAAATAAATGTTAAAAACAGAAAATAAATCTTGGTCTAGATTCTTAGAGTACCACCCATCTATAGCCAAACTATATGCCTTACCCAAAACACATAAACCCAGCGGATCCATCAGACCCACTGTGCCCTGAATTAATAGTGTACCCCACAAGTTACCTAGAAACATCACAAAAATGCTAACTCTGTTCCTAGGCACCATCATCACAACAAACATCAAACAGTCGTGTGACTTAATCCAAAGAATACGAAACATAAATATGACTAACATGTTTATGGCGAGGTTAGACATCGAATCCCTATATACCAATATATACAACACGAAATTCTTCAATAAGTAATCAGCTGAAAATCCAAGTAAACGCTTTCTCTTCCCGTCCACAAAATTATAAATTATGCAGCTACCAAACCATTTAATCCTCAACGCTAAAAAACGATCTCACAAAATTCATAATGCCAAAAGAAATAAAATATACTCCCCAAAATTACTCCAAATTCATAATCTTGCCCTTCCAAACACTTTCGACTCAACTCTCAAGCGAATTAGCCAAAGCCAAACACTAAGATCGTCAATCCCACCTCCAAGACAATCATGGGTATAAACAATAAAATATGCCATTTCAAATGCCGGAATGAATCAGATAAAATATCCACAGCCCAAAAAGATGTACGGGGAGGAAGCATCACGAATCTACGAATATTTTTGAGATATTCTAACTCTCTCGACTTACATCGAAACAACGTGGGCTTAACTTTGATTTAACTAATGTCTACCTAATTTAGAAAAGAACATAACTCTTTAAAGAGAAAATATTTTGAAAATATATTCATAGCATTCCTACCAAATATAAACATTCGTTTGAAACACACACACACTCATACACTTACAGTCATTACCGCCCAACATATACCTAGATACACAAGCGTTTCTTAACATACACACTTTTAGACTATCGCACATTTTAACGTGCAAAATGTTCCTCAAAAATATTTATACATAATCTCTTGCGTTTAAATACGTGAAGTATATTTCATTAACAAGATTTAACAAAACTTCTTAACATACCAGTAACCTGTTTGCTTTTTTCGTTCTATCTCGATCTTTGATAAAGCTTTAATAAAAATGAAACATTTTAGATTGAGATACGTTTCCTACTTGTTCTTTATTTTATTTTATCATTTTGTCGGATTCCTGTCTGTATCTGATCTACAGTTTTTCTTCAAATCATGTATATAAGTGTACACAAGCTCACACGCATGCATACACACACCCACGCACCCACGTACACCCACCCACGCGCGCGCGCGCACACACACACACACACACACACACACACATATATATATATATATATATATATATATAAACACTTAGAGGCGACAGTCTGTTTCATGCTAGATGCAATCGTCAGGCCTGATGATTGCATCCAGCATGAAAACAGACTATCATTTATAAATGTTGACTTCTATATTCACTTTTATATTTCCAGACACTCTATCTCTGATATTGAGCACTTTATACCATAAATATAGCACATCTTAAGACTATATTTCTTCATAAAAATATATATATATATATATATATATATATATATATATATATATATATATATATATATATATATATATATTCCCTGAAAGGAACCAATATGAAGTCAACTTATTACACATAATAGAGAGTTTTGTAATTGGAATGAGATGGATTTTATTTTTTCACCAAAACTGAACACTACAACGAATATGAATCATTCGATTGTTTTGGATTTAATTCCCATAAGAAAAATCTACCAATGTCCTTCTCTTTGAATATGAAAAAGACTTATTCTCTGTACAAAACAGAATTAAATACACCACCAAATATAACAAGCTAAAAAAAAAAAAAGACATTGCCAAAATACACAAAACCAACGAAATCATTATAAAGTCTGATAAAACTGGCAATCACTATTACTAACATGTCGATGACAACCACAAGGCTACCTGTAAGGAGGTTAATAAAATATATAAGAATGCTCTAGCCCAAATGAGAAAATGATATTACAAAGGAGGCACGATTAAATTTAAGATCGACGATAGAGTGCATAAGCTACACAAGCAACCGGCTTTCATTATAGTTAAGGACCAGAAAGATAATTTCCCCAATAATCCGCAGTTCAGATTGCTTAACCCTTCCAAAAATAATATGGACAATATCAGCAGGGCTATACTCGAACGTGCTGACACAGGGATCAAACAATGAAAGAATACTAATCATGCTATCAATTGATTCCTTAAAATAAAAAGGAAAACGAATGCAACTTTATGCACTTTGTCATCTCAACTCTTTACCTGTCCGTCCCAAAAGACCTATTAATGGCAGCTATAAACCTGGCCAAGAATCATTGCACCATCTCTGACCAGGAAATTAACATCATTAGGCAAACACAGAAACCACGATGATTCCATGTGGACAATAAATGAGATACCAAACTTTTCTATAGCGGTGAGAGAGTTCGATTCTGCAGAAGCTTGTGAATTGGTTGACATTTTGCTACCGTAGAGATTTGGATTACTTTCGATATCATGAATACTCGCCTATATAGAGACGAAGGAGTTATCCTCCTACGTAACACAAAACTACAACAAACAGATCGACTTATCAATTTCTTCAAAGATCATGGACTAAATATCACCACTAACACCAATGCCAAGCTGATTAACATTCTAGACATGACTTTCGACCTATCCAAAGGGATATACATGCTTTCTACTAAAGAGCTTTATAACCATAAATATATCAGTAAATAAGAAATTTTAAGCAACTTGCATAAATCATTGCAATATAGACACTCAACTAATTCTATCAACAAAATTATTTTTAACAAATATAAAACCAAATATGTAGATGAACTAGAAAAAGTAAACACAAAGTTAAACTATAATTCATACACATTAATAAGAATGCCAACAAGCAATATAGGTAAAACATTTCAAACATGTAGAATTGCTCAACAAAATTTTCAACAAGAAAAACATTAAGATTAGCTACAGGTGCACCAAAAACCTTGAACATTATACAGCAAAACATAATAATATAACATTAATATTTATAAACCCTCAATAACAAAATTAATACAGACAAAAAGTGTAATTGTAGAAAAAACATTACCTGTCCACTAAATCATAAATGTATGAATAAAGGAATTATTTATAAAGCTAGCCTTGAACATAATGGCGAAACTAAATTTTATTTTGGTTCCTCTGCAAGCCAATAGAAGACCCGGTATTACCATCATAAAATGACTCTTAGCAATAAACAACATTAAAAAAAACGTTGCGATCTGATGATAGCTTAAACCGATAAAAAATCTCTCTCCTAAAGTATTTTAATTCTGGATGAATATTTTATCCAAATTCAACTGATTATTAAATATGTTAAGTTAAATAATTATTACCCGACTTTAGCCATTTAAGAGTCTATTAATACGTAACCGGTTACACAGCATTCCCCTTTTCCATAAATATTTTTTTTAATTTTTTCTCAACTTTTAACTCATCTATTTACACTTTTATATATATTTTTTTTAATTTATATTCTAATATTATTAAACATTAGTTTTGCTGGGCAGTGTAATTCCTTTGATGCATAGATATTATTTTATGCATAGATATTATTTATAAACAATATACAATCCACTACCCCTATCCCTCCTTTTTATTAATATTATTTGCTACTTACGCTTTGTAATTTTTTAACATAAATCTTGTTTTATTTTATATTTCCCAACATAAAACCATGTACCATATAAACCTTAAGCTTAAATCATTCATTTTTCCCAGCGGAAAAAAACATGTGCCATATAAAATTTAATATTGCATTAATTTTTTTTTCTTCAATATCTCCCTCCATACATTCTATATTTTGAATTTGGACCCCAATAATATATTGGGTTTCTATTAACTTTGAGCTTTGTATAATTTAGCATTCTTCATTTAAAAAAAAACTGTAATAAACGACTCAATCGCTATATGTGCCTGACAACTTGGGAAACCATGAAACTTTAAGTTATTCTAAAAAGGAAGTATATGTGTATTTGTTAATACATACTTAATCGCTCTGTTTAACTATACTGACCACCGTTTTATTTACATCATAAGTTAAATTAAATAAATATTTATTTCTTACAAAAACAAAATAAAATTAAGAATTGGAGTTTTATGGCTGTTAGCCAAATTGGCGCTCTAATATATCAATTACATACGAAAGGTAACGACATAAAAGAAGCACAACAAATTTAATATCTGGGAAGTGTTTTAACATATGACAGAAAATGCACCTCTTAACTCTGACGGCGCTTTGGACTATAGAAAAATGCCTTCGCATTTTCCATCATCTGTTAAAACAGTATTGCTTTTCTAGAAACTGCGAACGCATTGACGCAAATATACAAGAGGAAATGAATAATACAGCTATGGATACTCTTTTACACTAGATTAAACTTTTCCCGCTAATTTTGCATGTAAATTTCAAATCTATTACATTGACTAACAATTATATTAATCATAGTGGAATGATTGCTGTTAAATTCCAGATTTAAAACATATTGTTGATTATGTCGTCTACATGATACCAGAATGCAATATGTTAAGTGAATATTCTCTCATCACATGTTGACACCAACATCGATTACATCACTAATGACTTAAGTATTGGATAATTTCCATTAACTATTTACTTGATCAATAACAATGTCTACTATTTAATCTTAAGTATTTTCGTCTAATAACATTATTTTTCACCACTATATATATATATATATATATATATATATATATATATATATATATATATATATTAACCTACGTAAAAACGTGTTTCTTCCCAAATAATTCTCAAGTATGCAATTTGTTTCATGAACCAAAGATCTTAACTTACTAGGTTTAATGAATTAACTACTTAATACTGCAATATTTAACACCCAGGATTCAGGTTTCTAAAATCTAATAGAAAAATAACTTAAATTCCAATTTTAAATAGACTCTACTTTTGAAATATCACTCAACCGAAAAGGACACGTATAAGCAAAGGCAAACTAAATCTCGAGCGTGGGTTTGATATTGCATTTAAATAAAATAGATGTATCTTGCTTCCCTCTGACGATTCATTCAAGGAAACAAATTGCTTGTCAGCTACCTTAATAGCCGATTTTAAAATCAGCGTTGAAGCGTTAAAGTTCAACACTGTTTCGCTCCGGGCAAAACAAGGCTGAGAAAAGAAATAAGTGTTCTTTCTTTCTCACCCTTTCTACGCAGAAGTTAAGAATATTGAACAATTTTAGTTTCAAAACAATGAAAACATGAACAAATGGTTTCTGCATATTAATTTTTTTTTTTCAAGTTAAGAATGGCGTTTCAAAATCTGTCGCTTCGCTGGCGGCAACTTTAAACATCGTGTTTCTTTTAATACAAGTCCTCTTTTTATTTCTCTCGCCTTTTCCCAATTTATACACTTTTAACCCCTTTATTTTCGAGTGTTTTTTTTTATCCAGTCCGAAATCCCTCAAGAGTGTCATGTTTAATTTTTTAATGCTCTCCTCTATTTGAAGAGGCATATTAAAATTGACTTTAAAATATAATATTGCCAGAGGGTGTCTGAACCCAAGAAATTCCGGGATCAACTCAGCGGGCGAAATCATGACTGCGTCCGTATATGATGGAAATGCTGTCACTGAAAATTGCTCAAACGTTTTTCATCAATTTTCTTGTGTTTAAATTCTTTATAGAACGAATGATTGTTGTAGATTGAACTACACTACATTTTAGCATCACACACACCCAGAATTATGTCCTTCATTCATTTAACTAACATCATATTCCCCGCTTTCTTTATTTTATTTTAACAGAATTAAAGTAACATTCGAAATGAAGTCTGTCATTTATTTATCTCGTATGTAGAACTGAAATTACATCTTATTTCCGTGGGGAAAATAATTACGAATTTATATGAGGCAATAAGTCCTTAGACGCAGAAAAAATCTACTTGGATATCTGAGAATATTTTTGTGTCCATATTGTTTGAGGCTATCACTTTGTTTTCGAGAATATTTGCATTGCTTGCAAAGATTCTACCCTCTGGTCCTCTAAGTTTGGCTTATGTGGATGCATAAAAAATTCTTAGTGATTAAGAAACTGCTGACTATTATATTCCCTCTTTTGATGCTTAGGTTTCAAGATTAGACTAACAAAAGAAACGTGAAGGCAGCAAATCATATTCCTCTTCAATATTCTAATCAGTAATAACATTACTAAGTTATTTGATAACTTGTCGCTGGAATGAAAGGCAGTAGAGTCTACAAAATAATTCCAAATGGTTATGTTGAATTTGACATCGACAAGCAAGGGAAGAATATAAAAATACATATTTCCGAAGCGGGTTTTATCCAAGAATGATTTGTTTTCATGATATCTTTTCACTTAGAAAAGAATGTAATCTTAGCATACACATAAAATGTTGAATATTTTATTTTCGTAGATGCATTTAAAATTGTTGTCGGCTTAACACATCCTCAGCTTTACCTATCTTATTCCAGAAAGAATTAAGATGGTAAAAGAGGCAATTCACTGATCATAAGAATTTCCAGCTCTGAAGGTGTGTTGGCATTATATAAGCTATGAACTAATGTATTCCTAGAAACAAGTTTTAGTATTTTCAGAATTAAAGTGGTCGTTATGGGAATGCTGAAAATTTCTAAAACTAAACCACTTCCCAAAATCATCATAACTTTTGGAATCCTTTGCTCATTTGGCATAACATTTAGTCACACCTAGTTGTCTTTTTACTCCATAGCATATAATTCATGCTTTAATTTTTTGTTTAATGGTTTCCACGTGTCGAGGGTAAACATTTGCCTTCCAAAATCTTTCTTTCTACCAAAATATTTACTTTTTAACAGTCTACATGCACAGAAAATGAATACAAAATCCAACGAAAAATTCTACTGATTGGCAGTCATGAATTAAATTGAAAATGAATATTTTCAGTCAAAAGTTACGACCGTTAATTTGGTGACTAAAATTGATGCAATTTGTCGATTATTTGGTAGAGATCAACAACCAGAAAAGATATGTAGGAAAAAGATCTGCTTATATATTAGCTAAATTCTGAACATAATCATATCTTTCAAAATGCTTTCTACATGTTCATATGCCCATGGTCATTTGTGCCTGGTAAATAACTATTCACTTATTCTTCATAAATTCTGGTGCCATATTAAACCGAAACAACCTGATTCTAAACGTTAATAACTAGCGCTGCGTGATAATGAGGACAGTTCAGAAATAGCAATGTCAAAAACGTCTGTCTTTTATGGAACTATTGGTCGATTAGTTTGCAGCTGATAATAGTAAAATATCAAATATTCAAACTTTACACTATTGTAGAAACTTCGAGACCAAAACTAATCTGACATCATCGATGTGACTGGAATGAAAAGAATTCTGTTCATTGTAACATTTCAGATTGTCTTGCTCAAATTTAATTTACGAAATTTTTCACAGTCAAACTTGCGGATATAATCTGGAATCAAATTGATTAGTACACAATATAGTTTCTACGGAGTCTGCATCTGACTTATTAGCAGCTCTTTAAGTATTCTTCTTTTCTCTCTCGCAGAAATCACGCAACCTACTGGTCGCTTCACACGTTTGCCACAATAAAAATATTCTTGTCACGTTACTATGATGACAGTATCCAAACAAAAGAGCATACGTTGTTGACAATGAAGTAGAATTTCTTTGGGTTTCTTGCAAGAATTTTCCCCGAACCGTTCCTGATTCTGAGTGAGTTCTCCACGTCTAGATTAGGATCAAAGATTTTGCACATCGAAACACATTCATTTGATTACAAGAGTTAATCCCTAAAATCAGATGCTGCATTAAAAATATATAGTTTTAGACTCTCTGTCATTCTCCATCCGCTAGAAGATAGATAAATTTATCATGAACACCACTCGGATTTTGATGACTTGAAAGATTAAACATCAATCACGTTTTAACTTAGGAAGCTGATTTCAGCTTCCATTTCATCTTTGACACTCGGGATTCATTATGTATGGCTGCACAAACTGGTGTATTATAAATCTCTTTTATATCTTTAATACAATCAAGAATCCTTAAGTGGTTTTATTACTTTTTTCCACTGCTATATTTGTGATCATGTTATTCCTACTACTTAATGTATTCTCTTAATTGCTATCTTTTCGTAGGCTTAATATTATTTTGGATTCTTTACGTTTAGGTTTTCACATTACGAGTTTTTGTCGGTTATAAACCTAAATATTAATTTCCTTTCTAAAGGTGGGAGTTATGTATTTAGTTTTAGGAATTCAATTATTTTGTTATCAAATAAGCCAACAATTATATCCCAGTTAGTGTAAAATCTAAGATTCAATAGCCCGACTGTAAAAGACCATTGATGAAGAGTGCATTGAATAGCGTTTTATTTGTCCGTCATAGTCACGTGTGTAGATCCTATGACAGTGAATATGCCATTTCCCACAAGCATGTCGGCTCATTTAATTCTAATCATAAACTGAAATGGAATTTTTTTTTTTATTGTTTCATCAAAGGCGTTTTTAGAATTTACGGACAAATCATTCAGTGTATTATACGACTGTATGTGGGAGGTAAAACACATTCAGTCTTTTCTAACAAAGTCGAGAGTGGTTCTTTTCACCACTGACGACAATCCGTAATTCTTAAACTCTTAGGTGTGATTTTCATGGATAAGAATAGTTTGTACCATACGTAATAACAAAGCAAATTGGAATGAGGAAATGTACAGAGCCGTCTAAACAGTCTGATTGTCTTTAGATATTTTCCTCAATGACTGGTTTATTGTGCAGTATACCGACCAGAATTGGTGAGCCTTTCCAGATCGAGAATAACTTAAACATTCCGATTGAAATTTGCCGAAACTAGGATTTAAGAATAACGAAATAACAAGTCGCTTTGTCCGGAATACGTATCGGCCATAATAAGAAAAAAGAATATTTTTTAAGTTCTGACTGGTAATACGATTGTGAAGTCCTGGAATATAATTTACTATGCATCCTGACGGTCTCACTTAATAGGTGCATTATATCGCCCTGAACATGAGAAACGTGTTCTAAAATAAAGAACTGGCTGAATGTCTATGCTGCATAAAGGAAGTGGATTTATAATCTAACATATGAGGATCTATTTCTTTATTCGAGAAATGTTGGTAATGACAATAAATTAAATTTGTGGCCGTGTTTTTCTCTGTCAAACTTGCCTAAACAGCTATATGCGTAGCTATAAACTAAGCGCTCCAGTGGATGATACTCAACTATTTTTCTAGATTTACCCTCTGCCTATTTTTTCATAAAGCATGTAGCAATATGATAAAATTAAATAGACATGTAAAATCTCAAATTATCCAATAAGAAATCCAAAGAAGTCACGTTACGTCACCTTTTCAGAAGAGCTTAAATACTTTACGGAGATTAATTTTGTGTTCAGCAAACATTTTAAGGTCATTTTTACATATTACACCGATTAATCTAATCGGTGTAATATGTAAAAATGACCTAAAAAATTTATTCATTATACACTGTAACATTATAAATCACATTTTCATTTTGTACCTCAATAAACTAACTAAATTACGACTTTCACTGGCTTATAGTGATTTTTTTTTCTTCACAAGTAGCGTATTTTTGCATATGATCTGATTAAGAGACGAATGGAGATTTAACCAGGTGCTACAATCAAATGAAGATAAGACATCTATACTAAAAGCTATCAAATAAATTTGGACTAATTCTGACGGCTTACTTGCAGAGTGATTATTAAAATTGTGAATTTTTCTTTGAACGTCAGTTACTACCAGCTAAGTCTTCTGAAAATTACATCCAGTGTATTTCTTCTAGAGTCAATTCATTAATTACTTTGGGTCAGTCAATCAGTAGCTGTAGATAGATGGCAACGAAGTCAAATATGTTAGCCTCTTGTCTCTATAGCTACTAATCTTTGGCTTAGTAGTTAAACTAGATGTTTACTGGTAGGTGATGCTGTGAGCTAATATCTTGATAGGGCAACTAGATTTTGTGAAGGAGTAAACTGAAATCCAACTTCACTGACCAGTAATCACTTCATTGAGCACCAAAGCAGTGTAACACAAATTAGGCTCGATATCTGATTAATCAAACAAGCTCTGACGACTTTGCATTGGCCGGAACAAAAATTACACACACACACACACACACACACACATAAATATCGTGTATATATATATATATATATATATATATATATATATATATATATATATATATATATTACAATGAATCATTCATGCAAAAAAGTAGCTTAGTAATGTTAATGGTATAAAATTGCGAAAAACTCTTCGCAAAAACAAAATTTTAAAGTTGCATTCACCTACTAACCACTCGATGAATGTTATTATCCTTGTTTTTAATAACTACTAGCTGTATAAGGTCTTTTTTTAATTTGTTAGTACTTTCAACTGTACACATAATTACTTTGTTTTTAGTAAATACAAGTAGTATCAGTGATCAATTTTAAATGCGAATCATAATATGTTTCTTTTTTTTAGAAATGTGTTATTGTTAATGGATAAAAATATTGGAGCATTCAGTCACAACGCTAAGGTTAAATTTTTTGAAAATTTAAGAGAGTGTTTTTTCATATATATATATATATATATATATATATTTCATATATATATATATATTGTATATATATATATATATATATATATATAATTCGTACATATATATATATATATATATATATATATATATATATATATATATATGTATATATATATATATATTTTGAACAATAAAAAATATTAAAAAGTTAAAATCTTCAGACACACTGGGTTATAGTTAATATTCTTTCGTTTTTTTTATTATTTGATATATACGACAATCTTCAGGTTACTGATAATCAGAACTTTATCAGTCATATTACCAGCCTATCCTGTTGTCTGCGGCCAATCCAATTCTTCGAACAACTTATCACCAATTCTTCCAATTGTGAAACCCGTCAATACCTTCTGCATCATTAGCTGATCACGGAAATTGCAATTGTCCGTGGAGGTCACGTTTAATGCCGGAAGCAGCCCATCCTACGTCTAGCGATACCGCGCTGTTCTGGAAAAGAGAAACCTCTGATTAGGATCAGATTACATTGTTTGGAATCTGACACCCAAACCTAAAAATCTCTCGTAGTAGCTAAGTTACATCCTACCATTGTCACACTTAAAGGTCAAGCCCACTCCTCTATCATCAGCTGTACTCTTCAGCGCTTATTCAACTGAGCCGAGAATTCAGTTGACAATTTCGATGATATTTCAATTAAATGTTGATTTATACACGCGACGATAAACACATCTCGAATTGAACCACATCCGAAGATCTAACGAAACGTACGACATATTTATTTAATTTATTGTTTATTTCAATATTTTCTCTAAATTACTCAAACCCCTGCATTAGAAGGTCAAATCCTTGTGTTAGGTTTATGAAGCCACGAAGCTATCATTCTGTCTGAACTGACGTTCCTCTAAATTTACATGACAAAGCTTTCATTGATAAAATCATATTGTCCATCATTTTATTTTTAATTTGGCTCCCACCGGAGAAGCGTCTCTCAGTGGACGTTAAGTTTCTTTTTTTATTTTTTAGGTGTTTGTGTGTGGTGTGTGTGTGGGGGGGGGTCTAGAGAAGTTTTCATTCACTGAACAGTCTTCAATATAGGATCTGAAATGACTGTCCCGGTGTTTATCCCCCTGCGTGTGTGGAGGCAAAGAATTTTTTTATACGTATTTCCACCTATACAGATGATTTCCCTAACGCAGCATACACAAATAAACTGTTTTCATTAGTGAAAAATCCTTAAGTACCTCAAATACTATGTAAATTATCTTATTACTAACTCTGTCTTTAATATGTAATTTTATCATTTAAGTAGCCTTATTTTATGGAGCTTTAGCATCAGTTCACCTTTTTACTGTGATGTTTTTGCCTGTACAAAGACCAAGAGCTACTCGGTGTAGAGGGCTACAGAGTAAAAGGCACGAATCCATGCAAGGTGATAATGCCACCAAGACGCAAGGAGATACCGGAAATGAAAGAGACGAAAATACTTAAAAGGAAGCGGCAAACCAATTCTAAGCAGGAAACAAGTGATAAACCTCTACTCTTGTTCAAAAACTGGAGAGGAACGTGATAGACCATCCTTCATATGCATATTGAGTGGGGGAGGAAATAATAAATTTTAAATAAAATTTCACAGCTATAGGCGGAGAAGAATAGAACTGAAATAGATTTTAGAAGGAACCGGAAACTCAATCCTAAACATGAAAGGGATAAAGCTCTACTCGCAACCGGAGAGGTGTTTCAACAGGACTGATCAGAGGGCGACCTCTTACCTTAATGAGGCTATCTCTTTGCTGTGGCTGTCTACTCGTGATGCTTGAAAACGAGATCCTGATGTCTGAGCTGTTCATGAACCGAACGAATAAGCAGCTATGTAAACTGCAACGTACCCCTTAACTTGCACTGTAGGGGAGGCCGGAAGGACTTTGTGCGATTACCTAACTGGTTACACCAAGTCAAATAGTATAGATACCACTTTACACAACTCATATGAATATACCAAAATAAATTTTATTCAAAACTCTTAAGTAGAAAACTTTGTCTGTAATGCCAATTGTATTGGATGAAAAGGGATTTAACAGGACCATTCGTATGCAATTGCTTCTCTGTTTCTTGGATGACGAATTTAACTGAGAAGCAAGCGGTTATAGCCTTCTTTAAATACAGGTATACCGTCCCTGTATCTACGTATTACGAAGCTGAATAGGCCTCCTCTTTTTGTAATTCCCATTATATTGTACTCGGAGGAGAGTGGAGAGCGGGGTCTGGTAAATTTTTGGAAAATATTCTACCTACCGACTCTTACTTTGAAACAGAGCGAGAAGAGAGTTCTCCAAGATGTTATCGTCTTGGAAATGGTAGACAAGATCGCATAAACCAAATTATGACCATTCCTAATTCAAAAAGTCATTTGCATTTATATATAAGCTATTGAAATTGGGACCGAACGACTGTCCCAAATTCATAACTCCAAACAAATTTTAAAATATAAATTATGAAACAACGTAATTGGAGGATAAATACGAATTACATGCATATCCATATGAAGATATTCTTTAAAAATAAACATAAAAACGCCCCCGCAAAGAAATCTAAATAGATCAAAGGGTATTGATCGAAATAGGAAAATGATCCCCTCTCTTCTCCGCCACCTATGGGTTGAAGTTCAGGTTAGACTAGGTTATTTAGCCTTGGTTGACAATCAGTCTACCCTATTAAAAAATGGCAACCTGTCAGTCATGTGTCGAAAGATACATGATCGCGCAAGCTTGTATCACGTACGATACTTAAGTGATTGACTGACTGACAATGGAAGCGATTAATACCGACTTGAAAAACCAAGGAGAATGGATGTTAGCTTTGATTATAACGGGCACGTTTTATTGATAAATACATTCATTATGACTTTCAACACTCCTTATATTCCGAATGAATTATAAAATTGGGTACTCTTCATAATGAATCCACTGCGGAGTTACAACTGCCAGATGAATGGACATCATGAAAAATGAATGCAACATCTGGGAAGTAGGCGACCAATGTGAACATGGAGACAAAATCAAACCTCTCAGATAAGTGTAAAAACTCATGCAAAAGTGGGAATTGTCGTGAAGAACATCCAGGTGATGCAAGGATTTATGAAGTGTAGGTAAATAAATAATGAGGGTGTATCACAAGTGTTGTGGTAGGATCCACCTAATTTGCATAGTGGATTACCGACCATACAAATATGGTGGGTACCGGGAAGAGGGAAAGGAATCAAGAGATTCAACCAGAGACTCTGCCCGACTGCGACTCAGTCAACACATTCTCCAGGAACGGTCTTACCAGGAATATACAAAAGACTATATGTAAATATTGTGTACACTTTCTTGTTTCAACATTTTGTTCTAAGTACATTTTGGGTTGCATTATTATTCCATGCATTAGTCAACAACAAGCCAAAAAATATTATTTTTCGAAGAGTAAAAAATTGTAGAAGGATATATAAGAGAAAGAAATTACTCTCAGCTTATAAAGGGGAAAGCGATAAAATAGGAAGCTTTTATATATGAGACACGACAAATGGAACCAAACGACAGGTCCAAATTCATAAAGGAAATGAAACTGATATTAAAAATTAATAAAACTGTTAATACAAATACTAATCCTAGAGTAAAACAAAAATAAAGAATACATCGAGGAACAGAAAAAAGAATAAAAAATCGATTGTATTAAATAAGAAAACTTTCAGAAAAGATCAGTGTCACCAATAAGGGAATGATTAGAAAAAAAAACATCATTTCAAGTAGAAAAGTATGTAAAAAGAGAACGATATGTTCCTATCCAAATAAAACCAGTCGCAGGCTTCCACTACAGAGTTAAAATCAATAATAATAATAATAATAATAATAATAATAATAATAATAATAATAATATATATGTGTGTGTGTGTGTGTGTGTGTGAAAAGAGACGAATGTGTAATATAATTGGCCCTGATCTGGCATCTCGTCTACAGTTGCTCTCTCACGGACGCGCCGTCGCCTCTCTCTGTCTTTTTTTACAAAAACTTTCATGGCAATTGCTCCGATGAGCTGCTTTCACTGGTTCCCAGACTCCATGAATTCAAGCGCCCTACGAAGCTGCTATCCCGTTCTCACCCTTTCACTGTAGAAACTTTTTAATGTAGCTGTCTCTTCTACTCCAATAGCTTCATACCTCGCACCTCTCGCCTGTGGAACACCCTTCCCTATTACTGTTTCCCTGAGAGCTATAATCTCCAACTATTCAAATGAAATGTCAATCGACATCTCCAGTTACCTTGATCTACCCACTATCCTTCTCCTCATCCTTTCTTCTATCACTCCTATCTGCTCTCGCTCAAAATCTTTTGCAAACCCCTGCATCTTAGTGGCTTTCCACCTTGCTCAGGGCGTAATGCTTAAATATACATACATACATATATATATATATATATATATATATATATATATATATATATATATATATATATACTTGGAAGCAATGGACATTATGAATAAAAGTAAAACAAATTCTAAAACTCACCGCCAAAAAATTAAAAAAATGATCTCAAATAATCCTTTAGAATATAAAATGCGTGAAAGTTAAACGTAATGAAATAGCTCTGCTCATTGCAAATGGCGGGAATAATAGCTGAATTAAAGTGATGTGCTTAACAGAGTTCATACCATGAATGGAGGAAAGAGCAATGTTCTTTATATCATGTTATGTACAACGCAGACGAAAACGACGGATATTCTTTACATAAATAAATACAACATAGAAACAATTTCTATTTTTTTAGAAACAATTTCTAATTTTTACGACCAAACCTTGAAAGATACTAATTACAAACCAGCTGCTGAAGCGTAAACACCGAAGACAAACCGTTTCGTTCTGGGTATGACGATAAACTACATCCTCTAGCAATTACCTCATATCGGGAGGTTTTGAGGAATGTGGAACGACCTTTTAATTGTTATTGTTCCCAGAGCCACCCTGACCTGAGGTGGTTGCATCTGTTTGGGTTCCATCTATTGACAAATAACGAAGCCGTAAACTGTTGCCAAACATGATTATATAAAAATATATAAAAAAAATTACTAGGAATACATTTTTAAATTAAAAAAAAGTCCAGCAATAAATTATTGGAAACGAATTACCAAAACTTACAAGAAAATGATATTTCGGAATAAAATGACACATGAGGTGTTGATATGTCACTAAACAACCAAACCAAACCTCTAACCAAACCAAACATGAACATATTTTTTTAAGAAATAAAAAATATAAGAATAAAACGGTTGTTTTTGTTTAATGTTTCCCGCTCAAACCTAAAACCATGCTTCCTGGTTATGACAATAAACTACATCCGCGTCCTGGCTAAGACGATAAAATACATCCGACGGCAAGAGATCTGTTCAGGTAATTTGAGAAGCATAGAACCACTTCTTAATTAGTGGTTTTCCCAGGTCCACACTGACCCGGGGTGGTAGCGCCTGTTCGGGTCCCAGATATCGGCAAATAGTTAGCCCCCTAATTAAGGTCAAAATACTATGAAAGTGTAAAAATAGGTTTAATACCAGAAATACTTTGTAAATATTATTACCAGGAATATATTTTTGAAGGAAAAAAATTACCAGAAATATATTATTAACAGAAATATATATTTTTTGAAAATGATAATATTACCAGCTATACATTTAAAAAACATTACCAGCTCTACATATAAAAAAAAATATTACCAGCTATAATTTTTTTGGAAAAAATATTACCAGAACTAGATTTTTTGAAGAAAAAAATCTTAACAGAAATAGATTTTTTAAAGGAAAAATATTACCAACAATCCATGTTTGAAAAAAAATATTACCAACAATAAATATTGTTGGCATTAAATAACCCTTTGAGGTTGAAATGCCGTAAAACAAAACAAACTAAACCAAACCTAATATCATAAAACTCCTTCCATATCACTGATGCATGATGGTCACTATTTTGTCTAGCTGCCATAAATATATAAACATCGGGCAGCTCATCAATACCTAATGATAATAGCATTACTCACCGTGTAGGAAACTAATGACAAATATACAGGCAGTTGCAATATCAGCAAATATACAGAAAACAATAATTATTTGTTCTCTATAAATATCAACAAGGAAGACAATCAGGAAAACAGAGCTGAACAAGTTAGTCCAACAATTACCAAAACCTTTCATTCTGGTGGCGGACTTCAACAGTCATACGTGTGAGTGGGGAACAATAAAGACATTAACAAAGAAAAATCATACCTGTATTGTTAATCAATCGGCAGTTGTGCTTGTTTAATAATCGGCAAACACATATCTATACCCAACATCAAGCACAGATACATATAAGTGGAATATAGCTAGAAATCTCTCCAAGATACACACGCAAGTAACTATCTTCTCATCATATTAGAAAATCATAACCCAATATTAGACACTAAAATACCAGATTAAAAAAGCGAAATGTGAAAATTCAGAAAATTGTGTCCAATCAGGTTAATTTCACAAACTAATATTAAAAATGAGGAAACTGGGAGGTATTTTATCATTATCCCTTCTCTTTACATAAAGAAAACATGTCAAATTGTTTCACCACTCTGACATTTAGCAAGCTATGGTTTAACAATGAATACAAAGAAGCAGTAAGAAGATAACATGTAATCCTAAGAAAATTCACGTACAACCAAACCAAGAAAAACAGTAGAACGAATGCGCACAAAATTATTAAAAAATTCAAGTAAAATACATGGAGAAGCTCTTTATCAAGAATAAGCTTGAACGCAAAAACAATATATACGAGATATGATCCGGGAAATATTCGATAAAAATAACAAGAAAACAACTTTATATCTGTCTATATTTCTGAGATGAGTACAAGGAGACATGGCACAGAGGTTAAAGGCGTGAGTTAGATCGAGTGACATGACCCAAAGAGTGTGAGTTCAATACCCGGTGAAGGCAATGAAGAACTTTTAGAGGGAAATTAACAGGAGATAACTGACATCCCTTAAACATGGCACGTAGAACTAGAACAGTCTATCCCAGTGAGCGAAATAAAGGGTTCTTTTCGACATTCCAACCACCTGAAGAAACGTTGTAATAAATATGGTGACAAAGATGAGGACAATAGTCCGAATAATATAGATAATGTACAAATTTATATATAAAGATAACCGGAAAGAAAAACATAGCAGAGAAAATGGTTGAAAGATTTTTAGAAAACTACTCTTCAAAAATACAAACCAAAAAAAACATTCAAATCATCAAGGAAAGTGAAGAGAAAAATAGCTTGAAGTCTGTAAACAAACCAACGTTTCACTAAAGCAGAATTAGAAGAATCACTTAACAAACCTCTTGACACAGCCTTCGGCCATGACGACATGAATTATCAATTTCTAAAACAATTACCAGTACCATCCTTAAACAACTTGCTAGAAATTTATAATGATATATGATGCAGTAACAACGTCCCTAAAATATGGAAGAAAGACACTGTTATCCAAAACCAACAATAGAATAATAAACAGACCCAAAAATTTATGACCTTTTCTTCTCGGCAGATTTGTGTCTAAAACTTTGGTAATAATGGACAACAAAAGATTTATATGGTATTTGTCATTTCTAATTTCATAGACAATAGACATTGCAAGTTCGGAAAGGCAGCACGTTTTCTGTGTAAAAAGAAAGGTGCCTTCTTCAAAAAAACATTTTCTCTGTCACTCTTTCAAACATAATATATAATATAGTAAAAAGTGTAAATGACAAGACTGACTGCTCTTTCCATATGTAGTCGACGTCTTAATTTGCTATTGATCAATGTCTATGTATACAATAAAGCTTCAACTTCAACTCTGCCTCAACAAAAGGGTCACATATAATGGCTTCAAATTTTCAAACGGCAATATAAAATGCATATGTTTTTGAAAAAATTCACAATGATGCGATTTTGATACCGTTAGCAATTTCCTAAAATCCTAAATGTTTTGGCTTAAAATAACATAAAATATTGATAATTCTCAGTCAGTTGTATTTTGAAATTTCACGAGAATATTCCTGTTGTTGATAAACACAAATACTTAGGCATCATATTTGACAACGTCTTAACATTTATATCCTATGTGAAATATGCAATCGAAATACCACTATGTCATTGTGATTGTGCAGTTATTGCACACACTGAATGCATTGCAGACAACACTCTATTAATGAAACTTTATCACTCGATTATGATTGCTTTATATATGGAGCAGCAAGAAGATAATAAAAAGTCAGAGATGAACTTTTGGGGTTTTTCACAACTTCCTCCGATGGGAAATTTAGATACAGAAACTAATGAACCTCTATTGACAAAAAACAGCTGGCCATAAATTCGTGTTTAAAGCTTTCGTTATGTCCGTTAAGTCCATGCGTCTTCCATCTGAAATATTCAACGAGTTTCAGAAAAAAATGAATAATATATCATTAAGTCATACAGTCTCCATAAAAAATCTTCTTTTCAACGAAGCTCGAGTAAATTTAACACAAATCTATAAGTACAGGATGTCCCCAAAAAATGGACATCATTTTAAAAGCAATTATCTTGAAAACTACTAAGTCTAGCTCAATGAAATTGAACAGTTTAGGTGTTGAAAATTATAAGTTTATTATGGAATTGATTTCATAAGTGTTCAAGATGTGCACCGTCTGTGACACGGCACACGTCAAGTCGGTAGTTAAGCACTTGCCAAACACGCTGTAGCATGCTTCGTGTAGCATTCTTCAGTGCGGAAGCGATTTTCTGCCTGATTTCATTAATGCTAGCGGGAAGAGAGGGGACATAGACCAGTCGCTTCACATCTCCCCATAAAAAGAAATTACAAGGGGACAGGTCCAGTTACCGGTTTGGCCATTTCATCAGAAAACTGTCTTCATCTACACCACGCCCGGTCCATCTCTCTGGCAGATTCACATTGAGATAAGCGCGTAATGTCCTCTTCCATGAAATATAAAATCTTGATCTGTTTCTATACATTCTGTGAAAATTTGAGGTTATTTCAAAAACAATTACCAAAATTATTGGCTTGAGAAATGTTGTCAAATTTTCGGGTACATGTGGATCAAATCAATATATCCACCATGGATATTTCATGGTAGCGAGACTTTTCAATTTAAGCTCAGTGCTAGACTCGCGTCGAGATTTCATCAAATTACAGTTGAGCTAGCTATCGAGGTAGCCGTAAATTTTATACTAACTGTTTCTTTTCTCGCGCTTTTCGCTTTTGGAACTCCTTTCCGGATTTATGATTTCATGCCAACTTTATCGCCAAAAATTTAAATGCAAAGTCAATCGCTACCAACTCTCTTTGTGATTATTTTTTTCTCTTCCTGCTCATTAGTAATGTTTTTGTTTCTAATTCTTCTACATCCAGTAACCACTTGGATCTCAGCGGCTTTACTCCCTTGCTTGGGGTAAAACCGATTAAAAATAACAACAAATATAATGTTAAATCTAACTTGACCAAGAGGGTCGCTTCTGGAAGACCCTGTGTTTGGCAACATGATTCTTCATCATGCTACACAAACAGGAGCACCCAGTCATGGCTGTCAGACAATTTTTGCGACCACATCACCTCTTAATCTGACCACCTAACTCTCCAGACTGCAATCGCCTTCATTATTATGTGTTGAAGCAGTTGAGCGAGAGACCAACAAACGTCCTTGTTGCACCAGAGATGAACTGAAGGCAAGAATTATGGCCGTATTCACCAACTTAAACAAGCAAGGAGACCGTCCAGAAAAGATGCAGGAGCTTCTAAAGTCGTCTGGAGGCCGTTGTAAAGTACAAAGGTGATTTTACTAAAAATATTTACCTATTTCAAGATATTTCTGTATAATTTTGACAAATATATCTCTTAAAATGAGATGTCAGTTTTATTTTCATTTTTGCGTCATTTAGACGACAATTTATCCATTGCACTCTGTATAACAAATTAATTCTTTGCATTTTTTAATTTTAAATCAAAGCATAAAAGAAAAAATATAAAGCTAACGTCAGGAAAATATCTAACCAATAGAATTGCACATTTTTCACATGTTTCGGCATTAAATAAGCTGCAAGTTTTTGATGTGCTGTCAAATCAATCAATCGATCAGCATAAATTGAAGCTGAAAAATCATCGTATATATTCTAATTTCGATACCTTATTTGGATAAAAGAGACAGAAAATCGACTGATTTGGGCGATTAAGATAAAAACTGATTTCTAAAAGTTAGAGCCGGCTTCTGTTTAGTTATATGTCATTTTAGTTTTTAATACAATTGAGTATCGCTTACATTCGAACAGCGGAGAATTAGGACTTCACAACTATTTCAGTTAAATATGAAGATCTAAGTGTGATGCAATGGATGCCGTATATGAATGAGTTCGAGTTCGTTATATTCATTTACGCAAAAATACAAGGGAAAGGTATAAATATATTTCCTTCCTCCTGTATGTTAAATACTAAGACTTATAAATAGAAAAATGTATGTTAATCTCACAAACTTGTTAATTCACACACAAAACATCAATTATTTTCACAATCCAATATCTTTTGGATTTAAATGATCCACAAAGTGTTGATAAACAGTAAAAAAACAAATACTCCAATCAGATAAATATGATTAGGGATAATACATACCAGATGTCCTACTTCCCCTCTCAATAAAAAAAACACCGATTTAGTAAGGGTTGTCGAAGTAGTGCCTGAAGATTATTTAATATCAATTTGTATTTGACAGAGACCGTTCCTTCAGATACGTTAAAATGATAGTCTATGTTTTCATACTGACACTACTCTTTAAATGAGTCTATAATTGTCGAGACATTTGGTCGATAATCTCCATATTCTACGACTTCTTCTAAGGGTTCATATAATCTCAGATACTCTTCTTTTTTCACGTCTTATCGAAGAACATACTAAAAATCTTTATGGTTAACCATATGGTACCTTATAATTTCCAGACCTATATATTCAGGTTTAAAACATCTTTGTTTGGAAACTTTCGGTGCGTGAATACCGAGAGTGAGAAGTATCTCGATTGAAGAAAATGAGTTTGGTTCATTTGCTGCAAAAAGTGATATTGGTCAATTCTAGAGTTTCATTGACTACTAGTCAGTAAAACTCTAGAATCGACCAATATTCTTTCACACAGCATTGGCTTCAAGGATTTTCTTACTATAACTCTACATTTGTCTGTTATAATTTTCTATTTGTATAATTTTTAAATCTTCTCATATAACTTGTATATGTGAAATTAATTGCTCGACTTGATTCGCAATGATTTCCTTGACGTTTAAACCGCATGGCATAAATGTATTTATGAAAGCCAGTTTTCTTCTGCTGGAAAATTTTATTTTAGAAAATTTTATTCCGCTGGTCACGGATGTTTTCGAGGTAATCGAAAAAAAATCCTAATCATATATAGATAATTAGGATATGATATTCGATGATAACCCTCATCTTTGCCATTACAAAATCTACATGGCAATCATTATGATAAATAGTTTCATTGAATTATTTCTAGTCTGTACACTGGCACTGAATAGTCAGCTGATAAAACTAATGACAGAATCGGTAATAAACATGGTTAGTCCTACTTCTGCCAAATTACTCATATTTAAAGATTACTTATTTATACTACTTATATTATAACTGATATAACTGATATTACTTATATACTTATATAACTTAGTCGCTACTTTTTGATGTACCAATAATAATAATACTATTCAAATGTGCATTGAGAAAAAAAAATTAAGGTTACAACCAAGATCTCTGTTATATATAAGCAACATCATTTGTGATGTGGATGAACATATTTTGATCCAATTCCTCTCATCGTCAACAATTACTCTATACAATTCAATAATGAAACTTTTTACAGACAGTTTTAATGATTTATCATAAAACAAGGCAAAAACTTTAATCTAACCCAGCAGAATTCTTTATGATTAATTTAGCATTTTCTTTGTTCTCAGAGTTATGATCTAATCTTAATGGTTCTATATGGTTGTCTCTCATTGTATCCAATGCTTATCATTAGTCATTGCATAACGATCATCTTTAAAGGCGAGCAGACAAAAGTTGAGCTTATTAGCCCACTTATACACTGATCGTACTGTGGCTAATTTAATAAGATGTCATAGTCAGATACAGCTGGATAGTGAGTACAGGGGGCGATAATTGTAGTGTTAAGAAAGGCTGTCCGCTAGGAGGCCATGTCTCCTGCCGTGTTGACGTACTTCCGGAACAGTCACTGTGCCATGAGCAAAACCGTCTTCGGAGAGCTTAATTAGCGGAAAACATTTCTTCTTTCTCGCACATTATACTTCGGCTCATACAGTTAAATTTATTTCCTGCAACCAAACACAATCATATGAATAGTGTCGAAGAAATTCTAGAATATATTAAGTGGTGGGATTGAATTTAATTAAATATAAACTTGCGCACGGAATTATTCATTCAAAATTAATATACACTGCGTGAAAAATGTGAATGGTGAATTGGGTTATATTTTTTTATCTGGTGTCAGAATTCTGACAGCGAGAAAGTCTGGAGCTGCTAATGTAGGTAAATAAAGTAAACGGTTTATCGAATCTTCTCTATACGATATCATTCCAAATACCGTATAGAGTTCATGTCTAGTGCAATCCTTGAATTAATTTTCATGAATTTTAACCGACACATAAAAAAAAACTTACCTGTGGATTGTACAACCGGTCACTGAAAATGCCAGATTTTTAACCTCTTATCTAATATTATGATACACTTTCCTACTTGTAACACTGGCCCAACACAATTTTCCCTTTGCATTTTGCGAATTTCATTATATCAATATATATCAATATATATATATATATATATATATATATATATATATATATATATATATATATATAATAGTGAACATTGAAGTCAACAGTCAGAGGCGAGAGGGGGATTTTTTTTTACTCCGTTAATAAAACATGAAAAAACGAAAAGAATAAATAATACAAAATGAAAATATAGAACAAGTAAAATAAATTAAGCGAAACAAATAAATTATTAAATAAACAAACAAGCCACTCCCGTAAATATAACCGGCAGAACAGATTACCCACAATTCACCACTGACCCATATATACAAATAGCTGAGGAAAAATCCAGCATTCGCGGCCTGACGATTGCGTCCGGCATGAAACAGCCTGTTGCCTCTGAGTGTTGAATTCAAAGTTCACTTTTACGTTTATATTTACATACACTCTATCTCTGATATTGAACACTTTATGCCATAAATATAGCGCAACTTAAAACTATATATATATATATATATATATATATATATATATATATATGAATATATGAATACCTGCTCATAGAAGGCTTTCTGTTGTTTGTTGGAGTATATGAGATGAGTTGCATATTTAGGCAATATTATCCTTAGATCGTAATTATCGTTGTCTAGATATTTGGTTGTCTCGTGATATTTACAAATATATTAAAATTTAGTTTTATATTCTCCGCAAACTGGCTACCTCCTTTACTTCGATGTATCTCCTACAGAGAGGTTTACTTACAGAGGCAAGTATACATGTAAGCAATGTTCTAATTAACTATTGAAGTATAATAAAATATATTTTCATATGAAATATCTTAATAAATATTTAAACTCTAATCATACAAATGTTAATCATTTAAAAAGTATAGTTCTGTTTAATCTAATTTACATTCAGATGTTGAATTAAGAATAATAAGCCAAAAACACCTTTTCTAGATAACAATAAATATATTTAATGTATTAATTTTCATGAAATACAAACTTTTCAAGATAATGAGAAAAAGTTTGATAATAAATATATCACAAAAGCCTTTACAAGAGAAGTAACAATTTCCTTTCGATTCTATTAAAGCAAACTCGATTCAAGCCATTTTAATTCGCCGAAAATAAGCGCGAATATCATGAAATAAATTATAGAAATCATAAGAGCTCTCCTGGAATTATGTGTATGCGTAGTGCTTTAAAATTAAATTTTTACTCAATAAAGTTTGTTAAAACCGAACATTGCTCTCTGAATGTCAGTGATGCATTCATATGCTGCACATGTCAAATGAGAGATTTACACGGAGCGTTTGCTATGACATTAGCTGAATAGGATGAACAACTGGACAGAAAAGAAAATGTCTAATGTTACAAAACTGAGTTCAATCTTGTGTACTGAGAAAATGCACACCAAACATTCTGATGTTCGATGACAAAAGAATTACCTGTATTCGATCACTACACATTACTTGGAATCGTTAAAGATGAACTGACTTTTATCCCCAATTGAATTATTTAAAACCCAAACGTAGCAAAGTCATATATCTACATACAGTGGGTAGTCGATCAAGAAATACGGTTGCTTCTTTTAACAAACTCTGCCTACACTAATTGTAATTTTAATGTAATACTGCCACTCATTTCTCCCACGTTCCCTGTCAATTCAGTCTTTAGGATTAATAATACAACCGACACTTATCATCGAACAATGATTCAATGCATTTCCTGTAACCAGTTAACTAAAGCATAGGCTTATCTCCGTTTATATGAAACCAGACACTAACACTTGTATGCACTAAGAGCCCTATATCGACTATCTTTACTAGAATTCGATCGATATAGAAAATACAATCAAAGAAATGAATGAACAATATATAAACAAAAATATTTTTGATAAGAGAAAAGGTCGGAGCATAGGCGCTTCGTTCAAGTAAAAAAATAAAACAATTGTTTAAATTTGAAAAAAATGATTCAAACAAAAGGAATAAAATGTAGGATATAAAATGTAAGTAAAATAATTCAGTCCAACACGAACCAAAAAAATAAAGGAGAAACATTTTTAAATAATCTTCTAACTCACTCTATATCCAATATGGCCGACAACAAAAACACAGAAAATAAATGAATGGACAAACGCAAAGAACGCTATGGTTATCTTCCGGGTTTCTTTCTTTCGGTAGAAAGAAATAATACAACTATTGCAAAGGTTGAAAAGAGTGTGGGTAGAGGATGTGTCAATTTTCACTAGCTTGATTTTAACTTAGCACCTCGCATTTACTGACCGAAACAGACGTTTTTCTTTCTAATTTCGCATTTTTCCTTCATAAAACGATGAGTAAAAATCTCATTCATTTTACAGAAATTATAACTTATAGCCATGTTTACTCATCATATAGGAATGGAAATAATTTAAGTTTATTTATATGTTACAATTTAATATTTTCTCAGGTCATTTGAAATATTTCGAAAAAAAAATATTGAGAGAAAATGTGTTAGTATACGACCCAAACCTACTATCTGCTATGGAAATAAAATGGAAATTAACCAGCTGAAATGGGATGTGGGGTTAAAAAATTAAATAGCCTAAACATCCCCTCATGGTTGAAATTACCAGAGTAAAGGTAAGTCAATATATAAAAGGCTAAAAAAAATAAAAGGACCAATGAGTATACGTTCCCTAGCTAAATTAAAATAATAATAGATGAGAAAACTATTCAAAGTTAACTGAGCACTACTGAGAAGTATTTTTCATGGAAGCAAAATTCTTAACATTGAAGCCAGAAACCCGCAATATTCATTGACTTTTCTTCATTCTATAACGAGGGCAGCATTTAACTCTGCTGCCCTTCCTAATTTAACTTAAAGCTGCCCTTCCTAATTTCGAGTGCTCATTTCTAAAATCTGGAAGTCTTTCTTTACCTTCCTCCTAGAATCTGCCATTATCTTCGTTCTCTGTCTACATCCGCCACAGAAAATGTAGACGGTTCTCGATATTCAGCAACTACTGTCCTCCGACGTTTCATGGGTGATCAGTATGTCCAAAAAGGGCCCAAATATGATTCTTTGTAGTTCAACTAGATTGGTACACAGGAGGAATAGTACTGGGAATCGGCATTATTTGAGAGGGTATATGTGCGCAACACCCAATGCGAATCTCTTCTACAAAGAATGTTTTCTTAGAGAACACATCAACTGTAGTATCAATTTTCTTAAATACTGTTTTTTTTTTACTCCGATACAATTTTCAGCCTCAGAATATGTCAAACACAGCGGCTGAAACTTAATAAGCCCATCCACTACATGTGTCATCCACAGTCTACCTCAGGTGAGGCTTTAAAAAATATTCTTTTTCGTCGTCTAGTTGTCGTAGATCAGCGCTAATGAATAAAAGAAAGAAAAAAAAACAATATAGAAGGCTATCAATTGCACGAGGATTTTCTCTGATGAGTGTGCCCCACACTTCCCAGATTTCGTCCTTTTATTATTAGGCTCTCGCATCTAAGGTGCCACGTTTGACATAAAGTCTGGATAGTCAGCTAAGAGAAAGGTCAGGCCGTGATCATTGATAAGAAAAGCATCTGGGAATAATCAAGGAATTTCTTACAGATGCCATCGTTTGTAATCAAAGTGTGTCCATCCGGTGAAAAATTCTTTCTAATACAGCTGCGAGAGTTATTATTATTATTATTATTATTATTATTATTATTATCTTTGATTTCTGGCGTTTACACATTTCTTTCCTTGTCCCGCCCAAGGAACTAAGGTTAGAAATGTCATCATGACACTTTCCACTGACAAAAAAAAAAAAATCATATATATAGCCCTTCGTAAAGTGTGGGCTGTACTTGTCAGAACAATTTCTTGTATCTCTTTGAGGCATGTACTTCAAGGAATCCCTTCAATTAGTCTACTGGGGTCTTTTCCAACCAATTCTAGGGCTCCAACTACAACAGGGATTGTTGATGTTCCCATGTGCCACATTTTCGAGATTTCTATTTAAAGGGCCTAGTATTTTGACAGCTTTTTGAATATCTTCAAAGATACATTTGCAGACTGCCATATCAATAAGGGGACACTTATTTGGTTTGTGGTCTCTAATAACAATGTCTGGGCAGTTGGCTTTGATTGTTCTGTCAGTATGTATTCTCTAGTCCCATAGAATTGTAACAGGTCCTATCTCCGTAACCGGGTCTGGGTTGTGTTCATTATTATTATTATTATTATTATTAATATTAATATTATTATTATACAACGAAGCCAGATTTGCATCAGCATTTGCTTTGTTGCCTATATCAGCCGATTTAACAGCCCTGTCTGCTCTTGACAGCAGCGCCTTTTGTGGTAGTAATGCTAATTTTAAGGTGCTAAACCTACTTATTATCAACCTCAGACACCGTTAACACAGGTTTCAACATTAACATTCCTGGTTCTGGAAACCGGTCCAGTCTAACAAGGATGAGTTAAATTTCCAATAAGCGTCCAACTTCCGTTTAACTATATTTATTCCAGTCTTGGCTCGATGAGAATAGAAATAAAGTATACTATGAAAATTCGCCTTTTTTTATTTAAAGAAAATAATTTCCCAGTTATTAAATATTAATGTTCATTAATTATTTATTTATAAATATATATTATTTTATAACATTTTGATACTAGCTAAGGCTAAATAATTAAGATTTTGGAATTTATTCTGTCCTTATGTTGTACATTTACATTGATATTTAAAATTAAGTTCGAACAAATTCCATTTCTATGGAGAATTCTTATATGAATGTAATTATATTTCTGCCCAGATTTTAATTTCAGATTTCATAAAATTAAATAAGTTAAGACTTTCTTTACAACATCAATGTCTATTAATGGATAAACAGAGGATATTGCATTGAAATTAGGGCAATAGATATTATTGCTATTCTCATAAGTATTTTCTCAATCAAATAATTACGTCCCTTCATTTTATACCATGGAAATTACTTGAAATAAAGGGAGCTTATTTTGTGCTTGATATCTGTATCTAGTTAGGTAAAATTAATATGTATATTCTGGCTGCTAGAATTCAAATTATATTGTGAAATTAAAAATTACGTTCAGGCAGTGATAATCTGCGGAATTCCTGGCTTAATAACACCTGATCTAAAAATTCTCTAATCTAACAGAATATATTTTTGATTCCAATCAATAGCTACTTTCTTGTACAACTATAAATCCTTGTCATACCAAGTAACAGAAATTTCAGAATATCTAACAGATGGATTCACGCTTTTCAGTTTTAAATCTTCAATAAAGAGAAAGCCCTATTCGTCTTATTAAAGTGCCCCAGGCATTGTAAAAATACAAGAAACATTGACATTCGATTGTAATTCACATATCTCCCGTTATTTTCTGAGTGTGACAACAACAATATTTTTATTAAATATTGAATATAAATACTTTCAATTCCGTTGTGACATTCGATCAAGACTAAGCTTGGTACAATCTATTTCACAGTGCAGCATTACAGTATCTATCTGACGAGGCATTCGTCATTTTCGTATTAATCTAGTATCAAAGAAATATACAATAATAAGAAACCGAAGATTTGATAGTTGTAATGTCAAGTTTATTTTTAACAATTATTCAATCAAATGTATTCTGCTTTTACGAACATTTTAATATTAGCCATGTTCTTAAAATGAAATGTATATTTAATCCAGGAAAAATTGATCTTTCGCATATAAATTGACTAGACAAATACTAGTCTGGATAAACGCTTTAAACTTTACAGGTCATAAAAGCCTTAACTTAAAACTGGGCTCATATTTTATAATGAAGTAAATCAAATTCTTTTAAAATCGAATTGTCTTCATAAGTGACGAAGGAACATCCATTTTTGTAAGCATTTAAAGAAAACGCTCACTCTGAAATCCTTGATTAGAAATAAGAGCAAATTGATGAGATTAGGAGTAAGACACACAAAAATATTTCGGTCTACTGTGCTCATCTTTGTCGCCATATTTGTTACAATGTTTCGGTCGTTGTACGCTCCGGCCTTCTTCAGGTGGTTGGAATGTCAAACTGAGCCCTTTATTTCGCTCACTCGGGTAGATTCTTCTAGTCACACGTGACATGTTTTTAATGGATGTCAGTTATCAGTTATCTCCTGTTAATTCCCTTTTCCAAATATGGCGACAAAGATGAGGACAATAGTCCGAATAATGTAAATAATGTCCATAATACCTCATCTCAGAAATATAGACAGAGACTAAAAAAAATATTTATTTCAAATTATACATGATTTATTGTAAATTGTAAAATGTTTGAGAGTTACGATAGAAGTCAATGTATTTGCCCATGTATTCTTTGTGGAACACATAAATCTTACAAATCCTTAGTCAAAAAGCATTAACGATATAGCTGCATGAATTCGCATCATTAGTAAGTTGATTCGAAGCAAAAATCACAAAATCAGAAATTCAGTTGTATATTTAATTTAGCTGAACAAATCAGCATCAAAATTTATTTACTCGAGTGATTAAACTATGACAACAATAATAAATGAACAAGTTACTGTAAATCATTGAGAAGCTAACAGACGCCATTACTGCTTCTTTGGCTTCTTATGGTTCTGCAAATTTGAAACCCCTTGGCGAAAACTTATTTGCCTTTCCGAATTTGTAATCTTTAACTTTCTCCCGTTTCTCCTTGCCCAATCCCACTTTCTGAGATAATCAGTAAACAGGAGAATTATCTGCCTCCGGCTGTTGGCTGTAACGAATTCGCCTTCCTCTACAGAGTTGTGTTAATGATTTTCATAAGCTTCTTACAAACCTTTAAACATAATTAACCTGACGAGTTTTTTTTTTATTCGGTTTGAAACATTTAATTCAATTAAAATTAATATATTATCTAAAAAGAAAATCAGAAATATAGCACGTCGAAAACGAACTCTGAGACAAAAAGTAAAGATAAATTGATTTCAGTCTTAGATTTACTTTGATCATAAATACACATCACATCACATAAAATGACTGTAATTACTACGTTATAAATTAGTTAATTAGGGACATATGTCTACAGTCAATGTGTAGATTGACTAGAATTATTTGCCAACCAATATAGAAAATGATATGCTATGCAGGGGACTGTAAACAAGGTAATAGAACCACAATAATAGAGTGAATGGATCCGAATTCCTTTTATTTCTGAACCAAGGGAGATAACTTTGCTTAGATAAGTTTAAAGTATTAAAAATTATTCTGTAATGTGAATCAGTTACAAATTCAAGAGTAAGTAAATTTTTCCTACCTAACAACTATAACTATGTCAGTTATATTTTCTTTGATGGCCATAAATTCTTGTAGCTACACTTAAAAGATTTTCTGGTGAATTCTATTCAAACTAAACTGGGTATCATTTGAGTTCATCATCATATTTTAACGTCATAGAGGATTGAGATAGCTGTACTCTGCATATAATCTTGTACCAGACACACAGCTCTGTGAGGTTACGTATTGACGGGAAAATAAAATATCCTTTTTTGAAAAGCAAATAGAGTGAAATACTATTTACAGAATTTATATTCGGATAATTGTCCTCATCTTCGTTGTTTTTATCACAACATTTAGGCCGTTTTCCCCTTCAGGTTTCCTCAACTTACATATCGATCTGGTTAAGCTACAGGGAATTCCGAATTGAACCCTTTATTTAATCAACTAAGGTAGAATGTTTTCGTTCCTTATCATCTAGTTCTTATTTTATTTAGTATTATTTAGTTATTGTTCATCCGTTTCCTCTGAATGCAATTACTCACTGCCCAGTTCAGGGATTGAACCAACTACCACTCTTTCAACAAATGCACAACCCAACATTTTACCCACTAGGTAATTATCCCAGAATGTAATTCACTGTAGATTACACAGATCGATAAACACCTGAGGAAGACCGTAGGTTACAACTGCCTAGTATACGAAGATAGACCAAATATAAATAGTGTAAACAATGATAAATTCTCATCCTAGAAATTTAGACAAAAATTAGAAATTCTACATAAATAAAACTTTAATCTGCACCATTAAATCCCACGTTAAATTTCGGTATTAATTATATTTTTTTTATGAATTATAACTTTCTACCGCTAAAGCATTAATTTTAACCATTAATTTTAATTTTACAGGACGGTAGAATTAATGGGTTATAAACTCAACTGCATCATCAGATGATGGGTTCAGACCTTGTTGACATTAACGAACTTGTAAAAGAATTCCGTTCTAAAAGTTCATATTAAGTCATGAATAATAAAACTTGGCCTACGAAGTGCATTATATAAATATCCACAACAGTTTTATTTTAGATGATGTAAGCGGCCTATTTCCACATCGACATCGATAACTTGAATTTAAGGAAAAAAGAAATTGGATTTTGTTTTATAATTAAAGGAAATCTGGACATTTTACACATTTACACATATTTTTTTAACATTCATTTTCCTCCTTATTTAGCCATGTACCAGAATAAATGTAATTAAACATAGATCATCGTCAAATATAAATATATTCACATCTTTTCTATAGGCAGTATATGTACATAATTATGTCGTTGATCGGGGGAAAAGGGTTAAAATAAAATAACAACAAAGTGAAAAGTTTGATTCACTTTCTCCAACAAGTTCATAAACGTTGTAAATTAGAAGGAAAGAAATAAATGTATATCGCGAGTTAACAAATTAAACATTTTTACTGAAAAGTCATTAACGTTTTTGGCAAATCGAAAATACTAATGCATTCTAGAAGCCTTTGATCATTATCACATTTGAATACTGTATTTACACGTTTGTAAGATTCACATAAAATATCCAAAAAGAATAGAATGAAATCAAAGCTGAAACAGATAGTATTGGTAGATATGATAGTGAAATCACTATCAACTGAAAAAAACTGTTTTTCTTTTTTCTACATTTTTTTCCGATTCAATCAAATATCATTACTATTCACAAATATTTGTAGTGGATATTTCGTGACAGATCAAAAAGGCTTGTGTAATTGAACAGGGAAACCGGTGCTGGTGAAAGAGATTCATAATTAAATAGTATTGCGCATCAGAAACAAGAAAATCATTATTCGTCCTGTTAATCACCAGAAGAACACTTCATTTTTTTTTTTTTTTGCTACTTGATAATTGCGTACAAAATCATTTCAATGTTTTCTTTTGTCAGAAATTATTTAAGTTATATAGAGTGTTACCAAAATTGAAATTTAATTTTACTCAATGATTAAATTTTATAAAAATGGTAAAGAACTGGTCTGGCCAAAAACAACATTTTAGAAAAACATCAGTACCAATTCGATAATTTCTGTGGAAATTAATGGAATGAGGTCGTATTGTCTTCATGGGGACTATTACCTCTAGTCCTGGTTAGAGGAACGCGAAGAGTCTACACCCTTAAATGGCTGAGTTTGAAATTCCTTAAATGTGACCCGAATTGACAAGCACCAGGTTGAGACAGAAACCAACAAAGCCCGATCCATTGTGGTAATAACAATAAAAAAAGAGTAAAGTTTTCCGTATATAAGTAATGTAAATAATTAATTTTACTAGCGATAAGAAATTGGTAAGAACGTAAACCAAAATTAGTCACATTCGAATATAATTTCACAATTTCAGGGAATTAGAGGCTTTATGGTCGGCTTTAATAACATACATTATAGCAGCAATTATTTGTAAAAATATCAAATACTGATAACTGAATAGGAATTTAAGACCGACTTAGATGTGGCACAAGGCCGAAAGTAGGAGGCATCCAGTGAGAATCGAACTCACTGGTAATGGTTTTAGCGTGACAAGCTTGCTAACCATTACACCGCCTCGAGGTACACAATACTGATAACTGAATAATGAAGAATTATAACATTATATTAATTCGAAACTTATTTATTTAATGCTCTTTATTTAGACTTAACGGACTTAATTGTGTAAATAAGATTCAGAAGGGTGATAATTTACTAAAACAGATTATAGCATACTTTCTAAGTGAAAATTACTATCGAGAATTTCTGAATACAATATGCCTAAAAATATATATATTTTCTAGCCGACAACACGAACACAGAATTATCGGTGGACCCAACTGAAAATTATTATAACTATGACTGATTTATAATTAACGGGGAAAATACGCCTTGTTGTTGCGTATCCGAAATAACAGATTTTCTATTTTAATGAGCCTCTGCTACATCTCTTGGGTCAATATCTTCAGCTGTGTTTCTTTAAAGAAAAACAGATTTGTATTCATTGAACAGATATTTTTCTTGACTTGAGGAAATCCTACTACATAGTTATTTCTCTTCATGAAAAGCAAAGTAGGGATACATAAATTTCTATTGGATGCAGTGGTAAGAGAATACATTAAGGGACAAGCTTCAAACGAATGGACTACATTAAAAGAGATTAAAAAAACAATGATTCAAATGTTCTCATTATTTTGCTATAAATCCACATTTAAGCTTAATAAAATCTACAAAATTCCATGAGAAATACCCGGGCATGTATAAATTGCAGAGCGGTTTTGAGAGAATAAAGATCGTAAGGAAATAATGCCATATGCTCTTTAGTTTCGGCGAAGAGTAAGTTGACGCGATAAAGTATTCCTCTATCGTCGGAGGAATTCTGTCGACTGACTTAAAGTGACGATGTGTATGAAAAGATAAAAATTAAGGATTTCAAACAATGTCTTTTCTTGGTTATTCACTTAAACGGTTTCAAGTAAAAGAATAAATTCTTCTATTTTACATTAGGCAAAGTTTAATCTTTGTGTAGAAATCCGTCATCTTATGGAACGTCTAATAAATATAACGCACATGAGATTTCTTGTACGTGATAATTTTAGTTTAATTGATTTCCAGGGTCAAACTCATTACAAATGAACCGTGGGACTATTTATGAATATCAATTTTGTGTGAAGACATTCGCTCAATGGGAAGTTATATATGTAAATATGTATATGTGAAATAAGTCTCTCTCTCTCTCTGATTTTGTGTGAGGTGGAGGACAAAAGACATTTTTCCCTTAGTATTATGAATGAAAAAAAAAGTAAGATTCTTACTCCGTTCTGAAATTTGAAGAAATTTATAAATGAAATAATAATAATGAGAAATTTGACGATTCAAAGACGTCGTTGGGTTTCTTTTAGACAATAGTTCGGTTGTATATAATGAGACTCAAAATGAGATAAATGTTGTATTTTCCTAAAAAGAAGTTCAAAATCAGGTTCAAAACCTCTACTTTTGTGACAATCTTGCACAAACAACTATAGAAACATAATCGTATGTTTCTTTTCTGAATTTGTAGTATTTTTTCCGTCCTGATTTAATTTTATTTTTATCTGTTACATGTTTTTTCTTTTTTTTCAGCTTCTTTTTTTCGTCTTCGTCGTACTTTCAGTTATTCTTTTTTTTCCAGAAAAAGTTGATATCTTCTTTGTTAATGCCAAAACCCTTCTGATTTCTGCTTTTATTTTCTTATGCATATTCTTCATCGACTAACTCCAGCAAATGCCAACGACTTTCACATGTGCAAGCTAAAGCTATTCTCGTTTGACAAGTGGCCACAAATCGTCTTCGAATTCTAGCAGAAAATTGATACCGTTGCATCTCTTTAAATTTCCATTTTTTTTTTTTTTTGAAAACTTTACTTAGGCACATGTTGAGACGATTAGAACTGCACATCATTTTTTACGAATTTTGGAAAATCAAATTTTATACATGAATCTTTGTTTATAAACTGACAGGATTCATTTTGGGGTGAAATTTACATAAATTTGAACCTCATATATACAATGTTTTCACATCAAATTTTATTTAAGCCAATTTTCCCTGTCTAGCTTCATTTTAGCAGATATTTTATTTAAAGAATATGTGCTAGTAACATTCTTTTAATAAATGTTTTATTTTTACTCTTATCTCAAAAATGTAATAATCAAGCTTACTCTATTGTATTATTTTTTTTTATTTACCCTTTAATTATTTTTGAAAATTTTACATTTCTTTTTCACTATATTTGTAATGAATAATCTTATTGGGTGCTACTAGTTAGAACACAACCAGCTTTACTAACAAACTTAGCAATTAGATCTAAATTAGGTGAAAATGTGTACTAGTAAGTACACATCGATATCGACTCTATAAATGATATATTCATAAAAGAAACAGTCACTTGGCTACAAGAGTTCTTATATCATTTTGAACGAATTAGCAAAACTAAACTTGTCTCGACAACAAAGAAAAATATTTTCAAATTCAAAGAAAAGAATGAAGATAGGAAATAAACAAGTGACAGCCAAATTAGCTTCGTAAGTGTTGACCAACATTCTTTCCAGACAAAATTATTCGCTCGATGCTTACAAAAAATAAATAACTTTGAAAAATCTTCCCGAGTAGCGGTAAATAAGATAGACAGAAATATGCAATCACATTTTACGTCAGTTTTGTTTCATTTCTATGGATGGAGATAATGAATGTTGTATTCAATGGCTGAGGTGTTCGTTGTCGTGATGTCGCACGCGGAAAGAGGAGACAAGATAAAAAACAGTAGTGTAATTACATATTATGTTGAGGCGTGAAAAAAAAAGCATACAACTTGTAAATGAAGGTGTCTTAGTTTGTAACCTGGCACGCAAACATGCTCATTTGATGAATCACATATTCTTATTCGGGTACTTATCTAGCATGTCGACGTCAACCAATATGTCCGACTATACATTGTTAGTAATTTGTTCGTGCGGCGCTGGAGGTAGTGATAGCGAGCAAGATAGTTTCGCAAACAATCGCTAGCGAGTTCGGGTTTCGTTACGTATACCGATATTTTCTGCTAGAATACACGTTGTATTTACTTATTTATCATAGCATTGTAATTCCTAATTGCAATTTTACTAGATTCCGTCTTTTCAATCCACGCGGGTGTTCATCTAAACAATAACATTTCAATCCATGATCTTTCCACCAAAATCTGGAGCAAAACAATCTTCACGGTATATCCATAATTGTTTTATTCTTCACTTTGTGACATACGATTTTAGTCATCATCATCATCATCATCACCACCACCACCACCACCACCATCATCATCATCATCACCACCACCACCACTACCACCACCACTACCACCACCATCATCACCATCACCACCACCACCATCATCATCATCATCATCACCACCACCATCATTATCATCAAGTCGAGAATTCTTCACGGATTCTCTTAACTCTTTCTTTCCAGCCATCCTTGTCAGACATCGCTGTCGGCAAGTCATTTAGATGGCATCCTGAGTCATCTACAAGTTGGTCAATGTAGGTGTGATTAGGTCTTCTAACCGATCTTTTGCCGCGCATTGGGTTCCATAGAACGCTGCCACTCACAAGTTCTGACTTAATTCTCCAGGAGTGACCAGCTGACCGAAGCCTTCTCTCTATTAGCAAAACTGAGATAGGAGAAAGGTGTCCATACATGCGTTTCTTTCACGAGTGTTTCTTCCAGCTGATGTCCAATGCAACTCGTAACATCCTTGTATATGTTCCGGTAAGTGATGCTTGTTGATGTTTCGTCAGTGTCCATGTTTTGGAGCTGTAGAAAAAGACATTAATTTTAAATGTATCCCAGTTGTAAAGAAATTGGGAAAAGGATTTTCCGTGGAGATTTCTCTTTTCGTAAAATAATTTAGCATTCATAATTTACTAATGATACGGACAATTCATAGATTAAATTTTAGCACAAATTTTTACTCATTTCTCTTAATTCCATGTCTACAGATTATGAATCAATTTTTCTTTCTTTTCTGTCTTTATAATATCCCTTTCTGCGTTTGATTTTAGTTTATTGATTATTTCACTACCCAACGACCAGTCAATAGCATAAACTTGACTGTCCATGAACAATTCATAGTTCAGTCGTTTATGATTCGTTTCTGATACAGTGTTCATATTTTAATGATAGTTAAATAGACTGCTAGAGCATTTCAATTATTTTACATTATAAGGCAAATAAGGAAAGCACATCTGTTGTTAGATTCCTAATAGTTTTTGTCTTCATCTACAACATCACTTCTACTTGGTGATTTGCTTAGGCTTTGTACCAAATCCTATTTTGCCAATATATAATGCATAAACACTAATCAGAAAGTGATGATTCAACTTGTATATAAATGCTCTCATTAACCCACTCTCAAACAAATTATTTTCTAATTATTTAGTTATCTTTCTTTCAAATTCTTATGTTTAGTTGGTTCGTTTTCTATGGTTAATCAACCGTAGGTTATTTAATGCCTGAAAATATTTTTAGATTGTAAGAATTTTTTTAGATAATTGAGTGCGAATAGGTGGATTCATACCTTTCCCGAGGGTATCAGTGTATATAATGATTATTACGGGTATCAGTGTATATAATGATTATTACGGGTATCGGAACTCGGCACTCCGATTAAAAATTCCGAACCATTATACATTTCACCACCGGCACATCCAAGATTACAGCAACTGGTATTCCCAAGCTGTCAACCATCTAGCTACTAAAATTGCTTCATTTTGGTCATCGCTTGGGAACCGGTGTTTCGCCTGATATGGCCGCATGTCTCATTTTTTTTTTTTTAACTCGGCTGCAGTTGACGTATGTTTGGCTATAGGAATAGTAACGTGATATTTAACAAAAATTATCTGCGCAGTCGCAATGAGGCGAAGTGAAAAGTTTCAAGTATGCAAATAAAAGGAATAAGAAGTTTTCACTAATAAGCAAGAACTTTTGTATATTTATATATTACGAAAGAATTCGATACTTTTAAAAAGTGCGTACGCTAAATATCGATCAAATTAACTCAAACATTATCCTATTACACATTTTTATGAATGTTGGAAAATATATATATATATATATATATATATATATATATATATATATATATATATATATATATATATATATATATATCATACACATACCTTTAAAAATAGATTTTCTGTGCAATATATTACTCACTGAACCGGAAGGAAGCGTGGAAAGTCGGAAGTAGATATCAAGAGGAAGTAAGAATGCAGTAGAAAACTTAACCAACTAAACGTAACTATCGCTAGAATCACTTTGAGTGTCATGTATGTTACTGGTATCAATTCGCTTGTTTTTTATTTTTTGTTTTTTTGTGTTTCATCTAAATAGGCAACTTCATTAGTCGCTGTATTGTGTCGTAATAAATGACACTTACATGTTATATAGCTTGGTAATTGATACTCTTCTCAATTGATTAATATAGTTTATAATCACTGCTGGAATGGCGACATATCTTCCCAGAAATAGGCATATCAATGCAGTGGGAACAAAACCAGAATATATTTCTGAAAAAATGGCGAGGTAAAAGAAAGAAAGAGCTGAATAACAGAAACTATATTTCTCTCTCTGGACTCAAAAGTTCATGTATATAGAGGTGAGAACAGAGTAATTTGTAATGTAGGAAATATTGAAATCAAGATGGAAATGCATATGTCAATTTTGTAGCATTGGCAGAGGGATGTAAAAGAATAAAAATGAAATAATGGGAAATGAAGGAACTGAATAAAAATGAATTGCCAAGAATGGAACTAAAAGATGTAAAGCAGAAAGTGTGGCGATTCTCAAATAGTCTTTAACGAACGAATCAGACAAACTTTCGTTAAGAAAAAAAATGAATGTATAACTAAATTAGGAACAGAAGAAACAGAGCAAATTAATGATTTTATAGAAAAAAATTGGAAAAGTAAAGTTTTTTGACAAAACGCAGACACAACAGCCGTCTGAAGACAGTATAGAGTAATGAAGACATGAAATATCTATCTATCTATCTCTCACACACTCTTTCTCTCTCTCTACACACTCACACACACATACACACACACACACACACACACATATATATATATATATAT
>CAHIKZ030002112.1:3112500-3155000 GCA_903632075.3 Acanthosepion pharaonis
TGATCTGTCAATTTGTACATATTGATCACTTTGGATTATTGATTAGCTATTTGTGTCTGTCTTTTGTTAACTGGGTCTCGGTTTTTCCTTTTATTTCTTTTATCGTTTTAAAGTTTTCCTTTTTGGCAGGCTTTTTGTCGGTGCAGTTGCATTTGCATGTGTTATCAAATATTTGCTTTGTTTAAGTTATCTAAAAATACTATAAATCTGGTTCCTGTGTCCTTATATGCGTTTCACAGTTGAACCCTGGAACTTGGAATAAAACGAAAGTCCTCTAAATGCAGACATCTGTATAAGCCTATATTCCTAAATATAAAGAAATGTTTAACATGAATTTTGTGGTCAATGCTTAGTATCACATAAAGAAGAATCGGCCGGCTGTGTTCAACATAGCAGTATTGTTTACCGACTGAGCTAAAGTTTTATCCTCAAATCACATAAAAAAATAAGTTAATACTTTTTCTCCAAACAGTCGAAATTTTTTAATCCTTACTTTTGGACTGTAATATGAAATTTGTGACAATATCCTTAATTATCGCAATTATTCATTCACCCGAGAATCCAACAATAGATTTTTATTGATTTCATTTGGTCATGAACAAATATTATATTAAAAAGCACATCTTGAGCCCAAAAAAGTAAAACTTCTTGAATTGGTAAATCAATACATGTTAGATAAACGGAATGCTCACAACAACGACCAGTTTTAAACGACATGAGAAAACTTATATAAAGAATACTAATATTTTTTTTTGAAAACTTATTGAGAGCAATAAATATGTTTAAAAACATTCCTCATTACCTGACGGTTAAATTTTAAAGTATATGTTAAATGTGTCGATAAATCGTTAAACTTTGGGTACTTTTACAAAATACTTAATTTATTTTAGATCCGTTGAGCAATATACCAAACCACCATTTTTTTTTCAAAGAAACGGTCTTTGGATATTTCAAAAATTTTCGAAGCCACTATATTGGCTTGAATACCGATGGAATGTGCTGAAAATGAAACTGAAAGTTGACTCTTGATATGCTTTGAAACACCGCAAAAACAACTGAACAACTATTAATCATACATTTCTTATCAACATATATATTCTTCACAAGTAAAAAGAATGTTGGCTGTTTTAAGAAATAAAATAGGCATTATGAAATCCTAAGTAATTTAAAAAATGTAATGTGAATTTGTTTTTCGAAAATAAGTTGATTTGTATTTAATATTGTCAGATAGTATGTTCAAAATATGCAGATGCTTTATTAATTTTGTGTGATTGTCATTTATTAGATATTACATAAAAAATATACACAAAATACGATTGGAGGTCAGGTGTAATCGCTTATTAAGAATAGTATTATGGGAAAAGAAAAAGAATCCCAGTTGGAATATTGATAATATATTAAGATTAGAATATTCATAAGCGCGCGCGCACACACACACACACACACACACACACATATATATATATATATATATATATATATATATATATAATTATTTATTTAAAAAAATTTATAACATAAATATGTTATAAAATCACTACAAAAATAGTCATTTTGTTTCAACACTCTCAGTGTCTTATCAAGTGATGATGTTGAATGTAAAATAAATGGTTTTAAAAGTTTCGAATTAATTAACAATCCTTCACAAGGGGAAAACGTTGTTACAAAAGCTAGATGGACCAATCAAAATACAAGTATAGGAAAATTCAAAAAGCTTGACAACGAAGTCATGTTATAATAGCTATTCAAATATTTAAAATATGGGTAGTATTAAAAAAGAATTTATTCTAATCAATAATTACTAAATGATATGATAAAGTTTAATATTAAAATTAAAAACTGCTAATTTCAAGATCAAAATTTAATCGCTATTAAGTTTACAACTATAACATTACTGAGGGGAAAAGAAGAAATATATATGTTATTCAATTTAATTCTTCATTGAAGTTACTTTAGCTAATTTTATATCCGGTCTTTTGACAATGTATCCATTTTAATCCTAAGAGTGTGTGAATGGTATTTGTTGGTTATTGGAATTCATTCCGTATATACCAATCATATACTTATGTGTATATATATATATATATATATATATATATATATATATATATATATATATATTAAATTTTTAATATATATATGCCTAAATTTTTAATGGGTTTCATCTAAGGTGCGCCGCTGCAAGTTTGTACATTTAATTCCACATCCAAATTTTGGTCGACTGCTTTTATATCGACCTCAATTTCAAAATCGAGACTTTTAAAGAGTTTAAAAAGATTTTTGTTATTTTGTCATTTATTGATCTTTTGTCTGGTTCTATCATCACCCCGCCGTCCCTATACAAGCTGTGGTTGTTTATGTAGACTATTTCGCTGATCTTATTTAAAATATGCAGGCCCATTAATTGTGAATCATCAGCCCCGTCTAATAAACCTTGTGAGACATCAAAGGTTCCCCTGTTTGATATCTTACGCCATGTATCGACATTGTGCAGTAACAGATTCCCGACAACGCAAGATTCTCGCTACATGTTCAGGTGGTATATTAACAAAGCCCTTAGCAAAATCCAAAGACTCAAAATAGCCTTTTCTCAGATATGGATGGATAAAAGTCCTGATCCTATATTTTATGAATTTTACTATCAGTATTCTTAAATGCATGGAATCAAGAAATACGCTCATTTGTACCCTTCAATTGTTTATCTCGCATAAGAAATCTTAAGAAGTTACATCCATTTTGTAAGATTTCCTTACTTATTTGATGCAATTCAGTCAAAGATGGTCTGATTTGGCGAAATGAAAGATCATTGGTAAAGTCATCCTTATGGTCATTTATGGCTAAAAATGTTTGATTACCGCATAGAATTCAGACACTATCACATACACCTACCTTGGCCGTGATATTTTTCGCCTGGAATAAACCGTTAGGAAATTAATTAACCTCTACCGCCTGACGAAACCTCAATGGTTGAAACTGTGGTAACAGAAGTTGTTGATCTTCCTATTTTTAACCTCTCTTTCTTTTCTCTATATATATATATATATATATATATATATATATATATATATATATATATATATATATATATATATATATATCCATTGGTTAGATTACCTAACAAATTTAAATTCTCACACTAATTTTAAGATTCCTTGGCTTATTTTAGCCAATTCAGTCTTAGTTGGGTTGATAAGCGAAATGAAGAACCATTGAAAAAACCATCCTTATGGTCCTTTATGGCTAGATATGCTTGCTTACTGCATAGAATCTGGACCCTGTCACCTATACATAGCTTGGCCCTGTTATTTTTTGCCTACTCTTTGATGCTTTCAATATACAAAGGTAGTGCATTTCTGCAAAACTTGCTGACTTCTCTATTTATCTTTTCCCCAAATTCCTTGAGCTCAACTTTATATGTTTCTATTTTGACGCTTTTAAACAATATTTTGAGTGTTTTTTTTAATATATTTTTTTAATTTGTTAAATAATTATTTTTTTTTGGAAATTACTCTAAATTTTAGTACATTTAATTTTGTCTACTCCACCACGCATATCCTTTTCGAAGCAAGCCAGCCCAATGGCAGGATCGTATCTCCTGGTTTAAAATTTAAGTATTTCCCTGTTTCCCTTGCCACCCACATACATATTTATGTATGGAAAATAAAGTCTTCAATCTTGTTCATTTAAGCTAGTAAATAAGAGGTCTGAAGTCATGTAGGGATGTAATAATAGGGAAAAAAATTATTTTGTGTTTGTACGTAAGCAGATGACAATACTTATAATTTTTCTTTCCTTCACTACCTCTCCCATTCAATTTCCTGACTCTTGACTTACTCCTACCCTTTCGTTGCCCTTCCGTTTGTTGAAACAATGGCAGCGTATGCGGCTGATCTTACTGTATTTAAAACACACAACAAAAAAAAAGATATATATATATATATATATATATATATATATATATATTGTACACACACACACACATATATATATATGTGTGTGTGTGTGTGTGTATATAAATATAAATAAATATATATACTTATTAGAAAGCGCTCAATATCAGAGACAGAGTTAACATATTTAATAACCAATAAGGATTACAAACCGAAATTTCTACCAGTTACTTATACACAGTCATCAAAACCAAACAAATAACCAGCTTTAAAATATACCAAATAAACCCCTTTTTTTAAATTAAAAATAAAAATATTAATAATTTGTAACTATCATAACTTTACACAGAACCCACCACACGTAAATACATACATGCGAGGAAATATTATTCAGTTGAAAATTAGAAAAATGCTCTGATTTTTGACATGTATACATTCACGAGAAATTTTCACTACACTTCCAATCTTTGAATTTCAACATACAAATGCGTATGTATAGACACAACACCACCCATATACATACATATGTCAAACCCGAAACTGTCCACATATATTTATATATGTATGAGTCCCGACGGACAAGCAAGTGTGTATGTGTGTCCGCGTACCTCATCTGGCGTATGAACATGCATCTATGTTTGCGTTAGCACGATGACATCACGACGACGATTCCACCCCCCACTCCCATAATAACACCAATACACGCAATCTACATGAACCCAAAATTAAAAAAAATATTAATCAGTTTGTCTGACGATCGCAAAAGCGTAAAACACAGGGTCACAAACTCACATCAATCCAACCATATATATATATATATATATATATATATATAGAAATTAATTGATTTTACTGCAAAATTGGACTTTTATTAAGTTACCCATATGAACAGGACGGTATATCTAATTCCCATGTTTTAAAACATACAGAACGTCTACTCATATTCGTTCATCCACTAACATAACATTTAAGTAATAAGAAAGGCTCATTGTCCTTAAAATATGTTATATTTATGACGGGAGAGTGTAAACTTCTAGTCATAAAGCGTTTAGAGGAATCAGCAGTAATCCGTTTCCCACCTTAAACAATCTTAAGTCAAAGTGTCACTAATTTTCCAGGAATTCTATATATAGGCCATAGGAAAATGAAAGATATTGAGGCGGGAATAAAAACGCCAGTTCCCGTTCGTTTTTTAGGGCTATCTCTTAGAATAATGATTATAATAACCTCTTTTTTATTATTTTATTCATTTATTATTCTCAATTTATTATTTTAGACTTTTACATATAAATTTGTAGTTATATGTGAGTACGTGTCTGTGTATAATGTGTGCGCGTCTGTATAATATTTGTGTGTTTGTTTATGTTCCACTGTATAATGTGTATGTGTGTGTGTGCGCGCGCGCGCGCGTCTGTATAATGTAAGTGTGTGAGCGTGTCTCTGTGTATTACATGTATTAATGTCTCTGTCTATAATACCTGTGTCTCTTTTTCTGGCGCAATTTTTTATAAAATTTATTATTTGAAATTTGGATCTCATCTAAACTGTTCATATAAACCATAATTGACTATAAAATTTTGTTATTATGCAGTTGAAACGTTGCTACAAACAATAATCCAAATCTTTTGCAGGATATTTTGACCCATGGAAAAAATATTTGCCTTTAAATATTAGCGAAATCTGTAATTTGTGTGTTTTTTTTTCTGCAGATAAAAATCGCGCCGCAGTTATACTTTTTGTATATTCGAGATATTTGGACATTAAAATCTTCCACTAAAGTAAAAAACGAAATATGTTAAATCTCTTGCATGTGTCAACTTGACATTGTGTCTGATTCTTTATTAGTCATTAGTTTCAGATATATTCTTCCCAATACAAAAACTGCATTCAACTACGTTCTTATATATGTATCTTTTTCCTCGTCGCCCCTCTCTCTCTCTCTCTCTCTCTCTCTCTCTCTCTCTCGTAACATTTGTACAGAAACTTCAAAAAATCAACATTAAAACATTGATATCCAAAATTGAAATAAATAAATTTCAAAACAAATACAAAGCTACCGAATCTTTTATTCAAAATTAACTGTTAGCTTTGAATCATGTCCATTTTTTTTCAATTATGACGTGCTTCATGAGAAATTCGAAAGGGTTCCAATATTTGTTTTGCCTTTCTTATTTTAGATCTTTTCCACTGACTACAAAATGGGCTCCTCTGTAACTCGAATTGTTCGTGAGTAATCTTATAGTAGAAACCAAGAGAGAATTATTCCGACAATTCAATTGACATTTGGCTGGCGAAAAGAGACAATAGCCTCCCTGATAAATTCAATCAGTGTAAAAGAAATAGGGTTAGAATGATTAAAATAAGTTATTGTCCAATAGTGTGAGAATCTTTTAGGATGCATGTTTAAACCGGAGCTGCGGAGATATGAGAAGAGGGAAGATTGGGAGAGCAAAATTTTAGAAACATGCCGTTACAAATTGCTGCAGTCATCAGCGGTGCTTAACTCAATAAAATAACCCTTAGAGGAATTCGAACCAAATTGAAATAGCTGACATACTTTAAAGTGAATAGAAATTTAGGAAGGCAGAAAGAAGACAAAACAAATGGTCCGAGTTATAAAGAATATGAAAATAGAATGAATGCAGATTTTGAAAGCATATATAAAAATAAAATAAAAAAAGGAAAAGAGGAAAAACGAAGAAATTAGGTAAAGAGAAAATAGGGTTTCAAATGAAAGGTATTAAATAGGAAATAAAAGAAGTTCTCTAAAGATTTATTTTTAATAAATTACGATTTATATATATATATATATATATATATATATATATATATATATATATATATATAATGTAAACCTATTTAATCTCGGAGGGCAAAAACACTTTATTGCACAATTTTCAGACAAATTGATATCCGACGAAATAAAAATTTGAAAAATAAAACAGAAAGAATCAGAAACCTCCGAACGGGCTGAAATAATCGTCAAGTACCTTAAATGGTACTAAAAAAAAAAAAAACAGTTGAGTTAAAAATAGTAAATCATATATATATATATATATATATATAAATATATATATATATATATACGAGAATGGGCGAAATAAAATAAACCGCTGAAAGCAGACAGAATTAAAATTAGGAGAAATAAGAAACGAAATAAAAATAGAAAAGGAAACAGATTTTTTGAAGTAAAATCGCAATAAAATAAAAACCCAAAGAAACAGAAGTAACCATAAAAGAATAACACGTGAAAGGAAAAGTCAGAAAATACGAAAGAAATCAAATGTAAAAGAAATTTGCATAAATCTATAATAAAGGTAATATGAAAATAATGATAAATAGTGGGGAGAAAATTGAAATAAATTGGGTCATATAAAATTAAACAAAGTCCAACATGAGAAAGAAATGATTAGATATAGGAGAAGTTCATTTGTTATATAAATGAAAAAAAAAAAAAAATAAGATACACAAAGGAAGAAAATCGCTGAAAGAAATAAAATGAGAAAAGAAAACAGGACAAAAGCTAAAATTGCAATATAAAAACATTAAGGAGTCATCATAAAATTAAAAAAAAATTACAAAAATTTCATGGCATTAATTTGGATAGATGGCCGTGAGTAAATGGACGCCTAAAAATTAATGACCCCTCCCCTAAAGTAAGATAATATGAAAAATGTTGAAATTTGAAACCAAGCCGTAATGTATGGAATATTAATTGAGGACACCAACTCCCAGGATCGTTATTTTTTCTTTCTTCCTTTAGGTGGTGTAAGAAGAGAAGGAAATATAGAAGTTTTAAGCTAACATTACTTCCACTAATTTTATTTCAGACCAGATTATTCTATGTGACAATGGATTTGGGATGAAAGCCGCCCAGAGCTGCATGATTGGACGACATTTTTAGAGAGCAAAGAAAGCAAGTTGATATCCATTGGCGAAAAAGATACTTTTATCTTTGCAATCAAAATAACGGAATGAGAAAGAATAAAGGAATAGACCAATTATAATAATGATAAGAAAGACAAATTGTAAAACAATTGTGAGAAATATGAAAAAGAGAAAATTTTACATCATTTGAAAAAAAAGAAATATAATATACTTGAAATGCCACAATAAATATCCCAAATTGTTAATTCCTTCTGTCTATGAGAATATCATATTTGTTACTAATAATTTTAAAATATATATTCGAAATTATAAATATAGTAGCCATTTTGATCCTGTCTAAAATATTACACTTCGGTTTATTTGTGATGTAGTAGAGCTTTTTTAGTCTCTAATGGCAGAATTCAGGAATTTAGTTGTTTACTGCAGAACCTATCCCAGTACCGATTGCGGAAGCGACTGCTATATGTAAACTAAGAATGAAAATATGGAAACTGAAGAAGCTTAACGTAGCACCCAAATAGCAATACAACAGATTCCTGAGAGATCTGAACCTGAATGAAAAATACATGGAAAGAGGAAAAAGGAAATACGAAGGACAAAATGAAAATAAAAAACATGAAATGGAACACATTAAAATAAGCTTTAGCGACATCAGCAAACGATGTCATCCCAAAGGAGAATAGCCGAAGAAAAAAGAACGAATGGATCACAGGCGAAATTCTCGACGTGATGCAAAGGTGACAGAAAACAATGTTTAGATAGGGAACGGAATAGAGAAATGTGTACAATGAAATAAGGAACAAATGCAGGCAGGCTAAAGAAGAATGGCTCAACGAATAATTTACAGAAATAGAAAGAAAGGAGAAAGGAAACTAACATGACAGAAGCCATGCTCATCAACAAGCTGCATAAAATCCAAGGACGGAACGCTCATATTAGAGAAAGAAAAAATCATTTAGCGCTAGAAGGAATACGACGTAAGAAAACAACCGGCAATACACAGAAATAGCGACGGGCTGGAAATACAAAAAGTGAAGTGAAATCTGCACTGGCCAAAAGGAACGGAAACAAAATGGCAGGGCCAGACGTAATTGTATGAGAAATGATGGCAGCCTTATACAAGATTGCAGAAATAATAAATGAATGCTACAACAGTTGATATATAGCGAAAGACTTAAGCAGATGTATTTTCAAACTACTGCCTAAGAAACCTGGCGCAATTAGCCCCATGCGCCACGTCACAAGCCGTATCATCAAAGATAGGACAAGCACAGTGCGGATTCGTCAAAGACATCAAAACAAAGAACGTGATATTTATGCTCAGAAAGTGCAATACAAATGCGTTCGACAAATCACTCCACAAAGATATTTTAGAGCTGCTCAGCAACCTTGATATACTCGGGGAAAACATTAGAATAACCAAAAGGCTTGGAAGCAAACCGCCTGTATACGTATAAAAAAATATGTTCAGCAGAGATACAAAAATAGAAAAGGGTGTCAGACAAGGATATGTCTTCTCCCCGGAATTATTCAACCTATAGAGTGTGGCGATGTTGAGAGAACTAGAAATCCTACTAGGATTCATCATTGGCGGCCCCAATCTTAACAATATAAGATACACAGATGACACAGGGCTGATAGTGGACACGGAAAAGAAACTACAAAATCTCCTACAGAAGGGAGAGAAGGAGTCCAAAAAAAGAACTACAAAAAGACAGAATGCATGATCACCAACAAAAAGGAGGAGTTCAAAATGCAAATTACAGGTTAGGGTTATTAAATCAAACATGTACAGAAATTTAAATATATGGAATGTGTTCTAACAAAGGACGGAAAATGCGACACTGGATGGCCAAAGATGCATTCTAAAAGCTAAGCAGAGTATTAAGAGACAGAAAAAATCGTTGGATACAAAGAAAAGAGTAGTGAACTGTTACGTGATACCTCTCCTCATGTATAGCGGTGAATGTTGAACACTCTCCTCGGATATGAAGAAGAAAATCGAAGCAATAGAAATGTACTTCTACAGAAGGATGCGAAGGATACCATGGGTTGGACATGTTAGCAACGACAAGGTTTTGGTGAAAATGGAAACAAAAAAGGAATCTTATACTTAATATCAGGAAGAGGCAGTTGAAATTTCTGGGACACGTAATGAGGAAGGAGGGCATGGAAAATCCGATACTTACAGGACGTATAGAGAGAAAGACGGACAGGGAAAAGCAAAGCGTGTCTTACTTAATGGGCTTGAGCAAGTAGATGGCGAAACAGGTTCTGAGAGTAATAAGAAAAAAAACAAACTTATTAACAGCTACAAGGGACAGAATGAGGGGACAGGATCGCCTCCGCCCTGAAAAGAAGAAAGGTACAATATAGGCACTGTTGCGAGAAATGGGAATAAATGGAGAAATGAAAATTTACTTGGCACAGAAGGTATATATCTCCAAGAAATCGGACCTTTGGAAAACAGAAACTATGATCAGGAATAGGAATGTGATGACAACAACAGGGATAAACAAATTGAACATAGAATAGGATGCGAGAGAGTTAGTCTCTCGCAACACCGCAAGTTGCTATAAAACCAAAATATTTAACCATTAAACTCTAGTAATGTTCAGAAATAAATTCTTCAGATCGATACATTTACGTTGAAACTGTGATTGGCGCCAGACTCGTTCAGAAACATATGCCAGTAGTATGATACCGCTTTCTCTGATCAATGTTTAACAATAGGTACCTCCACGAAATCACGAAACAATAAGTGATGAAAATATAATCCAAACATAATGAAACCATAGTTTTATCGTCAAAATGTTTATAAGAGGAAAGATCAAAGTATTTTATTAATATTTAATGAATTTTTACTCCATTATAGAACATTCGAAATTTTGATTAAAAACTTGTCAGCGGATGCACTATAGCAAATTTTAGCCGCTTTTTTTTTTTTTGCTGTGAAAGACACATTAATTTGGAAATTCTAAAAAAAATGATATTATTGTCAGTTTTTAATGAAATTTTCGAAATTTATTCACAAATGAATAACATTATTGTAGAAATGTCCTTTATTATAAAATCTTGGTAAAAATATTTTTTTTTATTTACATGTTTTTCATTCCCTTATGTTATTTTATAAAAACTTGAGAAATTCAACAAAATAATTTTCAGTTAACATATTAGTATATGGAAAATATGCTCTGAGGCAAAAACTAAAGAACGCAATAAAATTAACAGATTATTTAATTAGAGAAGCTTTTAATTGCTTTTATGAATAATATATATTAGGTACAATATTAAGGGCATAAAACTATGTTTACTAGTCATATATCGTGAAGATTATTACAATTTGATTCCCCCCGAATATAATTGTTTTTCTATGTCTAAAAACGTGCCGAATTTTACCATCGCCCATACACGACACTATCAGAAAATAAGAGTGACATCTATAGTAAATTTAGGGGAAAACTTCTCTAAAATTCTATAAAACATTAGATTAAGGAGCCTATTTTCTGGAATTATTATAATACCGAGTACTTAAAAAGCTTTCGCGTCATATTCCTCGGTTACGTTTTTATATTTAAAGCTGCAACATTCCATCAGTTTGTGCCCGACCGTATACGACTCTTGACATGGTAAACATATTGGTGGAATTTCAGTTCTCAAACCAACTTTTTTTAAAATCCTTCTCAACTAAATATATTGTTCCTTGTAAGTACTTCTTCGTAGCATCCATCTTTTCTTTGGGTGATCTGATTACTCTACCGTATCTGTCTCATGAATTTGGTTCAGAAAACTGAAATATTCTTAATTCTTTCCAGTGAGCAATGGTATGAGTTCAAATGTCATCTTTTCCGCACAACAAAGGCTAGTATATGACACTTCAGGGTTGTTATTATTGTCCACCTTTGCTCTATCGCCTCCTTTCTCTTCTAATTTCTTGATACACTGAGCAAATAATTTATTAGATCTTTTATTTTGAGATTGACCAGTAATAGGATAACGACTGGTAGGGACGTGGCTCTCTAATTCCTTACGGTGATTCCTCTAGATGCCCTTCCCCGAGCCCCCTTTGTCAAATTCACAGGCAATATTTCATTATTTATTTGAATTATTGTGCGTATGAGAAGGTTGATAAAAACTTATTCCTTACTTAATGTATTTTGCTTGTGATACCAACACCAGCTGAAATAGGCAAACAAAACATCAGTGAGACAACCTCCCTTATATGTGTCTTAGTAAAACCAAGGCGGCCGTTTCTGTCTCTCACATGGCCTACCGCGATTAGACATTAACCAAGTGATTTTTATGTCCACCTACGAATAATTACTATGATGATTTATGTATTTTTGTACCAATTGGAATCGGTATCTCTTGCCGGGATTCGAGGGATGCAAATAATCTTTCTTGCTAAATTCAAAACAAATCTTGAATATATTGTCTTAATTCTCGTCTTCTATATCTACTTCTTCTGGTCCTGAAAAAAAAACAAACTTCGTTTCTATTCTGAACACATTAGTAATTATCGCTACAATCGTCACTATCTTGTTACACAGTTCTCTTAATTTTTAAACGTCCTGATGTTTATCTATATTTTTACTCTTTCAATTTGACTTTGCGATTGATTGTTACGGTGACTTCAATTACCACACAGATATGTTTTCTCTTTGTTGATGATGATTAAATCTAATTTCTTGGCTTTGCTTGATTGATTGATTTGATTTCCAGTGTTGCCGTTTTCATTTTTTTCTATTCTTCAAGAAGGCTGAATTTTTTTTTGTCTGCAATCACAACTTTTGGTGCAAATTTCCTGTGACCTACCATCCGTTCCCTGTCATCGCGCCTTTTATTTTATTTTTTTTAAATTTTCCTGTGTTTATTTACTTCCTTCACTAGCATCACTCTATACATTTATACATCTGTTGTTTTGATGCATCCTGTTTGTTTAAGCTCGATTTGTTAATATTACTTTGTTTTATTTAACCCCAGTCCTGATCATAGAATCCACAACACAGTGGCACAGTTACATAATCTTTTTAGTGGCTGTATAAGATTCTTTTAATCATTTCACCCGAAGCAAGGCAATAAAACCACTAAAACAGAAGGGATTACCGTCTGTGAGAAATATATTAAGCAGGGAGAATAATAAACGAATAAGAATGAAGAATACAGAATATGATAATAAATATTGGACTTAAATTTTGATGATCAAATTTGACGGGAAAGTAAGAATCTGGAAGAGATTTCCACAAACAAAATGTGCGAGAGAAGAAACTCTTAGCATAAAACTTACGGTTATATCTATCCTATTTAGCATTAAACCGATGGAACCTTGCCGCTAGACTAGTACAGTAGTCAAATTCATAAAGACTTGCTGCCAAAGAGAAAAGATAATCAAAGCAATTACTATGGAAATATGTATAGAAAAGGCACCGGAAAGTTCCGTTTCGATGGTGGGAGAGGGATTGGTGCCGAGGTGTCAAGTTTGGACCAATAACATAGCAGATACTTCTTTGTATTCTATCAGGAATATTTACATATCAGAAGCAGCAAACCAGTTGTGAGAGCAATATTCGAGACATTGATGAACGGTCGACTTATAAATTTAGTAAAAAAAGATTCAGGTGAGAAAAATTTTCTACAACGACACAGTGAATAGAATTTCTGACGAACTGGCCTAGCAACTGCTTTAATATAAACTTTCTCTTTCAGGTCTGGGAAAACATTAGTCCAAGAAGATGCAATGAATCAGTCTCATGGTGGTTAGCATCAGCCATTTGATGGAAAGCAAAAAATGTTCTTTCAGATAGTTAAAAAAGCAAGTCAATTTATTAAAAGCAAGGCATTTATTATACCAGGCCTGTCAGTCATGTGACTAAGATCCAGAACTGCGTTTGGAAATCTGAAACCTAAATAATAAAAAAATAACAATTACTGAGAACATTTTTGGCAAAAATCTTGTTAGTAATTTCCAGTAATTACTTAATTAACAAATATATAAAATATTATGAATCATCTCACAAATATTTACATTTCCCTAAATGCAAATGTACAAAGAAATAAAAAAAAATCCATAAAGTAACTAAATTCACAAAAATCACATTATTCACCATAAATTAGACATTTTTAGGTGATATTGAAAAAGTAAAGAGTTTTATTTGTTTATGCTAATTAATTACAGAAAATATAATTTTATAATACAATCAGAAAGCAATTTCAGCAATTTACAAAATCCGGTATCAACAAATTATCAACAATAACTCTGATTATCTTTACAAAATTTATTGTGATTTTTGTTACATGTACAATTTCTTTCACAGAAGATGAAGAAAATACTTATTTTGCTATGATACGTTAATTCATATTTTCAATACACATAGTTTTAAGACTTAATATCAATTTACATTAAGAAGAACCCAAAATTAATTAACATTATAATTTTCGATGTTACACAATTAAATATATCCAAAGAGAGGGAAAATTGAAAATGAAAAAATATCTGGCAACCCTGGGATATCCAGTGGAATTTTTAAATTACCACAATCTATGTCTTTCAAAAATGTTCATACTCTTGAAAATAAAATATCTTCTTCTAAAATAGACTGCCATATACAAAAGTGGCATTTTAATAACTTTATGGATCCTAGTTTCAAATGTTTGACATCCCATTTCATCCAATAAATATCCACATTTTGAGCAATTATAGCCTGGATCAAAGCTGTATTTTTCGACTTCCACATATAATTTAATAATTTGTTTTAGTTTTTTTCAATATTGAGTTTTTTCCATAACATTTTGAATTGTCATAAAATATGCATCTTAAGACTTTTGTCTTAATTTTCCAAATTCATTTTCTAAATAATCTGCGCTAAATGCACTAAGCATAACAAAATTTTACCCACTACTTAGCAAATACCTAAAAACATCAATTAAGCCATTGTTAATGATTTCATCCTTTTTCCTTGATATTTTCCCGAGCATTTTGTCATTTTTCCAGAATTAGAAAGAAATAATATATGTTCCTCATTTAAATCTGATATCACATTTTCCAGTAGAACATTATTCTTATTATCACAATATATCTTTTGACAAAGACAATTTTCCAAACCTTTAACTTTGTCAATGCAAGTAACTGTTTCTACATTTTCATAATGGGTGTGTTTTTATGGCAGCAACGATTGGATCACAAAATCTTTTAAACAATTGAAAACAATTTGTCACTCAACAGGTTTTACATAAATTGCTACATCAGTTAGTTTCGAGAGCTTAACGAACTGAGTTTTCCATAATTGAAAAGACATTTTACAATTTCCCATTTTGTTGTCATCATTTTGCATTTAGTATAAAAGAATAATTCAGAATTAGGTTCAATAATCCAATTATCTGGAATATTTTTAAACAGGTGGATATAATCAAAATTTAAGTACAGGCCATTTTAGTTATTCAAGGCTTAATAAACACAATGTCGGTTTAAAAAAGAAAAGATTGATGGGTCACGTTAATGCCAAATACAATTGCAATTACTTACCGTTTGATTGCATCAACGATATATAAAAAATGTATGAGAAAGTTGCGTCTTATTTTGCAACTGAGAGGTTTTTAAATAAAAGTTTTGATCCGCCATTTAAACATATTACCATGATGCCAAATATTCATTTTGTAAATCCCTCAGAAGTTTCAACCAAACCAAATAAGTTTCCTCCATGATATTGTCGAGCAACCTTGGCATATACTTCATCAACTAAAAAAATAAACTTTTTCTCAATTTTCAGAGATTTTACCTAAAATATTACCAAGAAAATTAAAGTCATCCAATTTTGAAACTTCTGATGTCAAAACTGATGATGTTCTCACATTGGACAACATAGAATGATTCTGAAATCTGTTATCTCATGATGGCGATCTAACAAAGTATTCAAATGCCTTGATAAGAATATCAGAATCATAATGTTGCGTTTCAATCCTTAATATAATCTTTTAATTTTCTTTTATCATCAAGTTATTAAGATAATGAATTTCTTCATTAATTTGTGACCAATGATGAAACATTGATATTCGATTTTTTGAAAGAGAAAAAATTGTATATATGTACCAACATGGTAACATTCAAATCTCAAGTTTTCAAAACTTTTAATTAAAAACATTGGAACAATTTTATTGAAAGAAAAATCAGGAAATTGGATGAACAACTGTTTGTTTGTTTTAGAGCATGTAACTATATTAACTGTTGAGACAAAATCCTGTTGATCAATACTCTGATATAATTTCTCAAAGTCAGGATTTGTATTTTTCTACAAATTGTGCCAACTCCTCATTTTGCACATATCGCACAGAAGTACAAGTTTTGTCTATTAGATTTTGTTGAGGACTAGGTAACATATTTATGGCAAATGACCAAATATTGATGATGGATTTCTGGGTCGCACTTTTCTTGTAATATCCACTGTTTCTTAATCAGATGGATTTCACAAACAACAGTTTAAGGAATTATGTGATTTCAAATAATTTTAAAATTGTTTCACGACTCAGGGTTCAGTTAATGTTGAAGTTACATAGCGAACTGAACCTACCTCATTAAAATTGTTCATAATCCTATGTCATCAATGTGCGGAATAATCAGTTCCTCCTCCATAAAATACATTTATCTAAACAAAATTAACCAATTTAATATTTTTATTACTGCATATTCTTTTTAAAAATATTAAAGTGGTTAATTTTTGGTTTTCCATTTTTAACAGCAAAAAAGTGGGAGCAGTCAATTTATATTTTTTCTAAATACTCGCATAAACACTTATTTTTTCATCAGTTTTTGTTATGAAGAATAATATCATAAAATATATTAAATTAAATTTTTATTTTTTTCAAATGTGCAAGTTTCTATATATTAATTTAGGAAAATTATCAATGCAATAATGTTACATTCATTTATTTTTGTTTTCTTACACAGGCGGTAACATCAACATACTTAAAATATTATAAAGAAAACAAATTATTCTTTAAAAATGAATTTTAAAATCAAGATATTCGCTAATATGAAGAATAATAAAATAAAGAAAACAAATGAATTAACTTTCTGTTAGAAAATTCTTAATAATGAGATTTTTGTTGAATTTTAATGTTTAAGAAAAATCGAAAAAATGTAAAACGTAGAAAAACGATATTGACAAAAAAATAATGCCTCTTCCTTTATATTTTTGTAGAATTATTAATAATTGTAAAATACTAAATTTATTGAATTTAATTTTCGATATTATACATTCTTTAATACTATCTTTTTCGTTAATTTCGCAGTGAAAAACGATACATGTGTTTGTTATGTCTTCCACTTATTTACTAATTGTTATGAGATCTTACCCATAATAATAATAATGGACTATTCCATACTTAATAAATACTGCGCTTCAGGAGAAGGCAAGGAGTTTGTCGTTCACTTTCTGAGCGAAGTCTGCTTTCGGGCGGGAGGAACCGAAGGAGGCTACGCTGAAGGGCGGAGTCTCCTTTAAAACCGGCCCTGAACCCGACGGTTCGGTTCAACTCTCTGTCTACGGACTAAATATAGTCTGTCGAGAGGAACGACAGTGAAGTTCAACTCTCTGTCTACGCCGAAGGGCGGAGTCTCCTTCGGGGAGGTAAAACGGCCCTGAACCCGTTTATACGGCCCTGAACCCGGAAATGCCCACGTTAAACGGGTTCAAATGACGACTAAATATAGTCTGTCGCTCACTTTTGAGCGACGCCGGTTTAACTCTCTGCTTTCTAGGAACCCGAAGGAGGCTACGCTTAAAAGGCCCTGACCCGTTTATACGGTTTCAAATGGGCTATTTTTTTGGCATGACGCCCTCGTTAAAAAGGCCTTGGGTTTGACGCCCTCGTGGGGACGACTAAAATAGTCTGTCGTCTTTGCGACAGTTCGGTTCACTCTGTCTATGGAGCGAGGCTACGCCGAGGGCGGAGTTCGGCCCTGAACCCTCGGGTTCAAATGTGGCCGAGCCTAATGGCTCGGAGCCCGGGCCTTTTTGGACGCCCTCGTGGGGACGGATAGTCTGTCGTTCACTTTCTGAGCGACGGTTCGGTTTAACTCTGCTTTCGGGGAACCCGAAGGAGGCTACGCCGAAGGGCGGAGTCTCCTTCGGGGAGGTAAACTCGGACCTGAACCCGTTTATACGGATTTTTGGCCCTAATGGCTCGGAAATGCCCACGTTAAAAAAGGCCGGGGTTCGTGGGGGACGACTAAATATAGTCTGTCGTTCACTTTCTGAGCGACGGTTCGGTTTAACTCTCTGCTTTCGGGGGGGAGGAACCCGAAGGAGGCTAATGGAGTCTCCTTCGGGGAAAAAAACCGGACCTGAACCCGTTTATACGGTTTTCAAATGGGCTATTTTTGGCCGAGCATAATGGCTCGGGAAATGCCCACGTTAAAAAGGCCTTGTGCCACATGACGCCCTCGTGGGGGACGACTAAATATAGTCTGTCGTTCACTTTCTGACCGACGGTTCGGTTTAACTCTCTGCTTTCGGGCGGGAGGAAAGGCTACGCCGAAGGGCAGGAGTCTCCTTCGGGGGGACCCTGAACCCGTTTATACGGGTTCAAATGGATCTATTTTTTGGCCGAGCCTAATGGCTCAGGAATATTTTGGCCACGCGGCGCCCTCGTGGGGGACGACTAAATATAGTCTGTCGTTCGCTTCTGAACCGACAGTTCGGTTGAACTCTCTGCCTTCGGGCGGGGAGGAACCCGAAGGAGGCTACGCCGAGGGGCGTTGTCTCGTTCAGGGAGGTAAACCGGCCCTGACCCCGTTTATACGGGTTCAATGGGCATATTTTGGGGCCGAGCCCACTTGCTCGGAGGACCCACAATAAATAACTGACCTTGTGTCACATGATGGCCCAGTGGGGGGTTGACTAAATAACGTCCGTCGTTCACTTCTGAACCGACAGTTCGGTTGAACTCTCTGCCTTCGGGCGGGGAGGAACCCGAACGAGGCTACGCCGAGGGGCGGAGTCTCGTTCAGGGAGGCAAATCGGCCCTGAGCCCGTGTATACGGGTCCAATAGGCATATTTTGGGGCCGAGTCCACGAGCTCGGATATCCCACATTAAATAACCGACCTTGTGTCACATGCAGTATTTCAAGTCGAGTCAAGTGTCGAGTCAGAGGCCGTCCGAAACAGAGTCGCGTTCAGACAATTGCTGCAAGATATTGGAATAGTGATACTGGTCGAGACTACATTGTTCTCTCTACTAAACCTGATTGTCCATACTAACACTTCTACTTCTCTGTATATATTCCTTTTAGTAATATATCTGTGTTATTCCATACCTGTGTTCGCGTTTTTCTTTTTTGGTTTTAACTTGAACTATCACCGTGTTACAAGGAACCGGACCATAACAAATAGCGACGAAGATTCGTATTCATTCGGTGGAAGAAAAAATTCGTTCGCCACAGTATAACAAGTGGCGACGAAGGAACCAACTCTCTACGCGGAGGACATACCTTTTTTTTTTTTTTGCTATCCGTCGCGCATAACAAGTGGCGACGAGAAAACCCTAAAGGGTAATACGAAACTAATTCTAAAAAAAAAAATTATTTTTTTGATATCAAAATTTCACTGACAACAAAGGAAAGTTTTTTGTTTTTTTTTTGTTTTTTTTGTGTTGCGTGCACAGGCTACAGATTATCAGGTTACACAAAAAAAATTACGTTAACATGGAAGATTTTAAGTCAACCATTACGGAACTTATCAAAATCCAATTTGAACAGCAACAAAGTTACAAACAGAAACATCTGGAATTGCACGAATTATTGTTACGTGCAATGACAAATTAGGAGCAAAAATCCGAGAATAAAGTAGTTCTCTCACAAGACGCTATTTGGAGTAATATCGAAGATTTCAAGTACGCACCCGACGAAGATAAAAATTTGGCAAATTACTTCCGAAGGTACGAAGATCTATATGATTTTGACTGCAAAGATTGGTCAGACGCACGTAAAGTACGCCTTTTTTTAAAATAAAAATTAGGCACAGGCGAATATAGCAAATTCGTAGATTATATCCTTCCCAGAAAAACAAGCAAGTTAACGTTCAAAGCATCTATAAAACTGCTAACGGAACTTTTCAGCCATAATACTTCACTATTCCATAAAAGATGGAAATGCTTGAAACTTATAAAAACGGATAGCAAAGATTACATAACATTCGCATCCATTGTTAACAAATATTGTGACGACTTCAGATTATCGGAACTCAGCGCGGACAATTTCAAATGGTTAATTTACGTCCAAGGCCTGGTTTCAACCAAAGAAGCAGAAATGAGGCGCAGAATACTTACTAAATTGGAGAGTGAACAAGATCTGACACTTCAAAAACTAGCCGAAGACTGCCAGAGATGCATCAGTGTGAAGAAAGACTCAAAAGACATAGAACAAGCTGGCATAGCACACGTACGCAAAGTACGAAGGCAAACAAATTTTCCCTCTTCACAAACAAACCGAACCGATTTTTCCGCCTCAAGAACAGGTAAAACAAAATTTACTAATTATAATCGACATAAAAACTACCACCCAGTCCATGCTATCGTTGTGGGTTTGGCATGGGGTTAAAGACTGTACATATCGTTTTAAAACTTGTCTATCATGTAAAAAGAATGGCCACAAAAGTTCTCATTGTTAGTATAGAAAAGTAAGCAAAAGCAGAATAAGAATTACGAGGTCTGATCAAGCAGATGAGACTAATATAAGAAAATATGCACAAGTTGAAATGCAAAACAGAATAGTTAGGTTACAGCTGGATTCTGGCTCAGACTTAACTATCATAAACCTACAAACATGGTGAAAACTGAACAAACCTGTCATGTTAAAAACGGATAAAATTGCTAGATCAATTACGGGGAGAAAGATAAAATTCGAGAGTGAAGTAATTACAAACGTAACATTTAATGGAATGACGAAAAAACTAAAAATGTACGTCTTAAAACCGAAAACATATTCGGAACAGACTGGATGCAAAAATTCGAATTGTGGGATCCACCTATTAGCACCTACTGCCAAAATGTAAAAAGCTTATCAACCGAGGCAAACAAATTAAAAGGAAATGTAAAAACGAGTTTCCCCGAAGTAATTTCAGCAGGTCTCGGAAGATGTAAGATAATGGCTGCTAATATCGAAATAATGGAAAACATTCAACCTGTTTTCAAGAAAAAAAAGGAGCGTATCGTTTGCGTCGTTAGAAAAGATTGAGCAAGAATTATCTAGACTCGAAAATCCGGGTATATTGAAAAAAGTAGAATACAGCAAATGGGCCGCACCGACGGTCTACGTCAAAAAGAAATCAGGAGAAATTCGAGTTTGTGCTGATTTTTCTACAAGTTTGAACGCAGCAATAAAGGACTACCACTATCCTCTACCCAGTTCAGAAGAAGTATTCACTAAATTAAATGGCGGAAAATATTTTTCAAAAATTGATTTAAGTGAGGTGTACCTGTAAATTCCAGTCGATGAAGAAAGTTCTAAACTTCTATGCATAAATACACACAAGGGATTGTACAGATACCAATGACTACTATTTGGAATTAAGGTCGCGCCGGCTATATTCCAACAGATAATGGATACGATGCTTGCCGGACTAGACTACACAATTTCATACCTGGATGACGTATTGATTAATAGTGAAAGCGTTGAACAAAACTGGCAACATGTACAAGACGTTTTTAAGAGAATTCAAAGCTATGGATTCAAAGTAAAAGAAAATAAGTGTGATTTTTTTTCATGAAGGTAATTAAATACCTTGGCCATATCATAGATCAAGAAGGTAGACGACCAGACCCTGAAAGGTCTACAGCAATAAAAAAAAAATGCCAGTTTCTAAGAATATAACAGAACTACAAATTTTTCTTGTATTAGTGAATTACTGCCAGGAATTCATACCTCAAATGCATAAACTTTGCGCACCACTGAACGAACTGCTACTAAAGAAAGAAAAAGTTTGGCAGTGGACAGATCAATGCCAGGAAACATTTGAAAAAATAATCAAGACATTAACAGCGGATTTATTTTTGGCACACTATGATCCTAAACTCGAAATTATTGTAGCAAGTGACGCGAGCGCCTACGTAGTCGGAGCGTGTATATTACATAAAATGCCAGATGGGACAATAAAACCTATCGCACATGCTTCTCGAACCCTACTACCAGCGGTGAAAAATTACTCACAAATAGAGAAGGAAGCTCTAACAATCATCTTCGCAGTAACAAGATTCCATAGGTACGTCTATGGTAGACATTTTACTCTGCAGACGGATCACAAACCGTTAATAGTTTTTTTTTATTCAAAAAAAAGTTCTACAGGTTTACACAGCAAATAGGCTACTTAAATGGGGAACGATTCTTCTGAATTACAATTTCAGATTGGAATATTTACCAACGAAAAGAATCGGGCACGCGGATGGCCTGTCGAGTCTTATACTAACAAAGACAGTGCCATTGGAAGATACGGTAATCGCAACCCTAAGAAATGAAGAAGACATAAGAACAGTACTATGTTGTAGAGTCACATTGCAAGACATAAAAAATGAAGGCAAAATTGACGAATTTATTAATGAAACAAAAGCAAAAATAGCAGAAAAAAATGAGCAAATTTCGGACAGCTTTTCTCTATGCGATTATGGGCTACTTTACAACGAAAGGTTTGTAATTTCTAAAACATTACGAAAGCGGATCCTAAAGGATTTCCACAGGGGACACCCGGGTAAAAATAGAATGAAGTCGCTAATGCGAAGCTATGTATACTGGAAGAATATTGATCAGGATATTAATCAGATGGTGGAAATGTGCAAGGGTTGTAATTTAGCAGCCTTTGGGTCCTGTGTTGGCAAATATTTTTGTGGGTTGTTATGAGGAAAGCCTTTTGTTAAGTTCAGCCCGACTCAAGGTTTACTTTCGGTATGTGGATGACACTTTTTGTGTGTTCAGCCATAAATCGGAAGTGGATCAATTTTTTTCCCTACTCAATGGTGTTCATCCTGCCCTTAAATTTACAGTAGATAAGGAGGTCAATGGTTCATTGCCCTTTTTAGATGTTCTTGTTCAAAGAACTCCTTCCTCGTTTATTACCTCTGTGTACAGGAAGTCTACTTTTACAGGACTATATACTCGATGGGACTCCTTTTGTCCTAAACAACAAAAGATTAATTTGATTAGGACCCTGACACATAAGGCGTTAATGATTTGTTCGGATGACACCTTGAAACATGAAATCAGTTGTTTAACTGAGATCTTTATGAATAATGATTATCCGTTGAACATTGTTCTATCGGTTATTCGAGATGAGACTGCCAGTTTCAACAAAATCAAACCTGCTTCAGTGGGTAAATTTCCGGTCAATCTTCGTTTACCGTGGTTGGGTAGGATTAGTGAATCTTTCGCCAAGCGTATTTCATGTAGTTCACGTGAGTGTTATTTTGCAGTGAACGTTCGTGTTGTCTTTCAAACTAAGTCCGTACTTTCATCTATTTGTAAAGATGTTCTACCCACCCACCATATTAATTCTGTTATTTACCATTTCAAATGTAGTTGCGGATGCGATTACATAGGTAGAACGACACAGCGGTTGGACGTTAGAATTAAACAACACGTACCTGCTATAATACTGAACAAAAAATTTTCTTTGGGCAATACCATTCGTAACACGTATGGTTCTTCGGGAGCGGATCACTTTATAAAGAATCCCACTTGTGCGATGGATTTCAGTCGGAACTGGTTTTCCGTTTTGGCTAGTTCACGCTCATTATTCCATCTTAATGTGTTGGAGTCGCTTTACATCAGGTCCAGACAACCTGCTCCTTGCAAACAAAGAGATTGTTTGCTTGGACTTGCTGTGTGGCGCTTCTAGTATCTTGGATGGTATAATTTTTTATAATATTTTTTCTCCCTGTCCACTCATTCATGTCATCCATGACAGACTTTTTCTTTTTCTTTTCCTCATAATTTTAGTTCCACGTTAACAGTTCTGATGAGAGGGGACGAAACCGGTCGACTGGTGTGTGTTTTGTTTTAAATCTTTCATGGCCTACAATATAAAATTTCTTGTTTTTAATGTCTTAATATACATACATATATATATATATATATATATATATATATATATATATATATATATATATATATATATATATATATACATATATATATATATATATATATATATATATATATATATATATATATATATATATATATATATATATATATATATATATATATATATATATATATATATATATATATATAGAGAGAGAGAGAGAGAGAGAGAGAGAGAGACAAAAGAGAACTTATACACAACACAATTTATCATATCTTAGTTATTTATAGAAATAATTTCGGCCACATCTTTGATCAAATGAATGTCACATTCATTAAAAGAGAAAGTAAACTTACGTTGAAAATTCCCAAAAGTGTTGCTATCGAATCTCATCAAAATATAAATCTTTGCCGTTTTCTCTCAAATATCTCCATTCTGAAACAATTATTTCTTTTCTAATCAAGGACTGCAAAAATATTAAAAACTTAGAACAAATGTATTAAATCCATAAATACTGTTATCCGAAATATATAACCCATAAATAAATCCTAAAGTAAAATTATTCAAAATCCAATTTGCATACAAAAAATTCAAGAACATTGCTTTCCATTTATTATACACTGAATTGTGTCATTTCTTGTTCTCCATAACCTAAATGACTATTCAGCTAACCTGATGAATATTTATGAGCGTTTCTATACATAAAATCTTTGAAAAATTGTTGTCGAGTGATTTCACAGTGGAGGCTTTTATTTGTACTAAGTCGGTCCTAAAATAGGTTCGACGTACAAAACGTTAGGAACTTGATATAATAGGTAATGACGCATAGAAATCTAGTCATGGTCGCTGATACTTTAGTATTCGACTGTCGTCCGACATCGACTAACTCGTTACTCTTACTACTCCTAGGTGGAAGAGTCTATTAAGTATAGAATAGGTGTGTTCCCCTATAACAAAAATCAATATCATTTTCTCTTTTATATAAATACTTGTTATAAAATATAAATCCTTGCATTTGCTTTGATTAAGTCACTAAGAGGACGAAACGTGTGGATAATTCTCCTTTTTCCAAATATATATATATATATATATATATATATATATATATATGTCTATGTGTGTGTGTGTGTGTGTGTGTGTGTGTGTGTGTAGATTATCGTCAAATATATATAACCCCATTTTTTATTGTTGCTAAAACTGTTGGAATGTTAAATAATGACGGAAATCGACAATAGAAAAACCATTAGTCAAACATAGACACAATAAAATTAACGTTCAACTCATAACGCTTCTGTTGCAAATTTTAAAATACGTTCTCTTTTATAAAAAAATTGCTTTGAAATATAAATAAAATAAAATATTCCTACCAATGTATAAGTAATATGAATACAGTGTATTAAGCGATCATAATAATATCGTAATTCTTAATGGTAAATAGTTGTAATAATGTAAACACTGTAAATAATTGATGAATACGAAAGTTTATATTATATATAGACCAATTTAGAATTTCAGCTCAGTTTTCCTGTTCCGAGGCTGGTTGCCAAACGACAGTAGAGATCACATTTTCATCTGCTCTTGAACTCATTGATGGCAATGAATATGAGATTGATCCACATCTTTCCAAATGGTATTTGAACGAAAATGAATGAATGGCTTTGTTTAATTTCGGAAGTGACTTTGCTCACGATTTCCTTTAACATTGCTTTTGTATAGCTCGTAAAGACGCCTTCTCTTTATCAGAAATCGACTGGAAATCTACAAATCATATGACAAATAATAAAGAATTTCAAAAATTGAAAATACTACCCGAATGCACTAGAATACGTGGAGCAGATACAATTATTATTATTATTATATTATTATTATTATTAATAATAATAATAATAATAATAATGTTTTATTTCCTTCGGTTTCCTTTTTTCCGGGTGCCGGTTAGAAATATTATCATTACATCTAGCGTCTCGTCTGCAGTCACTCTCTCACAGACGCGCCGTCGCCTCTCTCTGTCTTTTCTACAAATACTTCCATGGTAACTGCTCTGATGAGCTGCTTTCACTGGTTCCCAGACTCCATGAATTCAAGCGCCCTATGAGGCTGGCATCCCGCTCCCACCCTTACACCGTAGAAACTTTCAAATGTAGCCGTCTCTTCTACTCCAATAGCTTCACACCTCGCACCTATCGCCAGTGGAACACCCTCCCCAATTACTGTTTCCCTGAAAGCTATAATCTCCAACTATTCAAATGTAATGTCAATCGACATCTCCAGTTACCTTGATCTACCCACTATCCTTCTCCTCATCCTTTCTCCTATCACTCCTATCTGCTCTCGCTCCAAATCTTCCGCAACCCCCTGCATCCTAGTGGCTTCCCGCCTTGCTTGGGGCGTAATGCTTAAAAAAAAAATTTCCACTGAGTATTTTTCAAAATAAATTCGCACATATTTTACATAGATAAAACCCTTTGTAAGGTGTGGGCTTTACTTGTGAGTACATTTTTTTTGTATTTCTTTATGGCATGGGCTGTGAGAGATTGCTTCATTGAGTCTATTGGAATATTTTCCAATCAAACCGATGGCTCCAACTACAACTGGAATCGTTAATGTCCTCATATGCCACATTTTCGAGATTTCGATTTGAAGGTCCTTGTATTTTGATAGTTTTTTGAAGATCTTCAAAGATATATTGCAGGCTGCAAAGATTGGCATTTCAAGAAGGAAGTACATTTTGACTTTGTGTTCTCTAATCACGAAGCTAGAGCTTTAATTGTTCTGTCTGTGTGTATTGTAAGGTCGCATAAAATTGTTACAGGTTCTATCTCAGTAACTGGGTCTATGTAGTGATCATACCAAATTTTTGCAGTAAGTATCGCAGATTTTCCACTGCAGATATTGGCACACTATGTCGTGCCGTGTTTTCTATTCAGTGGGTGCCAACATCGCACAATCTGATGCAAGATGATCAACTGTTTCTGGATATTTATTTTCGACTACAGTTTTTCAGTGCGTGTACTTGGTAATTTCTAGTTAGCAAGCATTGGTCCTGTGCCGTACGAATAAAACCTTCAGTTTCACTTTTAACTATTATTATTATTATATTCATCTTTATTGTAAGATATATTCTGAAATACAAATGTTTTAATATCTTTCACGATAGAGTATAAGCCGTATAAATTCCGACATTTCTTTCGAGTCACGTACACGTGTATATTTTTTAAGTCATTTTGCAGAATAATTCCCTAAGGGACATTCTTGTTTTACATTCCTGTTCAAAATGTAAAACTAAATTTTATTTGTTGGCAATTGGAAATTTTTACTTAATAAACGCTTGACGTAAAACTGAAAATTTAAATCATTGTTTCTTTCTGAGTGCCCATTTCATATTCAAATATTTTAAGGATTTTTCTCGTTGAAATCAGAAAATCTAAATATTTTACAAGTAAAATCCGAATGATTTATTCTCAAAATCAGAACCTAAGCCTGAATACAATGGAAAATTAAATCGAGTTTTTAAATAAATGCTCGCTATAAATATTTAAGAAGCTGTGAGAAAGATTCTCCATAAAGATTCCGTTCGCGAATTTTACTATGATGCAAGGGAAAGTGAAGTAACACAATTCATGGTAAATATCTATGTTATCAACTCATTGTAGTATATTTCACTAGCGGAACTGGTCCATCATATATATATATATATATATATATATATATATATATATATATATATATATATATATACATATATATATATATATATATATATATATATATATATATATATATATATATATATATATGGGGGGTGATTAAAAGGAAAATGATCCATGTGTGTTTCTTATAATATGTAGATTTAATAGGCCGGTTAATAAAATCTGTGGATTAGAAAGAGCGAAAGCTAACAGGATGATAAGAATATTTTTAAATTAGAAATTTCGGACAAGCCTTTGTCCTTTTTAAACGAATCGCTATTTTGGAGGTTATTTCGTATAAATACATCCAGACGATTCCTAGCACTTTTAATATCCGAATCGGTGTGATGATTTCGGTCGCGTTGTGGACTCTAGTATTTTGACTATTATGGTTTTAAGTTTGCTCTCTCATTGAAGGCAAAATGTACTTACAAAGTATCAAACCACTGGCTCTGACTTGTGAGAGTCCAAATCTTATATATTTAATTTTTGTCAAAGATTAAAAAAAGCGAATTATACTGAAGAAACAGGTACGGAATTCCGTCTTCAGTTCAATAGCCGTTAAAAAAAACATCAACAGCAAAATCAACAATCTCCTATCGCTGCACACTTCATCCAACCATTCTATAGCAGTGATGACATCAGATGCGAGCTTTTAGCCGCTTTGTTCAACCACCGACAAGAAAGAGGCAAATCGGAGTTGAAATATTTTTTTTTAAAAAATAACACATTGTGGGATTATACAGAGATCTGGGTTTAGTCAGAAAATGTAATTTTCATAGGAATCCTCTAATCTACAAAATAATCGTTAAAATGAATCACTGACCTGTTTATATACAGATTCGTGCAAAACACAACACATAATGCCGAACGACTGTGTATAAGCATAGCACAGACTGTTGCCTCTGGGTTTTGACTTCAATGTCCACTTTTATATTTACATATACTCTATCCCTTATATTGAGCACCTCAATCCATAAATATAGCATACTTAAAAAATATATTTTATCACACCCAAACATATCCACATATGTGTGTATGCATGTATGTATGTGTGTATGTATGTACATTTTATGTGTCTGTGTGCGTGAAGAAAATTGAAATTATCAAATTATCATTAACTTTATAGCTGATGATGAAATATTGGATTTCAATACGGAAAATACAGATTTTCATGACAATGTTTTCACAAAGAAACTGGTATGAACGAAACGATATTGACATAATTTTAAGACGATAAGTATACCATGTAAAACTTCACATTTTGTCTATTTCAAGAGAAAGTAAAGCAATAATATATTTGTTGATGTAAGATGTTATTATGCAACTTCGGAATAGTCAATCATATTTTAAGTGAATAAATATAATATTTAAGCTATTGATATTTCTTAATTTTAAACGTTAATATTGTACGAATTTTTAAAATAGGGACGATTTTAGTGATGTGAACTTGCCAAAAAATTAAACACTGATCAAAGAAAAGTATATAAATGAATTGATTACATTGAATAGATGAGAAAAAAGCGTATCTATTAAAAGTTACGAAAGGAGATTTTCGAATGTTTGGACAGTAATAAGCAATAAAAATATTTGAAGAAGCTATTGTTGCAAAGGGAGAAAGGAGACAGAATATTAATAACATTGACTAAAGACATGACAGTAATGAACTATTTGCTTTAATAATATCTGAAGTGATACTTGTGGTTTCAATGCAATTGTATATCAGATCAGTTATTCCCCGACAGTAATTTTCGCTATGAATCTTATACCATTGTGCAAATTAATAGAAACAAAACGAATAATCCCGTTATTATTTACTTTTTTTCGTATTTTTTCGATGAAACATTACTCAATACACATGTTAGTACGTCGTATGTCCATTCCACGAAGTCGTTCCTTACAAATCGACCACAGATTGTCGATTAGATTTAAATCAGGAGAATTTCCGGTTCAGTCTTTAGTACTTTGATTTGCTCACTGGTAAGGGGTGACAGTGTGTTTGCGCAGCGTTACAATTTTTCTACGCTTCCTTGTAGTAACGTCCATCGCAGACAATATCCGTAAGACAACTAGTCGACAGTCGAGACAATAGTGTCTGGGCGTGGTAAAAATCTGATGCAATCACGGATGATACAATATTTTTCAAGGCCAAACAAATATCATCATGCACCAGAAAATAGATTAATATTAATGCACAGCACAATATAAATCGATTATACCCTGTCACTCCAGTGGGTAGGAAACTGACCGTATGTTATACTAAAGGAAACTAAAGCGGTTGTTTCAATTAATTTGCACAAGGTGTGATGGGACTGACGGTTGGATAAGAATTTGAATCTTTCATGGTAATAGTCAACCAAAATTATACAGAAAATATCAGTCGAACATGGAGTAATATTTTGCATTAGTAGTGAAGGAAATGAAAATATAGGTCACTTTAATTTTTATGATGGCTCAGAATAAACGTATATAAGTATTTTAGTGACATAGATTGGATGTTTTGCTCAATTTGCAGAATGTTTTTAAAGACTCCAAATTAATAGAATGTCCAGACCATCTTCAGATGTGTGTGCATTAGTAAACATGTTCTCACTTATTGAAAAAGGTGAATACGAGAATAGATAAAGTAATTTCACTCTCATTTCAAGAACTCTGATGAGCGATAATCTACAGAACAATTTCAAGTCGAAATAGAATATTAGTTTAATACCGCAAAACAATTTATCAATAGAATTTGATAAGGAATTTTATATAGGCTATTACATATATGCTATTACATATATGCTATATTTTTATATGACTATATTTTTTTATATTCCACAAATATCGGTTGTTTAATACCAGTTATAATGTGAAAGCAATACTTGTGCCAGTCAGTTGGAAGACGACTAGACTGGCCCCGTTAATCGCCTGTACAGATGTTTGCTCATCTACATTTCAAAACTAAAAGAACCAAATACTACGTTGAGAGGTCCTTAGATACAGTTTTGTGGAAAGAGTTCAAAATTTGTCACAAACACTACTTCGAACAAAGTCCATACGCTGAAACCCTCAGTTGTAATTTCGCACTTGCACAGCCATCAACAGCTCCCCAAAAGTCTGTTCATTTTCTTTCACAATGACGGTTTCAACCCGTCGTATAGTTTTCATGAACTTCGCAATGGCGCCGTATTTTGAGATCGGTTCCTCAAACGAAAATTATCAATACGTCACCTCTCTGAAAAATTGGCCAGACTAAGATTACTACTAAATTTTCATGTTCAAGACGCTAAAGATTAAAGACCACACGCCCATTTGAAAATAATTATCTGAATAATAAAATACTTAAATGAATAATAAAATCTGACATAAAAGATATATATTACTACTGCTAATAATAATAACAATAATAATATTTGGTCAGTGGAAAGTGTCATGATGCCATTTCTAACCTTAGGTCTCTGGGCGGGACCAGGAAAGAAATGTGTACACACCAGAAATCAAAGTAAATAATAATAATAATAATAAGAATAATAATAATAATAATAATAATAATATGATTGACACAATGCTCCCAATAATTTCCAACAGTTAAGAGAAGAACACGATTTAAGTAAATAATTGTTCTCCACTATTAATTTAAATTTTCACGCAAAAACTTATCTGGGAATGTACACAGAAAATGCTAAATATTCTGCAACTTTGTGACAATTTTGCACAACAGAACAATTTAGATCACATATAAAATTCACAGATAGTTTCTTAAAAGCTAGTGTTCAAATTTTCGACACAAGTGTAAAGCTCTCAAGGAATGCGTCATCACACTTTTACCTACGCCACCGTTCTGATCATCCTTATCACACGATAAAATCAAACTCAAAATGACAATTTTACGCATGAGACGAATTTGCACGGAGATTACTGGAAGCATGCAAATGATTTTATTTGGCATTATGTTAAACGGGGCTCTATTAAGAGTCGCGACTGGAACAAATTGTCAATGAAATAACTAAAAATGACGATTACCATATTTTTATACAAGGTCAAAAACACAATAAATATTCTGACAGAATTTCATTAGTCATCAACTTTTTTGCTGGAATTTCGAAAATACGACAGACAGGAAAATATTGCTCAAAAATATTCGCATTTTAAAGAGATTTTTTCCCAACTCGCATATAAAAAAATAAAAATAAAAACATTAAACAAATTTTAACAAATGAAGCATCCACATTCAAAACAACATTGGGGTTTCGGATCGTTGTACTCCCGAAAACATTCGTAGAAGAGGAAAACTCTGTGCGTTGTGCAGCAACATGGTTCAAGTTAATTTTATGAAAAATTCAAAGAGAAAACTCACGATTTCTACAGAGGGTGGTAATTGTACTGATTCCCATTAAATATACGCTGCACAGTGTACCAACCATGATTTCATTCATATGGATTGCACAGCGTAATAATTAAATAAAAGATTCAGTGGACACAGATATGAAGTCAGACACAACCATGTTACATCAACGGAGCTTGTAGAACATTTTATTACTAACGATTGTAATTTTGAGAAACGGAAAATTTCAAGATAAACAATATCACTATCATATTAAACACGTTTCAGTTGCATGCCTCACGCTGGCGGAGTTTCATTCATTTTGACGCGTTCATTACCATGACAGTCGTTCTTTCATTACAAGATATGCAACGTGGAGGGTGTGGAGAAAAATCCGCTCTGCGATAGGTTCGGTTTGTCGGCACCCAAGTTGCGCTCTATCTGGTCTTAGGCGCCAGCGACCGACTATATCAGCAACTCTAACATTCCTAAGTTTGGCACAGACAATCAAAATTGACATCCCTATTTTGTCTTCCGTCTGACCTTAAAGGTCATCCTCAGAAGGTCTGAGCCAAAATACAGTGCTAGTAAAAAAAAATAATAGTCTGAAACAATTATTTAACATTCTGTACGTGCTCTTCCATGTCCCTATATTTACTAGTAATACTTCTTCATTCCATTCCTTTACTGGCCCAGGAGGAAACAAAAACCAAGGTTAAAAAGACAGTAAACGCTATCGTTTCTTGAGCGTGCCTCTTCTCTTTTATTAGAGGTAAGGAAGACTAGTTTTAATCTCTGATGAGTTTGAGGTCACATTATAAAAATAGCTGGGTTAGTGTTATGTGAAAGATACCGCCAGTGTAAGTGAAATCGGAAAGCCTTGTATAAATCTAGACTAGTCTGTTCTGTTGGCTTTCTCACAAATACCACTGAGAAAGGCGTGAATCCGTTTCCCCTATCCCCAATTATGACTTAAATAGTAGGCTATACAAGACTCTTTAGATTTAAGTGATAACGAGTCTAAGAGAAATACTGAATTGCATGATGACGAAGAAGGCAACGGGAGACCACTATATTTCCCATCAAATTATGGCAGTTCAGATACAATAAACCAGAATATATGGAGAGTCATAATTTCCTACATACTGGGGGTGAGGATTTACCCTATTTACATTGTCCCGAACTCTGTGCTAATCTTTGTTGTCATATTCACGACGTTCGTCCTTTGTGAAGGAAATTAAGAACTTGATTCGAAATTCCAATCACCTGAAGACGGCCGGAGGGTACAACGACCGAAACGTGGTGAATATGACAAAAGAGATGAGGAGAACAGTCCGAAAAATGTAAATAGTTTAAATAGTTATTATACCTCATCTCCGAAATTTAGACAGATATACTGGAGGGATATTTATTTTTTATCTATTCCTTCTAAGCAAGGGCAGTAACACCACTAAGATGCAAGGTTGTACTGAAAGTGAAAAAGACTTTAGAAGAATCGGAAACCCAATCCTAAAGAGGAAACAAGAGATAAACATCTATCACTTATCAAAACACCGGGGATGAGTGGTATTAAAATAATGGAAGAAATGTCGAGATACCTTAATAATTTTCTCAATGGTCCCATGTATGCGATAGACACATAAATTCAACTCGATTCAGTGTCATATTCTCTTCAAATATAGCGAAATACGTACTTCTTAATTTTATTTTTTGCCATACATTAAATTTTCATGTTTTTTGTTTGCTTATGTTTCTTTTTTGTTCTCGTTTTTCATTTAATCGAACTATTCAGATCGCATGAAATTTTTTTTTTCAAGACTGTAAGCCGTTCGGCCATTCAAGGTCATGCTATGAATATGAATGATTTGAATGTCAAATCGACAAAGATGCTGTCATATACATCGTCATCAGGGTTACGGTTTGTTCTCCACCGACTGTCAGTATCGTTTTAAATAATTCAAGGAAAATTTTACCACAAATATTTGACATGCAAAGTGAATATTTTCCGAAACATGGGATCGGATATTTCGGCAAATTTGTCTTGAAAAATATCCACGTATTCTTCGCGTTGAAACAAGTTGAAGATGAATGTTTCGGAGAAAATGAATGAATCAGACACTGTCATGATTTTAAAAAAAATGGTTTACTTGATTCTCCAATGTATTATCCGTATTCAGAGAGAAACGAATACGGTTTCAGTAGTGTTAATAGCATTAGCGAACGTATTTCTTTTTTATGTGTTCAGCATTCTTTCAAATAATTATATTGCCGTCCGGTCTAATAAGGTTGTCTTTGTACGTTAATTGTATAGCCTAAGAAGATTCTGGGCGAAAATCAACAAATGAAGCAGAAAAGATTTTCACTACGAGTGCCGAGCTAAGAAGCACAATGCTTCCATTCTCTTGTAGAGGTCTTTCGCTTTTCTAAAGGTTTTGGCAAATATTACGCAGACGTACAATAAACTTTCTTTTGTTGAATAAGTTTATACAATTTCTGTTGTTATTGACTTATATTCAGCCCACGTTTTTATATTTCATTTGTTTCACGTTTACTGAACACACGCACACACACACACACCCACAGACACACACACACATATATATATATATATATATATATATATATATATATATATTAATTTAAAGAAAAAACAGACCACTTTAAAGCTGCATTTTTAATAATTTATTTCATGAGATAATTTTATTTCTTTCTGGATCTTTAGACTTCACTTTCAAAAGTTGAAACGAAAAATTAATTGAAAATTTACACTTTTGACGGGCAGTATTAAGCTTATATAAGTTGACATAGAAGATATTGAGGAATGGTGTGAGAGACATCGTCGAGTTTAGAGAGGGAAGGGAGAATTTTAAAATTTATTTTTATACTTCTTTTTATTGCAATACTTAAAATTAAGTATTTTATATTTCTTTTTATTATACTACTGAAGAAGTCTGATGATCCAGAGAAAAATAAAATTCCCTGGTGGAATAAATTATTACAAAGTACCTTAATGAAGCCTAAAAGTGGTCTGATTTTCTTTAAATTAAATTATTCGCTCCGATTTAACATTGAGCTCTCAGGATTCCATCCTCCTTGGGATTATCCACACGGATTACCAAGATTTATTTAACTATATATATATATATATATATATATATATGTATGAGTACTGAAAATTCAAGAACGATTCAAATATATTCAAGCGGAAGCAAAAAGGATTCAAATATATTAAAGAATTTAGTCAGATTTGGTTTAGTGAAATCAATTTAAATAAATATATAACAGTTCAAACAATGTAAATGGTGTAAATAGTTACAATACGTCATGTCAGGAAAATAGTCAGGTGGTGGGTTAATTCAGGAGAATAATTGCGAAATCATATTGAGCAAAATATTGAAAAAGAAAATATTGGAGAAATTTTTGAAGAAGAAAATATTGAAGAAACTATTGAAGAAGAAAATATTGAAGAAAATATTGTAGAAGAAAATATTGAAGAAAATATTGTAGAAGAAAATATTGATGAAAATATTGAAAGAGAAAATATTGAAGAAACTATTGAAGAAGAAAATATTGAAGAAGAAAATAATGTTTGTGTACATCAGATTAGCGCTAATAGTGTTTAAACTCTGTAATAATCTTTATGAGTTTTTGTTGAAAGACTTCATAGCAGAAAATCTAATGAATATAAAAAATCTTTAAGATTAAGAGAAAAGAATGAAATCTTCTGGACTCAGCCAAGAAGCCATTCCCAATCTATTCAGATTTTACTCATTTGCTCAAATATTAGGTATTGTTTCTGGACGAGAATTTTTCAGTACATTTTCTGCGCATTTTTTTTTCTACGCGTGAAAGCTTTTCACACATGAAATTATATTTTAACGCCCCCAATACGAAACTGTTCACTTTTAAACATGTAAAAGCGCTTTTTTAACTTACTGATGGCTGATGCTAACTTTCAGGATATTGACTTATTGTGCCTTCATGGGCGAACGTTCTTAGCTGACATGATGTGGAAAGTGTATATTGAATCAACCGCTAATTCTGCAACTAAGAATGATTGTACAATATCTGGTCTAGTGATCCTGCGCTATATGTTGAGATTCTTGATAAAATACAAGGAAGAATCTGTAATGTCAATGATCTGGCATGGCGTCTTCAGTCACTTTCGCACCGTTGTAAGGTAATTTCCGTTTCTTTTCTATAAATATTTTCATGGTAATTGCTCCCATGAACTTTCCGCAATGGTAGCTAGATTTCATGAATTTAATTGCAGTACTAGATTCGGTATCTATCCCCCCACCACGAGGGTTGCATGTGGGACAAGGCCGAGTTTATCGTGGGTTTCCCGAGCCCGTAGGCTCGGCCAAAAAATGCCCGTATAACCCGTATAAACGAGATCGGGTTGGTCATTTTCCCCGAACGAGATTCTGCCCTTCGGCTGAACCTCGTCCGGGTTCCTTTCTGCTCAGAGGCAGAAAGTTCGACCGTCAAGTCGAGAAGCTCGGCTTGATTCAATCGCAGTACTAGATTAGCGGCAAGGTGACATCATTTTACAATTGAAATGGCTCGATGCAACTGTTCTACGTTAACGGTTTCTTTTCTCGCTTTTCCGAATTATTGCTTCCCAGTCAACTTTGATCCTCAAAAATTTAAATGCAATGTCAATCGTTATCTTCTATCTGCTTAATTCTTATTTGTTTATTCTCCTCTCCCCTTATTAGTAGTTTTTCCCATATTTTCTAACAATCAGTAACCTCTTGCATCCTAGTGGCTTTATTGATTTTCTTGAGATGAAATGTTTAAAACAAATATTATTGTAAGACATTATAAACGTTTTTCTCTTACACAATCTTTCAAAGTCTCAAAATCAGTTTTTTGCTTTCACACAGACACTCAGAAACGAACACTAATTCACCCGTATACACACTCATACATACACATACAACTACAAACACACGCACATACATGTAAATAAGATGATGGAGAGAGAGATATAATTCTATGTAACTTTGAAAAATAAAGTATTTGTGTCAATGGTAATTATTAGATTGAAAATAATGTCCGATTTTAGAATCAAGATTTATTTCTGAATTAATCTATTTAAACAGTGATTAAATCAGTCGATATACGAAAACTAAACATCCATACATTTCAGCTACCGAGTTACAACATTGTGTATGACTAAGATAAAACAAGCAAGTCACAACGTTGTGTATGACTAGGATAAAACAGTAAATGTTTGGACCCCGAGAAATGTTTGAATGTAGTTATTGATTTTGCTTTGCAACTGAATGAATTTTAGATTAAAACATTCTTTAATATGGTAGAAAAGTTGGTAGTCGGTGAGTGAGAGTTCAGGGGCATATGGTGAATGTGTCAAAATTTCGTAACCCAAGTCGATGAGCTTCTACAATTTGATTCTGGCAACGTGTAGCCGGACCTTGTCATGAATCAGAAAGAGACCTCGTCGTTTAACAAGGCCGGTAGAATTTTTACTTATTGGAAAGTGCATTTCCTCCAGATACTACCAGTAAACTTCGACACTGATCATATGGTTAAACTTAAGAAAGCTGTATTGAACACCACCGATAGCAGACCACCAGATATCACTATAAATTCCTTTAGAACAATTTCGACTCTTCTCGAAATATTTTGGGTATTTCGTCCTGATGAACCCGTTGTGGCTATCCTTTAAGATTGTCATAAAAGATTCATTTCTCATTACAAGTCACAATTCGATCAAGAAATTTCGCAGATGCAGCATCGAACATAGTTCGAAATATCGAACTCTTTGACTTCCCCTAAATTCATGCGAAATAAATTTAGCGAGTTCCTTCACCATGTCAGATTTATTGAAATGGTCCGATATTGTTTAAATCGGGACACCCATTATCTGACGTGGAATTTGTTCGACTAGTTTGTTTCAGATGTTGATTTTCAATTTGCAGGTGGACGTCGTCTAACAACTTGATCTTCAACACTCTTATCCTCACCACAGAACTTCACAAAATCGTGCTGTACTGCCAGATTACCAGGCTCGATGAAAGGTGGCAGCAGAACAAAGCAAACCACAGCAGATCAAGCATTATGACCAAACCTCAAGATTTGATATGAAATTAACAGAGAGGACATATTAATCATTACGAATGAGCAATATGTTTTATTTGACTATTATAAGAATATATTAGAACAGAATTAGAAGGTTTATTCTAAAATATTATTTCCTAATAACCTAATATGTCAGAATGGCATTAAATGACAGTCAACATTATTTTATCAAAACCAAATGTAAATTAAGATTTATAATGTTTGATATTAGAGGTTTGTAAATCTTCAACTGTATATTCAATCACAAGTTAAAAAATTAACACTGCTTTTCAGTATACTTAGAGATAATTTATTATACATGTTTTTATTTCTTATTTAACATCTACAAAATGTTTAGCGCATTAAATTTGTACCAAACTACGGCTCGATTGCTAAATTTCTTTGTCGTGTAGCTAAATATATTTAAGATAATTTTAAACCAAAACATGTGATGATTATTCAGTTCGAATTAAAACCCTAATTTCGAATGACAATTTTCAGTTCAAGCACGAAATCCATAACAAAACTGACGTAGTACAATCTTCCAATTCAGCTTTATCTCTCATATGGGAATAAAACGAATGGAGCCAGACACAAGAGAAAGCGTTAACGTTCTAACAAACTATCGGAAATAAGTAAAATAATTAAATCTCCGTGTTAAGTTAACTTCGTTAAATCAAAGCCATCTTTGAGCTGAGCATTATAAGTTTTGCTTTTCGTAAGTAACTTGCTTCATTTCCGATAATTTCGTTTGCCTCTTCACAATACCTGGTAACACAGCTGTTTGACAGATGAAAAAAAAGAAAATGATTGCTTTCCACTCCATCAACGTCAAAATTATTCACCAGACAATTTATTTTTCCGGTTCTCCTTCTCCTTTCTCAATAAAGAGCGTAAAATACGAATTCTTCTGCTTGAAAAGTGTCTAGAGTCCCGAAACTAATAAACAACCTACGAATATTTTCTATTTGATTGAGAATTGCGTATAATCTATTCGATGAAGTCTGCCTCGAATATACAGCCTATCTGAAGTTATTATACAAATCAAATAAATCTCAATAACTCGCAAAGTTCTAAACCAATATTTGTTAAATTTAATATCGTCTATTTTTAAAATATGTCTGTAAATTTTCGGCCATTTTTAATTTTAATTTTTTAGATATTTAGAATATGAATTAACTGAAGTTAATATGCATATTAAACTAATATTAGCTTAAAACATCTGAAATGTAATAAAAAAAAAACTATTTTCTTTCTTTTTATACATAATATATGTTGTAACATGTATAAAGGGAGAAATCTAATAACTGCTGAAAAACAGAAAATAACAATTTTATTGAGTGAGGGAATGTCCACATTGAAAATATCAAAGGACCAGTGACCATTGAACAGTAAAAAGGCTGTTGAAAATATATGTTGAGAACTCAAAGCAAAGGAAAAGGCTTTAAGAACATGCTTCCTCAAGATGAACGGAAATTAAAGCGAGTTATAGTGAAACAACCACCTTTGACCAGCGCCCAGAGCTTTGGAGGTGTCGGGGACAAGATGGGCAAAAGGTGTTGAATACTTTGTGAATTGAGATCTGTAGAAAAGTCTCGTCACCATCTCACTAAATCAAATATTTGAATCCGTCAAACTTAGACTCAGAAATACATAAAAAATTGACTTTTCTAATGTAATTCTCTTAATCAAATTTCAAGTGAAATATAACGAACCTGATGGATGAGCCAAAGGATGGAATGTATCCAATTTAGACGTGCCTATGACTGAAAGAAGGCAACTAGGAGACGGTAGTGTTATGATGTGCCTGGAAAAGTCGACCAAACAATTATTGAGCCATTCAAAGTCGATGAATGAGTTCAATTGAACAGTGCTAACGATGTCGATTTTATGAACAAGATTTTCTTTGAATTGTACAAGTCTCAGTCTCGCAGTTTCAAAATGAAATTGTTTATTTATGCACGACAATTACCCTTCTCGGGTATCGACGATTACCTTGAATTCTTTGAGCATAAAAGAGAGGAGAGAATATTATGGAATGGCCACCATCGATGTATCCGATCGAAAGTCTGTGGTCAATTTTGAAGATGAAATTATATGAAGATGGCAAACAACAACAGGAAAGCAGAAGCAAAACTGGCATGTCGGAAACTAATCCTGCTGAACAAAAAATTAATATCAATGGATGAGAGATTGGTTTTATTGAGAAGAATGGCCAAGAATGGAAGAAATGAGAATAGTTATATATATATATATATATATATATATATATATATATATATATATATATATGCGTGCGTGTCCACATATACGTATATACACGTATATTATATAACGATGAAATGTTAACAAACAAAACTAAAGAAATGCTACTAATAACCGCATTCGGATATACGATTATTTGTACTCAATAGCCTTTAGAATAAGTTGAAACATAACCGTTACCGCTTATCCAATAACCGTTAGGATAAAACATAAACATGAAAAATACATGAAAATACTTTCAGGTTCCTCGAATATCCTATTTCAAAAGGTTAATAAAATATTTCAATACAGAAAAGCGGCCTTACCTGATAAAGTCAATGATTCAAAATATATATTGTTCTACTCAGCAAATCTATCACAAACTCAACATATAATTTTTCACAACTACGTCTACAACAATAAAAAACTTAATATAAAACAAAAGAATAGGCTTTAATTTCAAGCAGAAATTTTTCTCCATTTCCCTAATAATTGCCACAAGGAATACATCAAAGAGACTTCGAGGAATTTCAATAAAAGACTAACAAAAAGTGATATTTAAAAAAGAAAACACATTGGATGTATTAGCTGCTAACCGTATAAACATAAAAATGTCTTAAAAATAATTGTCTTTTGTCCTAATTTCATAATGTGTGACGTCATTTGTTTACATTTGTTACGCCATGAGCAGATATGAATGTACGTGAGAGATTCATGAAAGATTGAAGTTTAAATACAGTAAAATCGACCATGCTAACCGAACGCTCCTCTATGGCCAAATCGGTAACGGCACGTCGAGCTAAATGACGGTTCCGTATAGGATACAGGTTCGAATCCTGTCAGAGGACGAATTTTTTCTGTGAAAATTTCTCAGACATTCAGGACGGTAAATGTTGTTTAATACTGTTTATTATAAACAGAGCATTTTCTTAAATATTTGTATCTATAAAAAGAATGTATAAACATAAAAATGTCTTAATATATATATATATATAATTTATTCAAAAATTATAATATAAACTTGTTATAAAATCACTACAAAAATAGCCATTTTGTTTCAACACTTCTGGTGTCTGATCAAGTGATAGTGTTGAATCTGCTCTTCCTTGATAATATATATATATAGAGAGAGCGGAAGGAAGAGCGGGTCACTTTCTATGAAGGGAGGATCTGTCTTTAATGAAGTGTTTTACATTACAGGGGAAAAGGTACAAACAGAGCGGGAGCAATATGTGAAGAGTCTTATAACTTCCCTGTGACAGATCGTCATAGCGGGATTGAAATCCAGCGACTAGCGGAGACTGGTCTGCGAAGCGTAGACCACTGCGGGCTTCCGGGGAAACTTTAAAGTCTTGTGTATGCATTTCGTGTTGCGATGACTCAGTCGCTGGTCGCTTTGTATGGCATCTCGGGTGGGGTTTAAGTTATCTGTTACTTTTTTGTTAGAGGTGTACAAGGTTGCAAATGTGATATTGCAGTCCATACTGTGTGAGTCTAAAGATGTTGTAATACCGAAAAATGCGCTAGAGGTGGCAGTAGTGGAAGAGATGTTACAGGAGGCAGAGTTTAGGGTGTTATAAGGAAGGGACGTACTGGACTTGGTCTAGTTGAGAGTCTAGTTGGTTTGGAAGCTTAAGGATTAGAGGCGATTGGTCCAGTCTCTCCAACAGGCTCATCGGGGTCGTTGGCTCATCTGGGAGGGAATTGATGGTGTTCAAATCCGTTGGTCTGATTGGGGGGGTCTCTGCGCAGTCCATTTAAAGTTCCTCATTCAGGCAATATATGATGTTGTGGCATCACCGGCAAATTTGAAGAGATGGTGAGTGCAGGAGTGACACTGCTGCCGGTTGTGTGGTGCATACGGAAACTTGCTCTACATACTGTCATCCTGCTTGAAGTCAAAACAAAATGGGTGGTACACCTTTAGACATAATTTGGTCTTGGAAATTATGGCAGTATATCTCTATCCAACCATATCTCCATTAGAACTCATTTAAAAACATACACAAACCCACCAGAATACATCGGAAACGTACTAGCAGAAAATAAAATATAACAACTTCATCCACGTGCAAAAAATATTAAAAATAATGCAAGCCCTAATAATTAAAAAATAAAAGCTTACACTCAATAACATTAACTACGAACACGGCGACAATGCTCTGTCCGTGTTTGTAAAATAAAAGATCCCTATAGCTATAGAACACATAGTCATTTAAAAGTAAAAATTAATTCATCCTTCATAATAGCTAAAAAAGTATATATATATATATATATATATATATATATATATATATATATATATATATATATATATATATATAAAAT
>CAHIKZ030002112.1:3162500-3365000 GCA_903632075.3 Acanthosepion pharaonis
AAAATCAAATTAACTTACCTTAGTTTTCCGGGTTCTTTAAAACAGAGATTTTCAGGACAACCTACGTTTGATAATTAATTAAAAAAACAGAATTTTTTTCTTGTGCTTTTTTTTTTAACTTTATATAGTAAAATAGTAAATATATGATCATTCGACTCTCCTAAAACTACAAAGAGAAGGATTTTTTTATTAAAAATTTCTTTCATAATTCTATTGAATTTTTCCTCAAAGATTTAATTTCTTTTATTTCTTCCAACTTATATCATTATGTCATCAATATACTGAACACGTGGTTTTAGTAAATCTGTTATATTTGAACCAAGTATAAAATAAGAAATGATAAGTAACTGCATGGATAATAAGTCATGCAGGAGAGTTTACATAGAATTGTGGATTTAATATTAGGAGGTGGAAGATTAAAATGATTATCATTTTGTATGACTATATATCCAGATTCAATCATATCGGTAAGAGACTTCCAACAAGGAACGATGAAAAATGAAAAATGGCATCATTAGATTTATTGAAGGGCAGTAATTGAATAAATTTATTAATGAATTAAAATAATTAATAATATCAAGGATCGTCTTGTTTTCATGCTTAGCTGATACTGGTAAGTAGTTTTTATAAAGTAATCCAAGGAAGAAATGAGATAGGTTTAATGTTTTACGTTCCCATAAAGTTAGTCAAGTTGATAGTCATCCACAATACTATTTAATGTTTGTATCTTTGACTTGAGAAGTTTACTTATGTTTTATTTTAAATTTTCAAATTAAGCTTTGTTATCAAGTTTTTCATTATAATCATTCTTATTTCAAATGAAAATTATCAGATTTATAATTTTTTCGAATTACAATGATTGTATTAATTCGGAATAGGATAGAAGCTTAAATTATTGCATCGGTTATAAATAACGTTCCTTTTCTCTAGTGAAATTTAAAGTGGGGAGATATTAAAGCGGCAACACTTGCAGGTAGACATTACTGTCGTGTTTATATGCGTGCGTTTGTGTATGTGCGTATATGAAAGAGAGGAGTAGAGAGAGGGATATAATGATGACAGAGGGACAGAGAGAAAGAGAGAGAGGAACAAAGAGAGAATTATAATTTACTGTTCATGAAACTATGTTCAAAATCATTTCACCCCAAGAAAGACAATAAAGTCCCTATGAAACATGGGGTTAAAAAGTGCGAGAGAATATGAGAAAGTAAAGAAAAATAATATGAAGGAGGGAGAACAATAAAAGAACAGAAATTAAGAAGACAGAATGGAACTATTTTCATTGCATTTAAAATTTTGAATATCAAAGTTTAGTGGAAAGCAAAAATCCGGAAGAGTGTTCCACTAGCGAGAAGTGCGAGAGAATATTACTAGCATAGAAGTTCCGGTTACATCGAATCATGTTTATAGAAAAGACACAGGGAAGCTACGTGTTATTGTGATAGGAAATTGACCGAACCCGAGATCCTAAGTCAGGGCCAATAACCATGTTGTTTCTTCTTTGTATTTTATCAAGAATCTCTAAATGCTGGGCATATAACTCCATTGCTGGGCATTTGGCCGAGAGTCATTTGGGCGAACGGTCATTTGGCCGACGGACATTTCACCGAAAAAGTCCAAGTAAAAATACTAACAATCAATACTTTAAGTATTTTAATTAACAGTATTATAAGGTAGAATAGGACTAATAATTACCATCGAATTTCAAGTGATTAAATTACTAAATCTCAATTTTAAGTTAAAGGTTTCTTTATTTAAATATTTGTTTATTAAAATTAGTATTTTAAAAAATACGAGGGTCATTCAATAAATAAGGTGAATTTTTCGGTATAAGGACTTCTAATACAGATAGAAGCTTACTTTTAAAAAAAAAAAATTTGTTTTACTTCTTTTTCACATGGATTTAATTTCTTTTGCAGATTAAAAAAAAATCTTTGAGAGTTTTGGCGATTAACAAAGATGGCCAACCTAGAAGCATGTTCCAGGATTGAACAGCGGTCAGTTATCAAGTTTTTGGTTGCTGAAGGGTGCAAACAAGTTGAAATTCATAGGAGAATGTCAACTATGTATGGTGCCACATGTTTCAGCCAAAAAAATGTCTACAAGTGGGCTAAATTGTTTAAAGAAGGACGAAGCAGTGTTAAGGATGAAGAAAGGCCTGGGAGACCTACAAAAGTGAGGTCTCCTGAGGTGATCGAATCAGTCAATGACCTCATTCAGTCTGACAGAAGAACTACTGTGAACTGCTGAAGCAGGTCAATAAAGACATAAAGAACAAACGCAGGGGTCATCAGTCAGAAGGAGTCATCTTACATCATGACAACGCAAGGCCTCACACAGCAGCCCAAACGGTGCAGACCATCAACAAGCTGGTCTGGGAACTGCTCCCTCTTCCCCCTTACAGCCCAGACCTTGCCCCTTCAGACGTTCACCTGTTTGGTCCCTTGAAAGCGTTCACGAGAGGCACGAAGTTTAAAAGTGACGATGAAGTCAAAAGTGTTGTGAGCGACTGGCTGAGACATCAGTCCAAAGATTTTTAAGCTGAGGGAATACGGAAGTTTGTGCACAGATGGGAAGAGTGTGTGACTACGTTGAAAAATAAAAGAAAAAGTAAGCTTCTATCTGTATTAGAAGACTTTATACCGAAAAATTCACCTTATTTATTGAATGATCCTCGTATTTGAGTTTATATGGGCAAAATGAAGCACCTAATTATTTAAATTCGTATTTAACAGTAAAATAAATGCTACTTCATCCCTTTAAGATATTGAAAGATCTTTCATGTCGTAAAAGCTTAAGATTTTTGCTGTAGTAAAATGTATTTTTTCTCAAAATACATATTCTCTTACAGTAATATTTGAAGTAAAATAAAATATATACAGAATAGATTTTTAAAAGGCCTATCAAAAAAATCGAAAAATTATTAATTAATACAGTAAATAAATATAAATATATGTAGCATATTACGATAAAGAGTTTGGCATATATATGTACGCCACTACATTTTCGGCTAAATGTCCATTTGGTTAAATGCCTGCCGGCCAAATGTAACTTCGGCGAAATGTCTGTCGGACAAATATCCGAGTACCTATAACTCAGATCCGATGTGGTAGCAACAGTCAATTCATGGACGAATGGTACACTTAGTATGTTATGTGGAAAACATTGCCTCGCACGACACAGTGAACTAATTTTTCTACAGCAAACCTAGCAATTGATTCGATATAGTTTTTTCCACTTCATATCAGTGGAAAACGTTATCCCGAGAACTTGCTAGGAATCAGTCTCCTGGTGATTACCAATGGCCATAATGATGGAAAGCAGAAAGTGTTCTCTCAGACTTAAAAAAAAAATAGCAGTTTTGTTCAGAAAGCGTTAAAATTAGCAAGCTATTTCTCGTCAAGTTAACAACAGATTTTAGGTCATTTTAGTGATCAGCTGCCAATTGCACCATATCGAATCGATCAAGCTTATGATTAAGACAGGAGTAAATAGTCCTGACCAGAATAGATAACGAGTTTAGAACTGATGTCATCAAGAATGTCGTTCATGAAAATTTTGATCAATGTTAGAACCACCTGCGTCAATGCAAATATATTTAGCAGAGTGACCGGTCAAGACAAATTTCATTTTGTGATTTTGAAAAAAAAGAGTGAATCAGATCAACAATTCGTCCCGATATAACATAATTTTTCAATTTCTTAAGAACATCTTACCAAAACCTGTTAAATGTATTTGAAATGCACAAAGCAACAACCCGAGCTCCTTTATTCTTATCTGATGTATGATATTTCACACTTTCAGCGATAACCTTTAATAAATCAGGAGCTGACATAGAAAAGGAAAGGTCATATTGCTTATCTGAAAGAAGAGCCTGCGATGAGAGATGATTAACCATTCAGAGTTGTTTAGAAGCTTTAGTACTTTGCCAAAAAGATGTAGAAGGCGAGTAGTCCGATAGTTCGATGGATCCAACGGTTCGTTTCGTAATGTCTGGAACAACATCGGAGGATTTCCAACTAGCAGAAAAGCAAGAAGTTATAAGTCTTTTACTGTACAAGAGCCAGTTCAAGATCACGAGACATAAGAACTATTGCAAGGCTAACAAAAAATGGAGATGCTTTGTGAAGATTAATTTTAGAGATGTCAGAAACCAAGGGGAGAGTTATATGCATATCACACAATATTGACTATTTTCTAAGTGTAAAGTCAGTCAAATATAACCTAGATAAGTTACGAGTAGACTTAAAAGAGAATTCATGAGCCAAATGTTATGCTTTATTAAAAGATAGTAATTGAGGCACTAATTAAATGAAGAAAGGAGGGATAGAAAATGTTATTCTCGTTTAACACACTATTACAAAGCTGCCAGTAGTCAGGAAAATCGAAATTGCTAGAAGCTGAACAGTGCCGTATTTCGTTCACATTTATTATGGTCATTAAGATTGTAATCGGAACTAGGATGCTGGTACGAACTACAAAAATGGATTCCTCTGGGTTATATAGACTGAACAGGCAAAGTGAGGTTTTCAGTCTCACCTGGTATTTCCGGGAATGTACAAAAGCATTTATATCGGTTTTAACGCAAGAAGAAACGTCAATGGTACAATTCTCAATAGGAAGATTGAAATTATCAAAATCCCAGAGGCGTCTAGAAGAAAGTCCTGAAATAAATCTTAATCAGTACTCTTGTAGCAGACACATGATTTGTGAATAGCATGTTCCTGACTAATGGAAGATTGAAACGAACTATCAACAAATACTACAATATGAATCAAATGACCAATAGGATCGAGCTGCGATGCTCAAAAAGAAAAAAAAACAAATCACATAAAGAAATCTGTTATCAGGGAAACACAGCGAAATAAATGTCCTTTTGAAGCATCTGCCTTTGCTTTCTTTTTTTTTATTCAAGTAAATAAAAATTTGAAAAAATATGAATACAATCTTATGTTGACTTTTCTGTCAGATTTATACACAAACACAAAGGCAAAGAGAGATGGGAGAAAATGGTATAAGAATGTGTGCATATCAGAATATTGCTAGAAAAATTAATGACAAATTGGAAACATTTTTTCGCGTGGCTAATTTCGTAATTTAGGACTTCATTGGATTAAAGTTTTCTTTACATTGATATACCTACACTTGCACCTGAAATGCTGAGGACGTTGTAATTTTACATGTTTAAATTTATTGTTTTAATCTGTGTTTTTGCATAAAGTCAGTGTCATTTAGTTTGTTTTTGTTTCTGTTTATTTGTTTATCCCTGTTCTTATTCAATATCACACATTGTTATGATAGAAGATCTCTCAAAAAATTGAAATGATGAAAGGAACATAAGATTAATTTGGGCCAGAAATGTAACAGAAAAATTAGTTTGTGAATTACAGGAATTATTAGAGTAGCTATCAAGGAAAGCTGTTGCGCTCAAAACATCAAACGTCTCTTTCTCTCTTTATATATATATATATATATATATATATATATATATATATATAGTAAGAAAAAGTGTTTGATTCAGTGATCTGCATGTATGACAATATCTATCATTCATATAGTGAATGATAATTTCATCCATATGTATACGGACCGACGTTGGAATTACTAGCAAGTTCTTGAACTTTTACATACCAACTCTCTATTCATAATGTCAGTGTCGCTTGGGTGCAGTCTGTATATTTTGATAAATTTGTAAAGGCTTCTTACTGGCTAGCAAATACGTTATATATATATATATATATATATATATATATATATATATATATATATATATATATATATATAGAGAGAGAGAGAGAGAGAGAGATAGATAGATAGATAGATAGATAGATAGATAGATAGATAGATAGATAGAGGATATTTCTGGAATGTACTTTTTGTTTACTTTGCCTGATTGTCATATAAACAACCTGATTTTCGTTGTCTTTATCTTCGTTCGACTGCCCACGTATCTAAATCCCCAAAGAACATTTCAACAAACAGAGAGCTTTATTCTCCTCGAACAAACTTACTTTCCTTACCAAAGACTCTGACCTTTTGGCACTGTCGCTGATAATTCTTACGTGTTTACCATTCAGAGAAGCGCTCAAAACGTACAAAAGAGCATTAAGTTCTGCTGCAAACCTCTTTCGATATTCTTTGGGTTTCTTTAACTTTTTTCTCCTTGTCTTGTCACATTATTCAATTCGGCTCTCAAATAAAACCTTCTTCAGTTCCTTTTAGGCACTCGGCACATACATACATACTTATCCGCAGAGCCGTGTGTTTAGGACCTGCACCCACTGATGTAAACATTATCAGACTTTAAGACACACACTCACATATGTGCATTGATGTACACATAATCTGAAGCAACCGTAAGTCATACAAACACACACACGCGCGCGCACACACAGACACACACATATATATATAAACACACATATATATATGTATATATGCGCGTGTGTGTGTGAATGTGGTGTGTATGTGTGTGCGTTCGTGTTTGTCGAGCGTATGTGTGTGTGTTTGCTTGTGCGCGCGCGTGTGCACGCGTGCGTTGCCAACATATGTTGTATCGCAGGCTACATACACATCCTTCATATCCTGCACACCGTAAAGTTGTTTGCCGCTTCTTTCACATACATATGAGGAATTTTAAACATACCTATGTACATGTATATGTTTTTTCAGTGTCGAATGAGATTTCCTTCATGAAATCACGTGATTTCGCTGCTCGGATATGTGAGTTGAATTATCGTGCTCACATTGCTAAACTTCTTCCGAGGTGTACCAGAATAAGGCTAAAACCTGTTAGCGAAAACCTTCATATATATATATATATATATATATATATATATATATATATATATATATATATATAAAGAGAGAGTGAGAGAGAGAGAGAGAGAGAGAGAGACGTTTGATGTTTTGAGCGCAACAGCTTTCCCTTGTAGCTACTCTAATAGTTCCAGTAATTCACTAACTAATTTTTTTCCGTTACATTTCTGGCCCAAATAAATCATGATAGACAGATATATATATATATATATATATATATATATATATATATATATATATACGTATGTATATACTCACTCTCAAACAAGCACAAGTAAATAGAAGTGTGTGTGTCCGTGCGTCTATTGATATAGAAGAGCAATTATTTCTAAAATTTGATCAATCTCATAGGATAAGAAACAGTTAAATAAACCCAATAAATATCGAAAATACCAATGCAAAAATAACTAAATTTAAAAATTGACGTTGCTAATTATTAATCCTAATTTATTTTAATTCAATTTCGATTTTAGTTTTCCTTCCATCATTGGATTCATTCTTATTTTTATTTCATTTTTTTTTCTCTTATTTCTATTTCATTCATTTTTCCATTTTCATTTCAATCGATTCTTCTTTTATTTTCATACATATTTGCATTATTCTTCTCTTATGCTTCCTCTTCTTTCCCTTCTTATATATTTCTACTTAAAATCTTTCTCTTTCATTCTTATATTCAGTCCACATGTATCATGCAGTGATTTCTATGTTCATCTCTTATATATTTCTTTCTCTTCCACACCTCTCCTTTTTCTATTTTTCATTCATTTCATATATATCTCTTTCTATATTTCATTTCCCTCTTATTTTTCTCTTTCACTCCTTTCCTCTTTCTATCTTTTATTCCTCTCCTATTTTCTCTTTCACTCTTCTTCTCTTTCTATCTTTCATTCAGCTCCTATTTTTCTCCATCACCCCTTTCTTCCTTATAACTTTATATTCTCTCCTAATTTTCTCCTTCACTCCTCTCCTCTTTCTAGCTTTCATTCTTCTCATATTTTTCTCTTTCACTCCTTTCCTCTTTCTTAATAGAGACTAATAATATTAGACATGCCAAACGCTTTTACACCGACAAAAATTTTATAATTTAAGTTTATTTCGCACTTCGAGGAATCAGACAGATATTGATTTTTTTTCTTCTTTTTTTGCTAACAATACGATTTCTGCTAGAAAATACACCATCTACAAAAACAATGTTGCCTTCTCTCTGTTAATGCGTCGGTCCGTTGATGAAGAACACGGGCGTTCCCGCAAATTCCGAACCTTTCTCTCAGTGTTTCATTTCTGTAATATGGTCAATAATTAATATTTAATAAATGTTTATCATACTGATTATATTGGTATCCTTTCGTATGTCCTGTTTTTATTAACTAACATTTTTATCATATATATATATATATATATATATATATATATATATATATATATATATATATAATGTGCGTGTTTATGAATTTTTGCTAACGGGTAATATTTTGTATTTGTTGTTTAACTGTTAAACTGTGAAAGATTTTTTAATGATCTAAATCACTGTCTAAGAACTGGTATATTTATAGATGTAAAATTATGATATAAATTTATCTGGGCGGAAAAGACACATGCACTCACGTGAACCTATTAAGAGAGTTTCAAACATCTGATTTCTATTCGTTTCTATATCAATGATTTGTACGGGTTAAGCTTTCATTTTAAAAGTCTGAAGACGAGGAGTGAATAGAAATGCTCAAAGCGTTCAAATCCCAAATGGTTAAAAGCAGATCTCGCTGTAGGAAATCGACTTTTAGATGAAGAGTCTGAAATTTATACGCAAATCAATATAAAGATAACATTTCTAGACGCTCAAATTCGATAAATATTACTCTTGTTATCTTATGTTCTTCATAATCATATTCTCGTCAGAATAACTTACTGAAGGAATCTCTGTGACACATTCATTATTCCCAGAAACGGAATATCTTTGTTAAAATAACTGTCATGTTTATGTATGTTCGTTTATGATTTTTTCATAAGAGACATACAACTCAATATTTTCTTTTCTTATTGTATATCATTTTACTGTAAAATGAAGACAGATTTGTAAATAGAATTAATTATTTATCAATATTACTCATAGGTAATTATTTTTTAAAGTGTATTTTGTATGATGAACATGACAAAATGTTCAAATTGTAATACTATGATAATAAAGTGATGTTAGTATTTCATACGTTTCAAATGAAAATCGACGAACAGATTTCCATATTCAGAGGAGGTGGCTTACGTTGACTTCACAGTATTGTCCTTTGCAAAGCGCATGAATCCACTTCCTTCATCTATGCATAAATAGAATTACAAGCCGGAATGTCTCGAAGAATGACAATTAGGATTCCATACCAGAAGTGGGGTACCTGTGAAAAATCACTAGTAAGTTTTACTTATTTAATGTTTTAGCAATTTAGACTTCTAAAAGCATCGTAGTTTTTAATGTTTTATCTGACACTTGAAATAAACAAACCTTGAATATCGAATGATAATCATCCATCTGTAAATTCGTCGCATTGTTTGTTTTGTAAAAATCTCTTATTTTGGACTGCCACATAAATCATCGGAAAAATATCATCAACTGAAATACTTGAAAAATATCATCTCTTCTTTGAAAATAAGTTCTTGGATTATTCGGAAAAAATCAATTGATTTTTACACGAAATAAATGGGAAAAATATTTTTTTCTTTTTATGGCAACTATAATGCATCAAGTTTTACATGGGACTTATATTTTACAAGTATTTACAGTAAATTACATAGTATGTTTCATACAATAATTTAGAATATTTACGTTTCTACTATACCGAAAATTGAAAAATTGATTATTGTGAATTGGATTTAAGAATTTAAATAAAAGCAAATGAATAGCAAAGAAGGAAATTACAAACGAGTGAAAAAGTTGTGATAAAATAAGGGAATAACAAATAAAGAAGTAAGTAATCAAAATAATTAATAAACAAATAAATAAAGATCAGAGAGAAAGAAAAACAAAAGATAGAGACTAGAGGTAGAAAGAGAAAAGGGAAAAAAACAAAAAGTAACAAGAAAGAAAAAAGCAAAAGAAATGTGGGAAAAATAAAAAAGCAAGAAAGAAAGAATAAATTGCAGAAAAAATGAGAAAAAAATAAAGAAAAGAAAGAAAAAAAGACAATATTTTTTCAATTGCTGATCAATTGAACATTCAACCGGAAGAGCGCGCGACCTGGTGCGCCAAGAAGTCCATTTGTTGGCCTGTTGTTGGTCACACCGAACGGAAGTAATGACTCTACAAGATGACGATGGGCGAGATGAGGAAATTTCCGGGCGGGGAACTTGTGCAGTCAGGCAAGTGTCACCCCAGCACAGAATTGATTCAATCTCCGACCTCATTAGTAAGCTTGAGCGGATATTACACGGAGGTGTCTTCACGGATTCTCGCCGCACCTCGAGACATCAAACGATGGCTTTCATTGCGCAATCTTCGCGAATGCGGACCAACTTTAAAACAATCTCTTAACAGACGCCGTTTTCGCGTTTGTCTTTTGGCTTTTATTATTGCTGTTGTCGGTGAGATTGTTTGAATCCTAGCTGGATGCAATCGATGATCGACTGATCAATACTAACGCTAAAAAGATTTAACTCGACTTTTTTTTTAAAGAACCAGGCGTATAAAATAAGTTGAAGTACAGAGATCATTTACTTAACTAAACTTTCATTAATATACAAACACAAAACTACTCATTATACCAAGATTCGTTTGGCAAAGGGCTAAATGGAGAAATGTTGTATAGCAGGTTGCATACACATCCTTCATAATTCTGCACACCGTAAAGTTGTTTGCCGCTTCTTTCACATACATATGAGGAATTTTAAACATACCTATGTACATGTATATGTGTTTTCAGCGTCGAATGAGATTTCCCTCGTGAAATCATGTGATTTCGCTGCTCGGATATGTGAGTTGAATTATCGTGCTCACATTGCTAAACATCTTCCGAGGTGTACCAGAGTAAGACTAAAAACCTGTTAGCGAAAACCTTCATATATATATATATATATATATATATATATATATATATATATATATAGATATATATAGATATATATATATATATATATAGAGAGAGAGATAGTTAGATAGATAGATATATGTATGTATGTATACTCACTTTCACAAGCACAAGTAAATATAAGCCTGTGTGTGTGTGTCCGTACGTCTAAGATATAGAAACAGTAAAAGTAATAATAATGATAAGTGATAGAATATTTACACCAGCTTTCAAAATATTAGAAGATCTGTCTTTGTTTGAAAATCAGTAATGTCATTTGATTGGAATCAAACATCAACCAATGAAGCCAATAACTACCCAATAAAATGGCTCAATCTTGTTTTTAACGAGAAGAGCTTACGAAAACTCAAAGTCAGGAGAAATAAAATAGGAAGATTGTCTAGTTCCAAATTTCAATACGAGCCCATTTTAATATTCAGGTTGCGATCCAATAACAATTTCTACCATTACTTAGGAATATGCTATTCTAACAGCAACCAAATGCGTTGTTTACGACATTCACTCTTGGTACTTTACTTTTTTTTTGGTACCTAATGAAGAGCTTAGGGAAAGTTTGAGGCACCCAATTAGGATCGAACTCACTATTCAGTCGTAACTGTTTTAGCGAGACAAGCTTGTTAACCATTACACCACGCCTAGGTGCCCAACATTTATCCCATTTATAAGAACACCTGAAAGACCAGCAATATATGAACCTTGAAAGGACTCCAAACAATACAAGGTCTTAGACAAGCACTGGAAGCTTTTATTGCAAAGATATATACAGATGGTCCTAAAAATAGAGACGAAGTAGAATGTACAATCGTATTAAATAATATCGAATGCATGAAACGATTGGCAATTTCGATTTAGAAACATTGCTATAGATTTAGCACGACAAATCATTTCAAAGAAAAGCCATCATAATTCCATAAGAATTTTCTAAATATTATTCTGTACCTATATCGCTACAAATCAAAATAATTAAAAAAAGAACCTTTTCATTAAATTCATAAACGACATAATTTTATTTCCAAAAATAAATATATTATGTTATGTTGGATAACCAAGCCATATTAGAATCAAAAGAAATGAAAAATCCGATAAAGCAACAAAAACTATGAGACCCTAAAATATAATAATTTCATATTTCATAATATTCTTTCGCGCGGTAATAAAGGGATAAATTTGAAATTTACTTTGCAAACTTCGCATTTAAAAATATTTTATCATAAATTGTTGGAAAATATATAAGCGGAAATATTTTTTTTATTAATACAAGCGGAAGTTTGTTCAAATGAGGATAAAAGATACAAAGGTCGACTTTGGTGTTTATACGTGTATTTTATTCTTTTGTTATGTAATTATTTATAGACGTAATAAGTATATCATTTCTATCGTACGCTGTACTAGCCACCAATAATGTTGAATACATAAAAGCAGACACACTTATGTTTATTACACTTAAAGGTGCAATGAATAATAAGTCTACTAAATAAGTCAGTAGTATTAGTAGTAGTAATAATAATCACTGATATTGTGTTCGAAATACCTGCTTGTTATTCACAGAGGAAGCACCTATCAAAAATAGACTTCCGCCCCAAATCAATAATATGGATATGAATTTATCGACTCAATCAGTTTCTTTTTCTCTTTTTATCAATTGTTCGATCGATAAAAAAAATGTTGAAGTGGTCTATTTATTGAAATTCTCTTGCTGAAACGTCATTGGCTATTTACAAAGAGACTAAATGATGGCGATTGGTTTTCACATGTCTTCGCACTCGCTCTAGAAAAAAGATGGCCGACCAAGAGAACAGTTGCTGCTATTCCGGGAAGAATTTCCTTTTAATTATTCAACAACATAAAAAACGCTATAACAGCAACGACAATAATAAAAACAATTTAACAACAGCAACGACAACAACACTACTAATATTAATGCTATTACTATTCCTAATAAAAATAATTACAGACTAAATTCGTCCACGTCGTTCTAAATGTAATCCGTTCTGACTATTCTTCCTCCATTAATCTGAGTTTTTTACTCTCTTCTTTCTTTATTAGTTTCCATTCTACAACACACCATAATTTTTTATTCACTTCTTGTTTTGTATTTCTTTTATTCACTTTTTCCTTCTCTCTTTCTCTTCCTTTTTCTTATTTTTTTCTTCGTCGTCATTTCCTCCCTTCTTCTCCTTTTTCTTCTTTTTCCTTTTTAATTTTCTTTTAAAAATCCTTTCTCTATTATTTTTCATTGTTTTTTTGTATTTTTAATTAATTTTCACGTTGTTTCTTCATCATATCCTTCCATGATTTCTCTTTTCTATTTCATTCTCCTTGTATATTTACTCATTTACTCTTTTAACTTTCTCTTCTTCATTTTCATTTATTTTAGTCAAAACTATCAAAGTATCCAATGCTATATTTCCTAGCGAAATATCACACATTTTTTTCATCCATTTGCTGTCTTCGGTTAGTGAATTCAATTTAGCAAACAGCCTCAAAATATTTTATGTCCTACTAATTTCAATGTAGCTTTATCATTTCCAAAACTAGCTTCGGGCAAACATTTCATTCAATTTCTTGCCGTTGTATTTTCCTACTTCATCTCACGTTTTCATATTCACAACAGCCGCACACTTTCTCTCTTTAATCTCTTCTTCTATAATGACGATGAAAAATAAAAAAGAAAATAATGGTTGAATGAAAAATAAAATTTGAAGTTGAGAATCCTCAAATTTTATTTTTTCATTCAACCATTATTTTCTTTTTTTTTTTTTTTTTCTTTCTTTCTTTCTTTCTTTCTTTCCTTCCGTCTTCTGATATACAATAGACCTTATTTTCTGTATCTAACTTAAATTTAAACCAATTTAATTTTAAACCAATTTAAAATTGGTGTTTTTCTTTCTTTCTTTTTTAGTTTTCTCTTTTTATATTCATCAGCTTACAACCTCGGAACAATTTACACTGTTTTACTCACTTTTATACTTTGTATTCCTTTCCTCTCTAATTCTTTTTTTTATTTCTTACACACACAATTCTAACAATTTTCCCTTCGTCTATAGTTTCTTTGTTTCTATTTCTTTCTTCATTACTTCTTCATATTTGACATCATTTTAGCCATTTACTTTGTTTTTATTTCGTACGATTACTAATATTTCTTTCTTTCTTTTCCTTTTCCTCAGGTTTTGTATATATATACATATATATATATATATATATATATATATATATATATATATATATATATATATATATAGATGGAATACTTAGGGGCCGTCGATAGCTCACACGTCATCGTGACCGAGAATTTAAGCGTGCTGACCTTGTTCAGATTGTTGATCACGCTAGATAACATGCTCACTCTCACAAATGTACCTGAGCGAGCGTCTGCAATAGGGATTACATACCCGCCCTAATAGACGAGTATCCTCGAATACGAGTGGCCAGCTATAATATATATATATATATATATATATATATATATATATATATATATATATATATATATATTTTTCTTATCGTTTTTGTTTTTATTTACAATTTCCTTTTTACCATTATGTATTACGTACTCTTCTAGCATCAGTTTTCTTTATTTCATTCTGCATCATTGTTCTGAAAGAAATCCGTTTTGGCGGGTCGTTTTACATATGGTTCCTTTTCTGACTTACTTTACAATTTTAGATTTTTGTTACTCGTTATTTCTTCAGTTTTTTCTTTCTTATTTAGGCGTTTACTTGCATGTGGGATTAAACACTTTATTTTGTTCCGTCCATTCTGAATCAGTCTCTCGACAATTTTAACTTTCTATTTAGTTTATATTATCTTTGATTTTACTAATTCAACTTTTTTTTCCATACATACATATACAAATATGTAAGTATATATATATATATATATATATATATATATATATATATATATATATATATATATATATATATAATGAACTCTCCCATCGTTTTCGATGTATGAGTGTCTTTCAGTTCAGTTTTTCTGTTTATGTCTCGTATGAGACAACAATCCTACACGTTATTTCTAAACAAGTCCGCACGAGGGACACGCTGAAGTGTTGACTGTCATATGGACTGATATATTGGCTCGAGATTTAATGTTGATTCTTAATTCTCTCTGATTGTTGAAAGGTTTGTTTTCAGATGCAATTAGGTGGCAGATGTTTCTCCAGTTTGCTCGGTTTTGAAAAGCGAGTTTGAGCACCTGTATAGGGATATAGGGTTGTTCGGCCTTTAAATTAAATCTGAGTTTGTCTTTGAATGCTTGTCTGTGAAGGACGGTCTACATTGGGCTTGTCATGAAAACTTTGCTATACATGAGGATTTTCAGCATCCGATCATCACTCATTCGGATAACATGACCAGACCATCTGAATTGTGATTGCATCAGAATGGTTTCAATACAACCAATGCCACATTTATTGAAAAGATCCAGGTTAGAGGTTTTGCATATATGTATAACCGTTTATGAAAAGCATTAAGCTGATCGATGTGTGTTCTGTATTGCGTCCATGATTCTGACCAATAAATAAGTGTGGTGAGAATGATTGCTCGATAAACACTGATTTTCGTTTTCAATGAAATCCCACAAACATTCCATAGGCTATGCTTAAGGTCCCCAAAGGGATTGTCTCGTCATACAAAAAGGCACTTGAATTGCTTCCTAAGTAAGTGAAAGATTTCAAATACTTCGGATTGTTACTGCCAACAGTAATGGGAACAACTGGAAAGGTATAGACATGTGGTTTTTGTTTTACACCCTTAACCTGCTTAGCTGTGGGCCTTGGTTGATGGACAACTTTAGTTTTCTTTGTGCTTATAGTTAATCCAAATGCGTTGCAAGCAGTGAAAAAAATTGTGACGAGTTTTTGAGCTGCTTGGGGTGGCCACGATCGCAGCAAAAGATCACGAATAATGCTTGCTGGTGTCAGCGATTTTGCTTTAAAATGTTGATGGTTAAATTGAGCGCTACGTGCGGAATTCAAATTTCCCACCCAAGTTAATTCAGTAAAAGCATGGTGTATCATAACCGAAAAGAAAAGAGCGAAAAGTAGAGGAGCAATTAGAAATTTTGGCTTTTTTTGCCATTTGCGGCATCGAAGACTTCTGAAAACTCACCATTAAATAGAACAGATTCTTTCATTCCTTCGTGAAATGAGATGATGACATTTAGCATACTGTCAGGTATGGCAAGCTTTTTGAGTACTTTCCAGAGGGCACTTCTGTTTACAGTGTCAAACGCTTTGGTCAGATCGATAAAGACGCTATAGATTTCATGGTCCTTCTCGCGAACATTCTCATCTAGCTGACAAAGTGAAAAATCATATCGATGGTTCCATGACCTGATCGAAAGCCACGCTGAGATTCGGTATAGATGTCGTTAATGAGATATTTGATTATTTTATTGAGAATAACCCAAGCAAGAATCTTTCCAGAGATATTTAGAAGTGAAACGCCACGGGATTTATCACATACAACCTTTTTCCTTTATTCTTGAACAGATATTATATGCAAGCATTTTTGTAGTCCTGTGAAAGAGAACCAACCTTCCATATGACTTTAAAAATATTAAGGTGTATCTTAACTAGCGTCTTCACACCATATTTAAAAATTTCGAGGAGAATAGCATCTTTTCTAGAGTCTTTGTCTGAATATATATATATATATATATATATATATATATATAGAGAGAGAGAGAGAGAGAGAGAGATAAAGCTGCTGAAGTTCGTGAGCGCAACAGATTTCTTTTGTAGCTATTCTCAAAGTTCCTGTAATTCGCTAACTTATTTTACCTTCATATTTCAGGCCAAAATAAATCTAGTGTTCTGACAACAACTTTATAATAATTGTTTTATATTGGATAGAGTACCCTCGTCACCTTCTGTTGAGGTCCATATTAAATATTCATTGCCTATATCGCGCGAATAAAGCGTAATGATAAAACGTGGGCGCTAAAAATGTTTGTAAAAAAACGCTGAGGCGAAAATGTAGACGAGATAAAAGAAAGTCTAAAGAATGAGAAATGATATGATTATTTATAGTCGAATGTAATTTTCACTGCTACCTTTATTCCAACATTTCGTCTAAGAAAAATATAATGCCATGAAAAAGAGAAAGACACGATAACCACGATTATACTGATAAATTTTCAGATAAATACTCAGAGATGTCTGAGATTTTTCTTATATATATATATATATATATATATATATATATATATATATATATATATATATATATATATAGTGAGAGAGAGAGACGCAATTTTTTGTTAGAAATATTCTATACAGAAACTTATTGTATAACCTAAAATGAGTCGAAAAAAGCCCCCAATAATTAATATAGAGATATGTATTTATAATATCTGAAGTTTTAAAGAGAAGACTTAAAAATGTGTTACAATTGAAATTTCAGTGTTTTTTCTTAGAAAAACAATAAGATTTTTCTTTTGTATTTTGTTATTTTACTTTAACTGGTTTCGCTTATCTTTTCAAAGAGTTTTTAAGTGTTTCTCTCTCCACGTGTTGACGCTTATATTTTGTACCAAAGAAAAAATGAAAATCAAGGGGCATAACTAGGTATACATAAAAGGGAATTTGCTAGAATCTATTTATGCAATGATTTGAACTTGTTGATGAAAAATGTTTCCAGATTAATCCGCTTTTCTTCAGTGGTTCTGTCGTCACACTAGTAGAATAGGAAGACACTAAAAGTTGACAGATTTTGTCCTCCGCATTCCTTTGGCTAAGGAGTATTTCTCCGGTGTGGGGTTCCCTAGTTTGTTTGTGATGAACTGTCATCCTTTGCCGGAATGACTGGCCGATTTAGCCAATGCAGTGCTGGTAGCAATATTGCATGTAATTATCTATATTAAATTCTTTGAGTCGCACGAGAAATCATTTTTAATTTCGAAATTTGATCCGTCTTTGAACTGAAATTTATGGGCTTCTAATAGGTAGTTGCATAAACAGCAAAATGTTCAGTTGGATTTTTTCACCTGAGGGTCATTATTTGTGTTCTGCAGTTTTACTGGTCAGTATCTTTTTTAGTGAATTAGGTTGTAGTTTACTTTTTATGACTAGATATTTTTGCAATAGGCTTTGCATTTTTTACCCTTTAGTAGGATTGGTGGTTAAACTTGTATGTGTGTGTAGATTTCTGTTTCCTTTGGGTTGAAACCTGAGATATAAGGGATTATCTTTTGTTTCTTTGTCTTCCTTTTGTTTCTCGGAGTGTGTAGATGATAATTTCTTTTTCTTTTTCAATACTATTGTCGACCAAAGTTTGTGGGTATTTTCTCTTGATGAGTGTATTTTTCCTCTCTTCTAGCCTGTCGTCTCTTGTGGTTGTATTTGAGACTATTGTACATATCCGCTTGGCTAGGTTAAGTGGGAGATTGGTACGAGTGTGTTTCGAGTGAGAAGATTTTAAAAAATATATTGTCGGTTTAAAGTATATGTCGGTTCCTCGTTTAGTGTTTAATTTTGTTATTAATATGCCTAAAAAGGGAAGTTTTTTGATGGTGTACTCCATATTGAATTTGATGGTAGGATTTCTATTATTAATGGATGTTTGGAATATCTTTAATTTCTTCAAACTTTCATTTGACAGAATGAAAAAGTCATCTAGATATCTTTTCCAGTTTTCTTTTATGTTGCAACTGAAATCATTCTCATAGATTTCCGAGGTTCTGTCATAGATTTTTATTTCCTGGGATCCCATGAGTAGGTTGGCATATGTTGATGCAACCTTTGTCCCCATGGCTGTTCCTGATTTTTGTTGATACGGTGTTTCGTTGAACATGAAGTAATTGTTTTTAAGATGTATTTTAGGAATTCCATGATGTCATTTTCTTGGATACGATTTGGTAGCTCATGAAGAAACGTTTTTTTTACCCAGTATTTCATGGTTTCTATTCCGTAGTCATGCGGGATGTTGCTATGTAAGTTCACAACATCCACTGAATCCATATAAGTAATATTTTTTATTTAGTTGGGAATATAATTCAGAAAGTCTAGATCATCTCGAATGAAGTTCCGTACGTGCTTAATAAGAGGTTTCAAAAAGATGTCTAGAAAATTGCTTTGGTGATGTGTCTTGCAAATTGGGCCGTTCTGTTATAGACCTTAATTTTAGCTCGATTAGTGTGGGTATATTCACACAATTAGTTTTTGTATTATTGCATGATTTCGGTAATGAGGTTATTTTTTTTCCTTACAAATAACACATTCTCGGTATGAGTGTTTTAAATTGATGCATTTTTTTCATCACTTTGTGAGGTAGGTATCCTCTCGCTTCTTCATAGTAGATATCGTTCTGTAGCGTATTGTGTATCGTGTTTATATACTGTTCTGTATCCATAATAACAACTGCGCCTCCATTGGCTACTTCTATTATAACAACATTTTTTGTCCAATTTTAGGTCATTTAGTTGGTTCCACCGTTGTCTGGTGAATTTGGACTTTATGACATTTCCACTTTGTCAAATGGGATGTTAAAGATGTAATTACTGAAATCATCAAATGCTGTATTGTTTTCCTTTTGGGGTTGATAATCTTTCTTGTATTTTCCAGCAATTTATCATTGTTTTCTTTTTCCAGGAATTGCTCTGCTAGTCATCTACAGAATTTCGAAACATCATCCTTTATTTCTGCTGCATTTGATTTTTGGGGTGTTGGGGTGAATTTTAGTCCTTAACATAGGATGTCTTTTTGTGTGGGTTGTATGATTTTTGTTAAAGGTTGATTATTTTTCTGTTTTTCATGGTCGTGGGCCATCCCGTATCCATGTAGTTCTGGTTTCTCTCTAAAAATGGTTTCTCTATATTGTCTCTAATATCAGTATGTTTTATTTTGCTCTAGTTGTGATTATTGTGTGTTTTTGTAGTGTATCTAAAGTTCTGTCTTTGGTACTTGTTTATGAGTTGGCTTTGGTTCAGTATGTTGTTATTTCTGTAGTTCCGATTTTGTGGTCTGTAACAAACATACCCATATTAAGCATACCAATAATAAACATACCAATATTAAACATACCAATAATAAACATACCAATATTAAACATACCAATAATAAATTTACCAATAATATACATACAAATATTAAACATACCAATAATAATCATACAAATATTAAACATACCAATATTAGACATACCAATTATAAACATACCAATAATAAACATACAAATGTTAAACATACCAATATTAAACATGCCAATAATAAATATACCTATAATAAACTTACCAATATTAAACTAACCAATAACAAACATACCAATATTAAACATACATAACCTATTATATATATATATATATATATATATATATATATATATATATATATATATATATATATATATATATATATATATATATTATAAGAAATTTACTATAATAAAAATTATGAAATCAAAAATATTAAAACTATTTCCATGTATTCTAGTATTAAATGAGTATTACAATCACTATTATAAAACTGGTATAATATTTATTGTATACCTATTTTTGCCCACTATGTATGTGTGTTTTTGTGCGTGCATTTGAATGTTGATCGAAAATTAGTTTTTTGCTTTCATCTAAAATCAAATTAATTTATTAAAAGTATTCTTTTATTTACACAATCATCTTCAACGAAACGAAGAAAGGTTTGAAACACCGATTTCCGTATGATCACCGAAGAAGCAACGTCGTGCCTGATCAGTATCTAGATGGGTGACCGATTGGAAACACCAGGTGTTGTAAGCTTGGATGTGTTTATTTTATTTTAGTTGCATACGTGAAAACTTTCAACTTAAACCCCTTAAACCTGCACAACTATCTTTTTTTAAAAAATATAATGTTGCTATTCCTTTAGCCAATTCTAGGTTAGTTGAGACTTGGGCCATATCACGTTGGAACATCGGTTCCAGTACGATCACCGAAGATCAGCAAAGTTTTTACCTTAGATGGGTTATTGTTTGGCAATACCAGTTTTCGTAAGCTTGGATGTGCGAGTGGGATCATGATAAAGTCTTTCTTATATGGTTTTCCACAAATGTATTTAATCTTATATTTTTTCGCCATTTATTTGCAAATAAAACATTTCAAATTCTATCTAAACTTAATCAGCCTATCATATACGTGAAAAGTTAACAATTTCAGACATATACATATATATATATATATATATATATATATATATATATATATGTTTTCGTAATCAAAATGCTATTTTATTATTTTCACTTTTGAAGTATTTGAGACCTCACCTAATTTTGATACATTTAATATTGATCCATTCTATTAGACATTTCCTGTAGTTTCGATAGATTTCTGCATCTTCATCATTGTTCTAAACCTTTCTGATTCAACCGTTTATGAAGAGCAATTATCAATTTTTCTCAAATATTGTTAAGGATTCTGTGTTGTGGTTATTCTATTAAAATTCCATATTTTAGTCATTTTATTAAAATTCCATATTGTGGTTATTCTATTAAAATTACAGGTTTTGGTCATTCTATTAAAATTCCATATTGTGGTCATTCTATCAAAATTCCATATTTGGTCATTCTATTAAAATTCCATATTGTGGTCATTCTATTAAAATTCCATGTTGTGGTTATTCTATTAAAATTTCATGTTGTGGTCATTCTATTAAAATTCCATGTAGTGGTCATTCTCTTAAAATTCCATGTAGTGGTTATTCAATTAAAATTCCATGTTGTGGTCATTCTATTAAAATTCCATGTCGTGGTCATTCTATTAAAATTCCATGTTCTGGTCATTCTATTACAATTACATGTTGTGGTTATTCTATTAAAATTGCATGTTGTGGTTATTCTATTAAAATTCCATGTTGTGGTCATTCTATTAAAATTCCATGTTGTTGTCATTCTATTAAAATTCCATATTTTTGTCATTCTCTTAAAATTCCATATTTTGGTCATTCATTAAAATTTTTGGTCATTCTCTTAAAATTCCATTAAAATTTTGGTCATTATTATTAAAATTCCATGTTGTGGTCATTCTATTAAAATTCCATATTTTGGTCATTCTATTAAAATTCCATGTTGTGGTCATTCTATTAAAATTCCATGTTGTGGTTATTCTATTAAAATTCCATATTGTGGTCATTCTATTAAAATTCCATATTTTGGTCATTCTATTAAAATTCCATGTTGTGGTCATTCTATTAAAATTCCATGTTGTGGTCATTCTATTAAAATTCCATGTAGTGTTATTCTATTAAAATTCCATGTTGTGGTCATTATTAAAATTAAAAGTGGTCATTCATTAAAATTCCATGTTCTGGTCATTCTATTAAAATTCCATGTTGTGGTTATTCTATTAAAATTCCATGTTGTGGTCATTCTATTAAAATTCCATGTTGGGGTTATTCTATTAAAATTCTATTAAAATTCCATATTTTGGTCATTCTATTAAAATTCCATGTTGGGGTTATTCTATTAAAATTCCATGTTCCATTAAAATTTCATGTTGTGGTCATTCTATTAAAATTGCATGTTTGGTCATTCTATTAAAATTCATGTTGTGGTCATTCTATTAAAATTCCATGTAGTGGTCATTCTATTAAAATCCCATGTAGTGTTATTCTATTAAAATTCCATGTTGTGGTCATTCTATTAAAATTCCATGTAGTGGTCATTCTATTAAAATTCCATGTAGTGGTCATTCTATTAAAATTCCATGTTCTGGTCATTCTATTACAATTCCATGTTGTGGTTATTCTATTAAAATTCCATGTTGTGGTCATTCTATTAAAATTCCATGTTGTGGTTATTCTATTAAAATTCCATATTGTAGTCATTCTATTAAAATTCCATATTTTGGTCATTCTATTAAAATTCCATGTTGGGTTTATTCTATTAAAATTCCATGTTGTGGTTATTCTATTAAAATTCCATGTCGTGGTCATTCTATTAAAATTCCATGTAGTGGTATTTATTAAAATTCCATGTAGTGGTCATTCTATTAAAATTCCATGTAGTGGTTATTCTATTAAAATTCCATGTTGTGGTCATTCTATTAAAATTCCATGTAGTTGTTATTCTATTAAAATTCCATGTTGTGGTCATTCTATTAAAATTCCATGTAGTGGTTATTCTATTAAAATTCCATGTTGTGGTCATTCTATTAAAATTCCATGTAAAATTGGTATATTCATTTTATTAAAATTCCATGTTGTGGTTATTCTATTAAAATTCCATTAAAATTCCATATTGTGGTCATTCTATTAAAATTCCATGTAGTGGTCATTCTATTAAAATTCCATGTTCTGGTCATTCTATTACAATTACATGTTGTGGTTATTCTATTAAAATTGCATGTTGTGGTCATTCTATTAAAATTCCATGTTGTAGTCATTCTATTAAAATTCCATACTGTTGTCATTCTCTTAAAATTCCATATTTTGGTCATTCTCTTAAAATTCCATATTTTGGTCATTCTATTAAAATTCCATGTTGTGGTCATTCTATTAAAATTCCATGTTGTGTTCATTCTATTAAAATTCCATGTAGTGTTATTCTATTAAAATTCCATGTTGTGGTCATTCTATTAAAATTCCATATTTTGGTCATTCTATTAAAATTCCATGTTGTGGTCATTCTATTAAAATTCCATGTTGGGGTTATTCTATTAAAATTCCATATTGTGGTCATTCTATTAAAATTCATATTTTGGTTAAAATTCCATGTTGTGGTCATTCTATTAAAATTCCATGTTGTGGTCATTCTATTAAAATTCCAAGTGTTATTCTATTAAAATTCCATGTTTGGTCATTCTATTAAAATTCCAAGTGGTCATTCTATTAAAATTCCATGTTCTGGTTATTCTATTAAAATTCCATGTTGTGGTTATTCTATTAAAATTTCATGTTGTGGTCATTCTATTAAAATTCCATGTTGTGGTTATTCTATTAAAATTCCATATTGTGGTCATTCTATTAAAATTCCATATTTGTTGTCATTCTATTAAAATTCCATATTTTCTATTAAAATTCCATGTTGTGATTATTCCATTATTTTGGTCATTCTATTAAAATTGCATGTTGTGGTCATTCTATTAAAATTCCATGTTGTGGTCATTCTATTAAAATTCCATGTAGTGGTCATTCTATTAAAATCCCATGTAGTGTTATTCTATTAAAATTCCATGTTGTGGTCATTCTATTAAAATTCCATGTAGTGGTCATTCTATTAAAATTCCATGTTCTGGTCATTCTATTACAATTCCATGTTGTGGTTATTCTATTAAAATTCCATGTTGTGGTCATTCTATTAAAATTCCATGTTGGGGTTATTCTATTAAAATTCCATATTGTGGTCATTCTATTAAAATTCCATATTTTGGTCATTCTATTAAAATTCCATGTTGGGGTTATTCTATTAAAATTCCATGTTGTGGTTATTCTATTAAAATTTCATGTTGTGGTCATTCTATTAAAATTCCATGTAGTGGTCATTGTATTAAAATTCCATGTAGTGGTCATTCTCTTAAAATTCCATGTAGTGGTTATTCTATTAAAATTCCATGTTGTGGTCATTCTATTAAAATTCCATGTAGTTGTTATTCTATTAAAATTCCATGTAGTTGTTATTCTATTAAAATTCCATATTGTGGTCATTCTATTAAAATTCCATATTGTGGTCATTCTATTAAAATTCCATATTGTGGTCATTCTATTAAAATTCCATATAGTGGTCATTTTATTAAAATTCCATGTTGTGGTTATTCTATTAAAATTCCATATTGTGGTCATTCTATTAAAATTCCATATTTTGGTCATTCTATTAAAATTCCATGTAGTGGTCATTCTATCAAAATTCTATGTAGTGTTCATTGTATTAAAATTCCATGTTTTGGTTATTCTATTAAAATCCCATGTTTTGGTTATTCTATTAAAATTCCATGTAGTGGTTATTCTATTAAAATTCCATGTAGTGCTCATTCTATTAAAATTCCATGTTATGGTTATTCTATTAAAATTCCATGTTGTGGTCATTCTATTAATGCCCTGTTGAAAGTGGAATTTCTTACTTAATCTAACCAGAATAAAAGAGTTTGTTTTTTTTTCAAAATAAAAAAAGATATTTTAAGGAAATCATTTTCCTTTCAATCATGGATTTTTGGTACATGTTCCACTAAATAAGTAACATAAACTAATAATTCCATAATTATTTCAAAAGCTGTGAATACAAGGAAACTATAAAAATATTAAGAAATACATCCGTTCATTTCTTTATTTCGCTGTGAAACTTTCCTTTATTGTTACTCTTATTCCTCAAATATGAGTATCTATTTAAAAAATAACGTTTAAACAAATAAATTAGAAGCGTGTCGTATTTAATCCATTTCCTAAATAATTATCTGTGTGTATGTATATATGTATGATTATTTTCTGATTACAAGAGAATTCTAAAACTTGTCACTCTCTGAAATAGTTTGATCATGTTCGTTCATAATTTAATGTCTGACACCTTGAGAACGACAATAGTTTAAGTAAGAACTTTTTGACCAATCAGAGGACACAGAGATTCAAACAGAAGGAAGATAATGGATATATATTTATTTCTTGAATTTATTTCTTGAATTTATTTCTTGAAGAGAGAAATAAGTAATTAATATAAAAGATAATAATGAAGGCCTCAAGATATTTTTTCTTACTAAGCAGTTTTCTAAAGATCATAGTATAATGACCTAGATTATGTAGTAAATTCCAACATTAACTGATGAAAGAAATTATTTTTAGTCTTGCTAAGAATTGGCGATGTAAAAATTTGAACAATATTCAACTAACAAACGTTTCAAATGTCATGAAACCATTGATATTTATGATATTTCCATGTGTAAATATCATTTGAACCATGAATTTGTTGATGATTATAATTTCATTTTCATTCTTTCCATTAAAATGTCAAACTTGGAAAATATTACTGAAGGAAACAAGAGAGAAATAATAAAATAATAAAATAAAATTAATGTTGATTGGAACAAGTCTATTTTCATTATGTTCGCATTAATTGAGCTTTAAGTAGACTGTTAATTATACTGAGTCTTCTCTTATTGTTAATTAGAATATTCTTAACAATCTTAATAAAGCAAGTGTTAGAACAAGTCGAAATTATAATTATTTATTAATAAAGAAATGTGTAGTGGTCACTAATTATATTCCAAGAGAGTATAATATCTTAAATCCATTGTAAGTTTATTATTGAAGGTTTTTATGTCATGATTTTACGTCAGTTTACGGGTTAATTTAATTTGGAATATTTTTTTTACAAATTTCTCTAATAGATAATACATATAAGAATCAACTTTTAACAACAATGGTTCACACAATTTAGAGGAGAAAAACTTTATTAAAGAGACAAAACAATAAAAGGATAGTAATTAAGAAGACAGAATGTAGCTATTGACGTTGCATTTAAAGTTTTAATGATCAATATTGACTAAAAAGCAAGAAGCTGGAAGAAACGAGAAGTGTGAGAGAAGCTGTTATGAAAGTTATGGCTATATCTAACCATTTAAACGGTAAAGTCACTAGATGTCGCCACCAATCTAGCATTGCGCTTAATTTAATAAAGTCTAGATACCTTAGAAGAAAGTTCGTCACAACTATTACCATGAAATTATTTATAAAAATAGCACATGGACGAACGTAGATGCTAGACCAGGACGAATTACATTGCTGATTCTTCTTTGCATTTTACCAGGGAGAGAGGACAATAAAATAACAAAAATTAAGAAAGCAGATGGTAACGGCTGACATTGAAGTTATTTTTTTTGGTGGGGGGACAAATGTTAACTAGGAATCAAGAAGCTGGAAGAGAATTCTACAACTGAGAATAAAACTTTTAGCATAGAACTTACGGTTGCGTCTTGCCATTTCAACTGTAAAATGATGAGACCTTTCTCCCCATAACAGTTGTCATTGAAGTATTTATAGAAAAGTAACAGGGAAGCTACTTTAGGCGGTAGGAAAAGGACTGAAGTTGAGATGCCAGGTCAGGACCAATAATATTGCAGATTCTTCTTTGAATTTTATCAAGAATCTCTAAATATAAAGCAGAAACACCCGGCCAGATGTGGCAGCAATATCCAATGACTGGACCAATGGTAGACCTAGAATTGTGTAAGACTGATTCTGGTGAGAAATATTGTCTAGCACAACATATTCCCTAGCAATAGACCCAATAATTGACTATATATAATATTTTCAAGTTAACAGGAGAAATCTCAACGAATCACCCTCCTGGAGGTTAGAATCAGCGGTGCTGATAGATTCCAGAAAGTGTTCTTAAAACATTTCTCCCAGTTCTTACATGAAAAGTAAAGATATTGGAAACGTAGTTTTTTTTTTGTTTTTTTTTATCAAATTACGCTACATCTAACTCCATAATATCGTGTTATTAAATGTAAATAATGCTTATTATATCCCATAAATTAAGGGATTTACCCAAAATCATAATCAAAACAATCTTATTGATTTTTCGTCCTTTTGACATGTTTTTGTAGATGATTAAATGTAAATAATATTCCTTAAGTTCTTTATTCTTAGGCATATCTATACTTTAAAAGGCGTGCGTACAAGAAGACTGTAAAAAAGTGAGAAATAGATCAGTTTATTTCCCTATTTTGCGGTGAAAATGTCCTTCTTAGATATTCTTTCTGCTCAAACGATCACTTCCCATCAATGGGGCGATAATGTTTATTGATTTTTCGATAATATCAGGATTTAGTCATCGATTTTCTAAAGATTAATCAGAAAATGATGTCATTTCTTAATTCATATTTCTGTAGCAAATCTTCCTCATCATTCAACTTATTTTGGAAATCTGCTCAGTTTTCTTATCTCCGATGGATATCAGATAAGAAGCACAATTCTGATATATCTTATTTTTGTTTATTCTATGTTTCCTCTTTCTCCGAGAGAACGACTTGAAAAACAGTTTCAAAAGTGATATTTTTGATAACCGGTTTTGCTAATCAATACGTAAATTTATACACATTCGGACACAACTTAAAATTAACTAAAGAACAAATAAATCCATTAAACTGATTGTAACCTGCCTCCAATAAGTGCAATATGGAATGCGCTGCTGGAAGCAGGGACTAAATCCGCTGGGATAAACTTTGGTTAATATCCACCCCATCTCCCTGAAAGGTGTCGGGAAAACTGGCTTGACTAATGTTGACCATGCATGTAATATATGGCAAAATGACGTTAATGAAAGCAATATACATCCCTCATTAGATGACCAAAAAAAGTACACATGCCAAAGCTTATTTGTGCTAATATGTCTTTTCCCTTCGGGAATTCATATTAAAGTAATTATTATAAGCCATATATGGATCATCTCTATAGGGGATTCAGAGCGGATTTTCTGCCTTATTTACGAAGATGTTTGCCAGAAATCAGAAAGCAAGAAAACTACAACACTGAAATAAAAATTACAAAGAGAAAATTATTTCATCTCATATGACTTGAGGCAAAAACATTTTCTCCTCTAGCACTCAGCATAATAATAATTTCAGCTGAATACTTTTTATTTTTGAAATGTTTATTTAAGTGTGTTGTTTAATTCTTTTCGTATTTTAGACCAATTATTAGTTTGCTGTTTTGTCTCTGTATTATCAACACCAATGTCTTCAAATATTTTATTGCTGTCAAATCCGTATTTCCGACCTTAATCTTTTCTCGACTTTCTTTTTTGTGATATTTCTGAAGCCATTTTTCTTGTTCCCATTTTACCAATGTGTTCTCTGCCTTTCTTGATCGTTCTCTATTCTCTGTTTAACATTTCGCAATTGCCATTGTTGTACCCACATCAGCTAATTTGAAATTAGATCTTGCTTGAGATCAAGGCAATTTCCTTATATATATGTAAAAAATAAATACCTATAACTATATTACTGCCTCATAATGTTTACAATATTCTGAGTCTCCCTCAAAGTGAATAATATTTGACACCGGTAAATACGTTATTCTAAATAATTCTAATAGATAATTATTATGTCACAAATCTGATGCCATATTTATCATATAAATATATCCGTAAATATTAAATGTTATCAATATCATTTGTTTAGTACAGATTTTATTATGAAAAAATTATACTGACTTGTAAAATAAAATAACTTACAACACAATATGCTCAATATTTCTCAGGCTTCTTGAAGTTTGGTCATTGATATTTTGAAGATGATGGAGCGGCGATTATTTCATCGTCCATCGGTACGTGTATATCGATAATAATATTTTTCGAAATTATAAATGCTGATCAATGGTGCATTAGGGGTATCAAACACTATTGTATGATTCTAACGCTTATGGAGTGGGATGTAACTGTTATCTTTCAAATTATTCTAGAAGCTATTGAATAGGAGTAATTATGGATCTAAATGCGCTTATTTGTAGCGATTTTTAGAGCGTTGGTTGTCAACTCGTTATTCGTTATTTATTATTGATTGCTTAATTACTATGAATGGCTGTAACCCTGTGAGTAGTAGTTTAATTAATAAGCGAAAACTGTATATCATTTATGATTATGAAACCCGCACAATACATCCTAATATTGAATATGAGGTTGATCTCTGTATGTGTTTGTCTCTTTGTTTGTTTTTGTCTCTAACGATACGATATGCATATTCTTATTGTTGTTAGATAACATTCGATTTCTCAGCACGGAAACCAAAAATAATAATTTTAAAAGCAACAAGAATAAAACGTATGGCATAATTTCAATCTAAATCACAGATTAATTGTTCGTGCTTATAATAAGGTGAGTAACGAGACTATACGATTAAGTGTTTAACGTATGAATACAATTGAGGGAAATCGAAACACGCCATTGGCTGTGAAGAAAAGAAATAAATTTGCTTAAAATGCCAGTTAATTTCTTTTGAAATATCGACTTAGGAAATAAAGAAGAAAGTTTTTCAGAAAAATATCACAATGACAATTGAAAGTAGAGAGGAAATTTCCCTGATTTTCCCTTATTGTCCCTTATTTTCTTAGTATTCCTCTTTGTAAAATGGGGAACAGTAGGTTAAACGAAAGAGTAGTTCCTGACAGAGATTAGCTCTTGAATTCATTTTCTTTCACAGCTATTAAAGCTGCCCTTCATTGCAAATATTTAAATGACATCAATTCTCTACGAACTTACGACTTTGTTATGTGAAAACTTACTGAAAGTAAAAGTGATACTGGATACTTCTTGTCAATATATATATATATATATATATATATATATATATATATATATATATATATATATATATATATATATATATATATAGAGCTGGGTCTAAACTATGGTTTTAGGCCCTATAGGAGAATTGTCATTAAACTGATAGCTCTTTTTGTACTATATGAGACGATCATAGGAGGTCGAGCTTCTTGGCAACTTTTGTGTTGCTGTTACCTGGGACAGTGTTAGTAAAATTGTCTATTCCATTTCTCACGTTGCCGAGAGCTCCAATTACTATTAGTACATTCCCCCCATATTCTGTTAATCGTGATCTCTAGGTCTTTGTACTTGGATATTTTTTTATGGTGGTGTTTCTATCAGATGGTACTTCTATGTCAATAAGTATAAACTTCCTGAATTTCTTGTCTTTTATGATAATATCAGGTTGTTGGCTTTTATTTCCCTGTCAGTTTGAATTGGCATGTTTAAGAGGATAGTTACATCGTTATTTTTGGTAACTGTGTCTGGTTTGTGCTCATACCATCTCTCAGTGGTTTCGATATTATGTTTTTTGCATATTTTCCAGGGCACATATGTCGCTACTTTGTTATGTTTGTGGATATATTCATTTTTTCTAGTTCGAACATTCTGAGATAATATAGTCGAGAGTTTCATCATATTTCCCGCTGATCCTGCACTTCAAGTTAGTTAAATACTTGATTATGTGACAGTGATATGATCTCTTTGCGAGGCTTTGGACTAAGCTACAATAATCAGGCCTTCTGTCTCAGCTTTCAAACCGGTGCTCCTCAGATACCAAAATGTTTTCTTTGTTAGGTATTTGCCATGCAACGCCTTATCTTCTTTTTTCTTTCTTTTTTTTTTTTCTTGTAATTTCATTTGACCAAGTTGTTTCGCTTTCACTTTTATTAGTTTGGCGTAATGACATTCCCTTCGTTTTTGTTTTTTGTTTTTTTGCTAGGATTTCTGATATATTAATCTGTTTCTTGTAGAGTGCAACTACTTTGTTGATGGAGTGGATTTGGTGTTTTACTATTTGAAGGAGAGGGTCATTGATATTTTATGGTATGCTTCCAATCCGATTGTTATAGTTTTTAGAGTTAATTCGTTGTCATCTCTCTTTCTCTATCATATTCATCATTATCTTCGCCCTGTTTGCTTGTGTACCTCAAAGGGATTTTTACAACTGATTTCTATTTTTGTTTTCCCTGTATGCATATCCTCTCGGTTGTTGGCATTTAACCCTTCGGTGAAAACATTTAATCTATTTTTGATGTTTTCTCGGATACTTTCGAGTTCAATGTCAGCTATTCTTTTTCTTCCTCATGATATTACGCCTGACATTGGCTAGTTTGTTTGTATCAATGTTTAATCTGTTTGAGAAGTTTTGGGTGTTGTTGTCATTGTCGGATTTATCGTAACAGTATAAAATGCCATCATTACTTCAATATACCCTTCCCTAGAATATTCATTTGTTGTTCTTTTTTTTTGGTGGCTGGTGGGGTCTTTTAATGAATATAAATGACCTCTTTCGGGACTGTCCTCGACGTGGTTTTCTTTTAGTTCTCATCGGGTAAAGTTTGTTCCATTTGCAGATTTTTCGATGCTAGTTTCCTCACTGGATATCACTGTCCTTGTGGACCCGCATGATTACCGATGTGATTTATTATTATTATTATTATTATTATTATTATTATTATTATTATTATTATTATTATTATTCATGCTTTGCCATGTTACTCTCCAGATCTGAAGATTGAGTTACAGAAAGCCTACTCCTGAAATTTTTTCGTCTACTCTAGCAACGATTTTTTCCTGAACAATCTCTTTTTATCAATTGTTGGTATTTCAACAGTACAGCTACTCAGAAGGCCAAAATCAAACCTTAATAAAAAAAAGCAATAAAATCTTCCCAATGTTAAAATTAATGAATTCACCAGATTCAGTTCCCTAAATTAATAGTTTTGCAAAAGATTCTGTCAATGAGAAGAAAGAATAAAAAGTCTTTACTTGTTTTCTTTGTTTCTTTTGCACATGTTTAACAATTTGAAGAAATTTCTTCCTACACAAGTAGTGCAAGTTAAAGAAATAATACGTATATGTATAGTCATATATTCTAAATAACAAAATGATAATAGATTCTAAAAGGTGTTCTCAGGTATTTAAACTAGTTAAGTGGAAACATATGTCTTTATCTGTTTTTGTTTTTTTTTCATAAGTTTGTTTATCCCGCTGTTCCGCATATAAAACAGCTTTAGACAATAATGAGAAATTTCTATTTTATTTTCAGCAATACGAAACACGCAACTCAACCATTAACCAAACATGGGTTTATTTATCTCAAACCACAGTTAGGCAGGTCCTAGCACTTGGTATATTGATGTAACTTAATCGTAGGTAGTCCAATTCAGTTTGTCACGCTGGATTTTTGCCGTTCTAAACCTAAGAAATGTCCATTACTCTTACGTTTTTACTTGATGAGCCTCGACTCCTTCAATTATAGATGTTTCAGAGTCGAATCAAAGAAGCGGAACTTTTAACAACGCGCAGTGATTTGCAGGAAATAGTGAGTAATAAAGAGACAATAATAATAAATCGCTAATTGTTTGGCTTAAACATTGAATTACTGCATTCCTTTTACTAACAAAGTGCGTACCTTACCACCGTGGTCACGACACTATCACGGACAACACTCTCCCACCTACCAATCATTACACAGAGTTGAGAGTAAATAAAATTACACTTGTATACACCATGAAAAGTTGCCAAAGCAAATTCTATTATTTTGCTGACTAGCAGCGCCATCTGGTGTTGCTGGCATTAGGGAATGCATTCTAATGACAACATGCCTGCATCGTGCCAATTAACTCGGTTGAATCTCACCTTTATGTTTTGTGACTTTCATGTGTCTGGTTGCCAGTCTAACGGTTTCGCACTTGCCTTGTTAATATCAATATGGACAAAGGTCATCCTATTCCCAAAAGTTATGGGAACTGAATGTTATCCAAGAACTCCTGAGGTGTACGAAGAAAGGAAAGGGTTTGTGCTATAGGAGGCGTGTATTATCGACAAAAGGGTCACCAATTAGTGTGAGTTGCGCTCGGCCTTGTTTTTAACAATTTCTCTCTCTCTCTCTCTCTCTCTCTCTCTCTCTCTCTCTCTCTATCTATCTATCTATCTATCTATCTCTCTCTGACTGACTGACGCATCACTAACTGACCAAATCTCTTTCTTTTCTGTTCATTTTTGTCTGGACGCTACTCTAATGACATTTTCTGGCCTTGCCACTGTTGGGCTTCGCGAAATACTGACCAATGCGAAACGGCCGCCCATCCCCTGACCTCGCTAATAGGTTACATTCGCAACCCGGCACTTTTGCTTCAGCCAAGTGCCAATGTCCAGCTTTTCTCTTTCGCTTCCTACACCCAACCCTTATCCTCGACAACACGTTGGCTTTTGACCCCTATCCCTAGTTTCCCTCAGGTGTATGGTCCAGCAGAATAATAGAAGATGTCCCTGACCCTCGTTCCATCATCGCAACTAATATGGTATCATATTGAATGACCAGGTGGTCGGTATTGCCCCCCGACGTTGCTCTTAAATGTCCAGCTAAAATGCCATATTTTCGCAGAGGAAGAGGGCCGTGGGAAACAAGAGGTTAGACAGGGGAAACAAATGCAAGTACATTAAATACAATTAAACAAGACGGGCATCGTGGGAAGCGTTCATTATTACAGCTCCAGTAGTGTTATAAATAACTAAGATTCAGTCCGACCGATTGAATGTTCTTGCCATTATATACGAATATTTTCGCTTTGCAACCACAACCACTATTATAACTTCCATGAAAACTACTCTTACTACTATTGCTAGTAATATTACTATTATTATTATTATTATTAATAATAATAATAATATTAATAATAATAATAATAATAATAATAATACTTCATAGATTTGAGGTTTGTAGTCATCACTGAAGACTGGGCGACGGCAAATCGAATATTATCCTTTGTATCTCCACATACAAAAGTAATGTAGAATTTGTCTCAACACATCTTTCTTTTTTCTTTTTCTTCTTCTTCTTATGATTATTATTATTATTATCATTATTATTAATTTTATAATTATTATTATTATTATTATTATTATTATTATTTGGGGTTACTGTATACACATTTCCTTCCTGGTCTGAACTAGAGATCAAAAATGGCTTCAAGACATTTGCCACTGGTCATTTTTGTAAAAAAGAAAACTAAGATCACACATTTTACATAGATAAAGCTCTCTGTAATATGTGATTTGTATTTGTGAGTACAATTCTTTGTATTTATTTAATTATAGTCTACCAAGATTTCCTTCAATTATCGGAAACTTTTCCAATCAGCCCGACCGTTCCAACTGCAACTTGAATTATTATTATATTATTATTTTTTTATTTCTTTTGTTTTCTGGTGTGATCACATTTCTTTCCGGGTTCCGACCAGAGACCTAAGGTCAGAATTGGTTTGATGACATTTTCAGTGAACATTTTAAAAATAATCGACACTTACTTTACATAAATCCTTTCGTAAGGTGTGGGCTATACTTGAGGGGATAATATTTTGTATTTCTTTAAGGCATGGGCTACCAGGGATTCTTATATTGCGTCTATTGGAATCTTCCGCCAATGTTGTTGTTTGTACTCTTTGAATTTTCGTACCAATAATAAATGTCATTCAGGTGAGATATACTGATCTAAAATGTCTTTACTTCAAAATTTGTCCATATTTCTTCTGATTTTAGTAATACTGCTGTATGCATTGCTCAATAACTTCTTAGGACTTCCAGTTATTTCAGTCTCTGCGAATTTCTTGTGGATTTTCTAATAATGGTTATTAAATTATTCATCTTTCACATTTGATTTTATTTCCTTTTTTTTCTTTCTGTAGCTTCTCATGTTTGTTTTTGTCAATGTTTCTCTCTCAATTGTTGGTGAAGCAAAATCAATTATATGACAAATCATAACTTTATGATTCTTCATCAGTTGGATGTTATTATCACTTCGACTTCCTAAAATAACTGATTTTCTTTCACAGATTCTGATTTGTGTATATTAACTGATATATAATTCAAGTTTCTTTGCTGTTCCTTATGAGCAAATATTGTTAACTTTGTTATTTTGATTCTCATTAAGACGATATAATTCTCAGCTTTATAATAATAACAATAATAATAAGTATTTTAACATTATTGGACCTCGTTTGAAATTCAGCAATATCTTCTGATTTACAATTTTTTTTTTATTTCTATGCAAGGCTCAATGATGAGATTTCACTTGCCTTATAGTCTATTTTTGTTTTCTATAAGTTACTCTAACCACTTTCCACAGGTTTTGTGTCCACAGCTTTTACTTATATATCTGGCAACTTCAAGCCTGGTCAGTACCTACATGGGTATCCGCTTGGAACACCAGGTGTACTTAGCTTGGGTGTTCAGTATATATAATGGATAATAGAATTTTTAATTGGAGAACCTAGGGAGAATTCCATTTGGATTTTGTCATAATCACTTACGCACAAATACTCTTGGAAAGTATCCACTTCTCCTTCAGGTATTAGTTAATTAGTAAAACTTTTATCACTAAAACATTATGATCACCAAAATATTCTTACAATCTAAAATATTTTTCTAGCTTTAAATAACCTGCAAATGATGCCTAGACAATGATTGAATCAATCAATCAATAAGTATCATACTAGTTATGTCCCCACCCCAGGGTGGACATTGCGTTTTAAATTTTTCAACATTTAAAGGTTTCAGAGAAGATTCCCAGATATTGTCGCCAAATGATTACGTAAATATATTACCACGCTAGAATGCTTGTACTGATAACATTGCAAGTTCAGAAGATTGATTAGAATAAATCTGTATAGAATAGGTGAGATGCAATTACCATCTCACCCCTCCCACTCCCACTCTCACATTCTGCTCACTATTCGATTCCATGAGTAGAAGAAAAAATTATCACTAATGTCCATTACTTTCGTTAGTATTACTTTTTCTTTACTGGTCACAATTTATGCAAACTGCGTTTGGAAGGCACCAAAACAAATATGACTTCGGTTAATTTAATTATTTTCCAAGGATACGTCATCACGTTTCGCTCTAGAATTTACAAGAGAATAACATGAATTGTTTTGTTGTTGTTTTTTTCACACTAAATCAATAAACTTTTCTGACTATAAGATTACTTATATAATTTTATAATGAATTATTTAAGTAAAGATATACTAATAGCCTTGCATATATCTGTCGTAAGTGAATCTTAGAAAAGGCTTTACGGTTTTATGATGATTATTATGATTATTACTGTTATTGTTGTTGTTGTTGTTCCTATGCTTTGTTTTGAATGATTCACCCGAATCAGAGACGTTAAGAGACACCTATATAGATGTTGCTTGATTTTTTTTTTCTTCGGTTTTCTAGTCCGAATATTGCTGCTCATTTGACTTCATTTTTGTTATAAACTATCTTCCATTACTCTGTCTGGTATCTTCCTTACAACGTTTATAGCCGAGTCGACATAATCTTCATTTATAAAGAATCTCTCCGTACACGACCTCATATCATATAATGTCTATCAATAATAAGCGTAAATCTTCATATATTGTTATGATCCTTAATTCAATATATTAATATTTAACACTGCAATGTTAAACAAAATTATGGTGTCAGTCCAATTATTATTATTATTATTATTATTATTTTACAAGTCCGTTCGGCAACAATGTTTAATAATGAACGAATAGTAAAAACAGACGCCATAAAACAATGTACATAAGCGCAGTCGTTTAAATGATTATTGTAATTTGACCCGAAAGCAAAGTATCACTGTAATCTGCCTTCAATTTCATGTTCTGATGGTTCCAACTAACAAATACCAAGTAACACTAACAACAGATTGACGCACGCCTCGAGCGTAAACAGGGTCGATCGAACGTGCTGATTTTCGATCTGCGGGGCGTAGAGTCCATTATAAATAATTTGCTTCGCTTCAAATCGGATTCGGTGATGACTGTACTCTCTACTTCACCGAGGGAGGTTACACGGACATTTTAAGTGAGTTCTCACCAGGTGGGGATGTAAGGGGCATATTTTGTCCTTTGACATATTGCTTAAAGCACGACAAACATTTGGATTTTGGAATAGAACTGGTCCCTGAAGAGAATCAACGGATGTTGACAATTGATGATGGGGGCTTTAGATCATTTATTTCAGTTTGCCTACGCGAGAAGAATAGAAGAGATTAAATACATGAGGAAAGGAGATTACTTCACATCTAAATTTATTATTATTATTATTAATAATAATAATAATAATAATAATAATAACAACAACAACAACAATAATAATAATAATAATAATAAATGTTCGTACGAGTACAGCCTACACCTTACGAATGTATGTAAAATGTGTGTGTAGGGGGGTGTTTTATTGTTCAGTGGAAAATGACAATGTCATTTCTAACCATAGGTCTCTGGGCGAGAACCTGAAAAAACACACAAGAAATCAAAGGAAATAAAAATAATAATAATTAAATAAAATCTGGTTATAATATAATTTACTTTGTGTGGAAAAAAGAATAAATCCATCGTTTCATACCAATCGGCATTTCTTTTATATATTCTTCGAAAAAGATATACACTCATGATGATATTAGCAGAAGAGAGGACATTTATTTCATTAAGCCTTTTAATTTTTTTACATTATTTACATTATTCTGATTGTTGTCCTTATCTTTATTTTCCTATTCATATTTATGTGAATATCATAATCAAGTTGAGGAGAAAAGCTCGAACAATTTAAATAATGTAAAAAATTACAATAACTCATCTTAGAAATATACACAACGTTTTCAAAGTTAAATAGTTATGCGGACAAACAAAAACTAGATTATGATGAATCAAATCCCTAAATGCGATACACAATATACCATAAGCTTTATGCGAATATCGTGGATTTCATTTAACCATAAACTTTATATCGAACGGTGACGGACAATTTTGTATACTTCTTAAAGTAACATCAATCACGTGCAGTATTTTCGGTGTATATTACGAACAATGCAACGTAATCTGGCATCCTTAAAAAATCTGCTAATTACATATATATCCACTATTTAATATTTCCCTAGACTTACAGTGGTTAGGCGACGGTGGAATTAATAGCGGCGCGGAATAAGAAATTGAAAGTCGATGAACGTTAAATTAACTTGCATGCCAATATCCCTAGAGAAGCGAGGAATCAATCCCTTCTCCCCACCACCTATGGGTTGAATAGCAAAGTGTAGTGTTTCCTGTCATGTAAATATATAAATCATAGACAGATAGATAGATAATATAAGTGGACAATATATATATATATATATATATATATATATATATATATATATATATATATAATCTAGATATAACTAGATATGCAATGCCCAGGACAGAATAAGAATATAATATAAAAAATCAAAAACTAATATTCCATGGTTAATTTATTACATTGGAATCGATCCGATTCAATCATCATCTACAAATTAGATTTGAATTTTAGGTCTGATGAATTGATCGTGATTACGATTCCAATGAAATAAATTATAATTATGGAATATTAGTGCTTGAGCCTTTTTTATATTATATATATATATATATATTATATTATATATATATATATATATATATATATATATATATATATATATAGAGAGAGAGAGAGAGAGAGAGAGAGGTAATAATCAGAAGGTATATAATTCAAGTGAATCCTAATTATAAGAAATATTAGAACTGATCCGCAAAAAGCAAAAAGAGCACAATGTATATATTATAAAAGATAATATAAAATACATGAATTAAAAATCCAAAACTACATCATTCGGAAATAGCTACTTCGACCCTCAGATATTCTTGTGGACCTTATTAATTCAGAGATGTTAGGAAATGAGACAAGAGGTTAAAATTTAAACATTTAAAAGGAGAAGACGACGAAAATAAGAAAGGTGAAAGAAAAAGAAAAAAGAAAGAGAGAATAACTGTCGAGACATAAGATTACATAGATTTCCAATATTATAGTAAGAATCTAGAAATTAAAGGAATAAAAGGAAAGAAAGTGAGTAAAGGAATAAAAGAAGAGGAAGAGAGTATAGGAATAAAAGAAGAGAAAGAGAGTAAAGGAATAAAAGAAAAGAAAGTGGGTAAAGGAATAAAAAAAGATGAAGTGAGTAAAGGAATAAAAGAAGAGGAAGAGAGTAAAGGAATAAAAGAAGAGGAAATGAGTAAAGGAATAAAAGAAAAGAAAGTGAGTAAAGGAATAAAAGAAGAGGAAATGAGTAAAGGAATAAAAGAAGAGGAAGAGAGTAAAGGAATAAAAGAAAAGAAAGTGAGTAAAGGAATAAAAGAAGAGGAAGTGAGTAAAGGAATAAAAGAAGAGGAAGAGAGTAAAGGAATAAAAGAAGAGGAAGAGAGTAAAGGAATAAAAGAAGAGGAAGAGAGTAAAGCAATAAAAGAAGAGGAAGTGAGTAAAGGAATAAAAGAGGAGGAAGAGAGTAAAGGAATAAAAGAAAAGAAAGTGAGTAAAGGAATAAAAGAAGAGGAAGAGAGTAAAGGAATAAAAGAAGAGGAAGTGAGGAAAGGAATAAAAGAAAAGAAAGTGAGTAAAGGAATAAAAGAAGATGAAGTGAGTAAAGAAATAAAAGAAGAGGAAGAGAGTAAAGGAATAAAAGAAGAGGAAGTGAGTAAAGGAATAAAAGAAGAGGAATAGAGTAAAGGAATAAAAGAAGAGGAAATGAGTAAAGGAATAAAAGAAGAGGAAGTGAGTAAAGGAATAAAAGAAGAGGAAGTGAGTAAAGGAATAAAAGAAGAGGAAGAGAGTAAAGGAATAAAAGAAGAGGAAGAGAGTAAAGGAATAAAAGAAGAGGAAGTGAGTAAAGGAATAAAAGAAGAGGAAGAGAGTAAAGGAATAAAAGAAAAGAAAGTGAGTAAAGGAATAAAAGAAGAGGAAGAGAGTAAAGGAATAAAAGAAGAGGAAGAGAGTAAAGGAATAAAAGAAGAGGAAGAGAGTAAAGGAATAAAAGAAGAGGAAGTGAGTAAAGGAATAAAAGAAAGGGAAAAGGAATAAAAGAAAAGGAAGTGAGTAAAGGAATAAAAGTAGAGGAAGTGAGTAAAGGAATAAAAAAGAAGAGGAAGAGAGTAAAGGAATAAAAGAAGAGGAAAGAGTAAAGGAATAAAAAGAAGAGGAAGTGAGTAAAGGAATAAAAGAAGAGGAAGTGAGTAAAGGAAAGAAAAGAAAAGAAGAAGAGTAAAGGAAGGAAAAAGAAGAGGAAAGTGAGTAAAGGAATAAAAGAAGAGGAAGTGAGTAAAGGAATAAAAGAAGAGGAAGAGAGTAAAGGAATAAAAGAAGAGGAAAGAGTAAAGGAATAAAAAAGAAGAGGAAATGAGTAAAGGAATAAAAAAAGGAAAAGAAAGAAGAGTAAAGGAATAAAAGAAGAGGAAATGAGTAAAGGAATAAAAGAAGAGGAAGAGAGTAAAAGGAATAAAAGAAGAGGAAGAGTAAAGAATAAAAAAGAAGAGGAAGAGAGATGAGCAATAAAAGAAGAGGAAGTGAGTAAAGGAATAAAAGAAGAGGAAAGAGTAAAGGAATAAAAGAAGAGGAAGAGAGTAAAGGAATAAAAGAAAGGAAAGAGAAAGGAATAAAGGAAGAAAAAAAGAAGAGGAAATGAGTAAAGGAATAAAAGAAGAGGAAGAGAAAAAAAGGAATAAAAGAAGAGGAAGAATAAAGAGAAAAAAGGAAGGGAATAAAAGAAGAGGAAATGAGTAAAGGAATAAAAAAGAAGAGGAAGAGAGTAAAGGAATAAAAGAAGAGGAAATGAGTAAAGGAATAAAAGAAGAGGAAGAGTAAAGGAATAAAAAGAAGAGAAATGAGTAAAGGAATAAAAAGAAGAGGAAGGAAGAAAAGGAATAAAAGAAGAGGAAGTGAGTAAAGGAATAAAAAAGAGAAGTAAAGGAATAAAAGAAGAGGAAGAGAGTAAAGGAATAAAAGAAAAGAAAGTGAGTAAAGGAATAAAAGAAGAGGAAGAGAGTAAAAGGAATAAAAGAAGAGGAAGAGAGTAAAGGAATAAAAGAAGAGGAAATGAGAAAAAGAATAAAAGAAGAAAAGTAAAGGAATAAAAGAAAGAAAATGAGTAAAGGAATAAAAGAAGAGGAAAGAGTAAAGGAATAAAAGAAGAGGAAGAGAGTAAAGGAATAAAAGAAGAAGAAGAAGTAAAGAATAAAAGGAATGAGTAAAGGAAAAAGAAAAGGAAGTGAGAAAAGGAATAAAAGAAGAAAAGTGAGTAAAGGAATAAAAAAAAAAGAAGAGGAAGAAAGTAAAGGAATAAAAGAAAAAAGGAAGAGAGTAAAGGAATAAAAGAAGAGGAAGAGAGTAAAGGAATAAAAAGAAGAAGGAAGGGAAGGAAAAAGGAATAAAAAGAAAGGAAGGAAGAGAGTAAAGGAATAAAAAGAAGAGGAAAAGAGTAAAAGGAATAAAAGAAGAGGAAGAGAGTAAAGGAATAAAAAGAAGGAAGAGTAAAGGAATAAAAGAAGAGGAAGAGAGTAAAGGAATAAAAGAAGAGAAGAGTAAAAGGAATAAAAGAAGAGGAAGTGAGTAAAGGAATAAAAGAAGAGGAAATGAGTAAAGGAATAAAAGAAGAGAAAGAGTAAAGGAATAAAAGAAGAGGGAAGAGTAAAAAGGAATAAAAAGAAGAGGAAGAGAGTAAAGGAATAAAAAAGAAAGGAAAAGGAAAAAGGAATAAAAGAAGAAAGGAATAAAAGAAAAGGAAGAGAAAAAGGAAAAAAGAAAGAAAAGGAAAAAAAGGAATAAAAAAGAAGAGAAAAGAGTAAAGGAATAAAAAGAAGAAGAAAGAGAAGGAATAAAAGAAAAAGAAATGAGTAAAGGAATAAAAGAAGAGGAAGTTAAAAGGAAAAAAAGAAGAGGAAGAGAGTAAAGGAATAAAAAGAAGAAGGAAGAGAATAAAGGAAAAAAAAGAAAGAGGAAGAGAAGGAAAGGAATAAAAGAAAGGAAAGTGAGTAAAGGAATAAAAGAAAAGAAAGAGAGAAGGAATAAAATAAAGAAGGAAGAGAGTAAAGGAATAAAAGAAGAGGAAGTGAGTAAAGGAATAAAAGAAGAGGAAGAGAGTAAAGGAAAAAAAAAAAGGGAAGTGAGTAAAGGAATAAAAGAAGAGGAAGAGAGTAAAGGAATAAAAAGAAGAGGAAGTGAAGAGTAAAGGAATAAAAGAAGAGGAAGAGAGTAAAGGAATAAAAAAGAAGAGGAAAGAGTAAAGGAATAAAAAGAAAAGAAAGGAGTAAAGGAATAAAAGAAAAAGAAAGTAAAAAGGAATAAAAGAAGAGGAAGAGAGTAAAGGAATAAAAGAAGAGGAAGAGATTAAAGGAATAAAAAGAAGATGAAGTGAGTAAAGGAATAAAAGAAGAGGAAGAGAGTAAAGGAATAAAAGAAAGGAAAAAAAGGAATAAAGGAAAAAAAAAGAGGAAAAGAAAAGAAAGGAAAAAAGAAAAGTGAGTAAAGGAATAAAAAGAAGAGGAAGAGAGTAAAGGAATAAAAAGAAGAGGAAGAGAGTAAAAGGAATAAAAGAAGAGGGAAGTGAGTAAAGGAATAAAAGAAAAGGAAGAGTAAAGGAATAAAAGAAGAGGAAGTGGAGTAAAAGGAATAAAAGAAGAGGAAGTGAGTAAAGGAATAAAAGAAGAGGAAAGAGTAAAAAGGAATAAAAGAAGAGGAAGAGAGTAAAGGAATAAAAGAAGAGGAAGTGAGTAAAGGAATAAAAGAAAAGGAAGTGAGTAAAGGAATAAAAGAAGAGGAAGTGAGTAAAGGAATAAAAGAAGAGGAAGTGAGTAAAGGAATAAAAGAAGAGGAAGTGAGTAAAGGAATAAAAGAAAAGAAAGTGAGTAAAGGAATAAAAGAAGAGGAAGAGAGTAAAGGAATAAAAGAAGAGGAAGTGAGTAAAGGAATAAAAGAAAAGGAAGTGAGTAAAGGAATAAAAAAGAGGAAGAGGAGTAAAGGAATAAAAAAGAAAAGATGAAGTGGAAAAGGAATAAAAAGAAGAGGAAGTGAGTAAAGGAATAAAAGAAGAGGAAGAGAGAATAAAAGGAATGAGGAAAGGAAAAAAGAAGAGGATGAGTAAAGGAATAAAAGAAGAGGAAGTGATTAAAGGAATAAAAAAAAGGAAATGAATAAAAAATAAAATAAAGGAAAAAAAGAAAAGAAAGAGTAAAGGAATAAAAGAAGAGGAAGAGAGTAAAGGAATAAAAGAGAAGAAAGTGAGAAGGAATAAAAGAAGAGGAAGATTAAAGGAATAAAAGAAGAGGAAATGAGTAAAGGAATAAAAAGAAGAGGAAGAGAGTAAAGGAATAAAAGAAGAGGAAATGAGTAAAGGAATAAAAGAAGAGGAAGAGAGTAAAGGAATAAAAGAAGAGGAAATAAAGGAATAAAAGAAGAGGAAGAGAGTAAAGGAATAAAAGAAGAGGAAGAAAGAATAAAGGAATAAAAGAAAAAGAAAGAGAGAGTAAAGGAATAAAAGAAGAGGAAGTGGTAAAGAATAAAAGAAAAGGAAAGTGAGTAAAAGAATAAAAAAAGGAAAGAGTAAAGGAATAAAAAAGAAGAGGAAGAGAGTAAAGGAATAAAAGAAGAGGAAGAGAGTAAAGGAATAAAAAGAGGAAGTGAGTAAAAGGAATAAAAGAAGAGGAAGAGAGTAAAGGAATAAAAGAAGAGAAAGTGAAAAAAAGGAATAAAAGAAGAGGAAAGAAGAGTAAAGGAATAAAAGAAAAAGAAAGTGAGTAAAGGAATAAAAAGAAGAGGAAGTGAGAAAAGGAATGTGTAAAAAGAAGAGGAAAGGAGTAAAGGAATAAAAGAAGAGGAAGTGAGAAAGGAATAAAAGAAGAGAAAGAGTAAAGGAATAAAAGAAGAGGAAGTGAGTAAAGGAATAAAAAGAAGAGGAAGAGAATAAAGGAATAAAAGAAAAAAAAATGAGAAAGAATAAAATAAAAAGAAGAGGAAGAGAGTAAAGGAATAAAAGAAAAGAAGAGAAGGAAAAAAGAGGAAAAAGTAAAAATAAAAGAAGAGGAAGTAAAGGAATAAAAGAAGAGGAAAGAGTAAAGGAATAAAAGAAGAGGAAGAGAGTAAAGGAATAAAAGAAGAGGAAGAGTAAAGGAATAAAAAGGAAGTGAGTAAAGGAATAAAAGAAGAGGAAAAAAGGAATAAAAGAAGAGGAAAGATAAAGGAATAAAAAAAGAAAGTAAAATAAAAGGAAAGAGTAAAGGAATAAAAGAAGAGGAAGAGAGTAAAGGAATAAAAGAAGAGGAAGAGAGTAAAGGAATAAAAGAAGAGGAAGAGAGTAAAGGAATAAAAGAAAGGAAGAAAAAAGGAAAAAAGAAGAGGAAGAGAGTAAAGGAATAAAAGAAGAGGAAGAGTAAAGGAGGAAAAAGAAGAGGAAGTGAGTAAAAGGAATAAAAAGAAGAAGAAATGAGTAAAGGAATAAAAGAAGAGGAAGTGAGTAAAGGAATAAAAGAAGAGGAAGAGAGTAAAGGAATAAAAGAAGAGGAAGAGAGTAAAGGAATAAAAGAAGAGGAAGAGAGTAAAAGGAATAAAAGAAGAGGAAGAGTAAAAGGAATAAAAGAAAAGAAATGAGTAAAAAGGAATAAAAGAAGAGGAAGAGAGTAAAGGAATAAAAGAAGACGAAGTGAGTAAAGAAATAAAAGAAGAGGAAGAGAGTAAAGGAATAAAAGAAAGGAAGAGAGTAAAAGGAATAAAAGAAAGGAAATGAGTAAAGGAATAAATAAAAGAAGAGGAATAAAGAGAATAAAGGAATAAAAAAGAGGAAAGAGAAAGGAATAAAAGAAGAGGAAAGAGAGTAAAGGAATAAAAAAGAAGGGAAAAAAAGGAATAAAAAGGAAGAGAGGTAAAGGAATAAAAGAAGAGGAGAGAGTAAAGGAATAAAAGAAGAAGAAGTGAGTAAAGGAATAAAAGAAGACGAAGTGAGTAAATGAATAAAAGAAGAGGAAAGAGTAAAGGAATAAAAGAAGAGGAAAGAGAATAAAGGAATAAAAGAAAAGGAAGTGAGTAAAGGAAAAAAAGAAGAGGAAGAGAAAAAAGGAATAAAATAAGAGGAAGAGAGTAAAGGAATAAAAGAAGAGGAAGTGAGTAAAGGAATAAAAGAAGAGGAAGAGAGTAAAGGAATAAAAGAAGAGAAGGGAGTAAAGGAATAAAAGAAGAGGGAAGATAAAAGAAGAGGAAAAAAAATAAAAGAAGGAAAAGGAGTAAAGGAATAAAAGAAGAGGAAGAGAGTAAAAGGAATAAAAGAAGAGGAAGAGAGTAAAGGAATAAAAAAGAAGAAAAAAGAGTAAAGGAATAAAAGAAGAGGAAGTGAGTAAAGGAATAAAAGAAAAGGAAGTGAGTAAAAGGAATAAAAAAGAGAAGTGAGTAAAGGAATAAAAGAAGAGGAAGAAAGAGTAAAGGAATAAAAGAAGAGGAAGAGAGTAAAGGAATAAAAGAAGAGGAAAGTGAGTAAAGGAATAAAAGAAGAGGAAGAGTAAAGGAATAAAAGAAGAGGAAGAGTAAAGGAATAAAAGAAGAAAAGGGAGTAAAGGAATAAAAGAAAAGGAAGGAGTAAAGGAATAAAAGAAGAGGAAGAGAGTAAAGGAATAAAAGAAGAGGAAGTGAGTAAAGGAATAAAAGAAGAGGAAGAGAGTAAAGGAATAAAAGAAGAGGAAATGAGTAAAGGAATAAAAGAAAGGAAAAAGAGTAAAGGAATAAAAGAAAAGGAAGAGAGGAAAGGAATAAAAGAAGAGGAAGTGAGTGAAAAGGAATAAAAAGAAGAGGAAGAGAAGTGAGAAGGAATAAAAAGAAGAGGAAAGGAATAAAAAGGAAATAAAAGAAATAAAAGAAGAGTAAAGGAATAAAAAGAAGAGGAAGAGATTAAAGGAATAAAAAAGAGGAAGAGGAAAAAATAAAAGAAAGGAATAAAATGAATAAAAAAGAGGAAGAGAGTAAAGGAATAAAAGAAAGAAAGTGAGTAAAGGAATAAAAGAAGAGGAAGTGAGTAAAGGAATAAAAGAAGAGGAAGTGAGAAAAGGAATAAAAGAAGAGGAAGAGAGTAAAGGAATAAAAGAAGAGGAAAGAGTTAAAGGAATAAAAAGAAGAGGAAGTGAGTAAAGGAATAAAAGAAGAGGAAGAGAGTAAAAAGAAGGAAGAGAGTAAGAATAAAAAAAAGAAGAAACGAAGAGAGTAAAGGAATAAAAAAGAAGAGGAAGAGGAAAGAAATAAAAGAAAAAAAAGAAAAAGAAAAGGAATAAAGAAAAGGAAGAGGAGAGAAAAAGGAATAAAAGAAGAGGAATAAGTTTAAAGGAACAAAAGAAAGGAAAGGAATAAAAGTGGAGGAAGTGAATAAATGAATAAAATAAGAGGAAGACTGTAAAGGAATGAAAGAGGAGGAAGAGTTTAAAGGAATAAAAGAAGAGAAAGTGAGTAAAGGAATAAAAGAAGAGGAATTGAATAAAGGTATAAAAGAAGAGGAAGAGAATAAAGGAATAAAAAAGAGGAAAGAAAAGGAAAAGAGAGGAAGGAATAAAATAAAAGAAGAGGAAGTGAGTAAATGAAAAAAAAAAGAGGAAGAGATAAAAATAAAAGAAGAGGAAGAGGAAAGAAATAAAAGAAGGAAGAGTAAAGGAATAAAAGAAGAGAAAGAGAGTAAAGGAATAAAAGAAGAAGAAAAGAGAAAAGGAAATAAAAGAAGAGGAAGTGAGTAAAGGAAAAAAAAGAAGAGGAAGAGAATAAAGGAATAAAAGAAGAGGAAAGAATAAAGGAATAAAAGAAGAGGAAGTGAGGAATAAAAAGAATAAAAGAAAAAGAAGAGGAGAGAGAAGGAATAAAAGAAGAGGAAGAGAATAGGAATAAAAAAAGAAGAGGAAATGAGTAAAGGAATAAAAGAAAAGGAAGAGAGTAAAGGAATAAAAGAAGAGGAAGTGAGTAAAGGAAATAAAAGAAGAGGAAGAGAGTAAAGGAATAAAAAGAAGAGGAAGAGTAAAGGAATAAAAGAAAGGAAGGAGAAAAAAAAAGAAGGAGTAAAGGAAAAAAGAAGAGGAAAGAGAAAAAGGAATAAAAGAAGAGGAGAGAATAAAGGAATAAAAGAAGAGGAAGTGAATAAAGGAATAAAAGAAGAGGAAGAGAGTAAAGGAATAAAAGAAGAGGAAGAGAATAAAGGAATAAAAGAAGAGGAAAGTGAATAAAGGAAAAAAAGAAGAGGAAAGAGTAAAGGAATAAAAGAAAAGGAAAAGTAAAGGAATAAAAAAGAAAAAAAAGAAGAGGAGAGAGGAAAGGAAAAAAAAGAAGAGGAAGTGAGTAAAGGAATAAAAGAAGACGAAGAGAGTAAAGGAATAAAAGAAGAGGAAGTAAAGAAATAAAAGAAGAGGAAGAGAGTAAAGGAATAAAAGAAAAGGAAGTGAGTAAAGAAATAAAAGAAGAGGAAGTGAGTAAAGGAATAAAAGAAGAGGAGAGAGTAAAGGAATAAAAGAAGAGGAAGTGAGTAAAGGAATAAAAGAAGAGGAAGAGAGTAAAGGAATAAAAGAAGAGGAAGAGAGTAAAGGAATAAAAGAAGAGGAAGAGAGTAAAGGAATAAAAGAAGAGGAAGAGAGTAAAGGAATAAAAAGAAGAAGAAGAGTAAAGGAATAAAAGAAGAGGAAGAGAGTAAAGGAATAAAAGAAAAGAGGAAGAGTAAAGGAATAAAAGAAAAGAGAAGAGTAAGGAATAAAAGAAGAGGAAGAGTAAAAGGAATAAAAGAAGAGAAAGAGTAATGGAATAAAAGAAGAGGAAGTGAGAGAAGGAATAAAAGAAGAGGAAGAGAATAAATGAATAAAAAAAAAGAAAAGGAGTAAAGGAAGAAAATGAAAAAGAGGAAGGGTAAAGGAAAAAAAAGAAGAGGAAGTGAGTAAAGGAATAAAAAGAAGAGGAAGTGAGTAAAGGAATAAAAGAAGAAAAAGTGAGTAAAGGAATAAAAGAAGAGGAAGTGAGTAAAGGAATAAAAAAGAAGAGGAAGAGATTAAAGGAATAAAAAGAAGAGGAAAGATAAATAAAGGAATAAAAGAAGAGGGAAGAGATTAAAGGAATAAAAGAAGAGGAAAGAGGAAAGGAATAAAAGAATAAAAAAGTGATTAAAGGATAAAAAGAAGAGGAATGAGTAAAAGGAATAAAAGAAGAAGAAAAGAGCGAAGTGAGGAAAAAGGAATAAAAGAAAAGAAAGTGAAAGGAATAAAAAGAAGAGGAAGAGAGTAAAGGAATAAAAGAAGAGGGAAGAGAGTAAAGGAATAAAAGAAGAGGAAATGAGTAAAGGAAGAAAAAAGAAAAGGAAAGATAAAGGAATAAAAGAAAGAAAGGAGAAAGGAATAAAAGAAGAGGAAGAATAAAGAAATAAAAGAAAAGGAAGAAGAGTAAAGGAATAAAAGAAGAGGAAGAGAGTAAAGGAATAAAAGAAGAGGAAGGAGTAAAGGAATAAAAAAGAAAGGAATAAAAGAAATAAAGAAAAAGAAAGAAGGAAAAGAGAAGGAGAGGAAGGAATAAAAAAGAAGGAAGAGAGGAAAAGTGATAAAAAGAAGAGGAAAAAGTAAAGGAAAAAAAGAAGAGGAAGTGAGTAAAAAATAAAAGAAGAGGAAGAGAGTAAAAGGAATAAAAAAGAGGAAGAGAAAATGAATAAAAAGAAGAGGAAAAGTAAAGGAATAAAAGAATGAAAGTGGAAAGGAATAAAAGAAGAGGAAGAGAGAAAAGGAATAAAAGAAGAGGAAGTGAGTAAAGGAATAAAAGAAGAGGAAAGAGTAAAGGAATAAAAAGAAAAGGAAAAGAGAAAAAAAAAAGAAGAGGAAGGAGGAAAGGAATAAAAGAAGAGGAAGAGAGTAAAGGAAAAAAGAGGAAAGTTAAAGGAATGAAAAGGAAATGGAAGGAATAAAAAGGAGGAAGAAGTGAAAAGGAATAAAAGAAGAGGAAGAGAGTAAAGATGAATAAAAGAAGAAATGATAGAAGGAATAAAAGAAGATGAAGAGAATAAAGGAATAAAAGAAAAGGAAGAGTAAAGGAATAAAAGAAGAGGAAAAAGTAAAGGAATAAAAGAAGAGGAAGAAAATAAAGGAATAAAAAAAGAGGAATGAGTAAAGGAATAAAAGAAGAGGAAGAATTAAATGAAAAATAAGAGAAAGACAAAAGGAATGAAAAGAGGAAGAATTAAACTAATAAAAAAAGGAAAAAAAGAAGAGGAAAATGGAATAAAAAAGAAAAAGAAAGAAAAGAAAGTGTAAAGGAATAAAAAGAAATGAAGGTTAAAGGAATAAAAGAAGAGGAAAAGAAGAATAATGGAAGAGGAAAGAGTAAAGGAATAAAAGAAGAGGAAGTGAGTAAAGGAAATAAAAGAGGAGGAGAGAGTAAAGGAATAAAAGAAAAGGAAGGAGTAAAGGAATAAAAAAGACCAAGGGAAAAAGGAATAAAAGAAGACGAAGTGAGTAAAAGAAATAAAGAAGAGGAAGTGAGTAAAGGAAAAAAAAGAAGAGAATGAGGAAAGGAATAAAAGAAGAGGAAGTGAGTAAAGGAATAAAAGAAAGAAAGAGTAAAGGAATAAAAGAAAGAAGAAATGAGTAAAGAAATAAAAAGAAGAGGAAGTAAAGGAATAAAAGAAGAAGAAATGAGTAAAAAGAATAAAAAGAAAGAGGAAGAGAGTGAAAAGGAATAAAAAGAAGAAAGTGAAATAAAGGAATAAAAGAAAGAGGAAGTGAGTAAAGGAATAAAGAAAGAGGAAGAGTTTAAAGGAATAAAAGAAAAGGAAAAGGAATGAAAAATAAAAGAAAGGAAGAGAAAAAAGAAAAAAAAAAGAAAAGAAAGAGAGGAAAGGAATAAAAGAAGAGGAAGTGAATAAAAGGAATAAAAGAAGAGGAAGAGAAAAAGGAATAAAAAGAAGAGAAAAGAATAAAAGAAAGGAATGGGAAAGAAAAAAAAGGAAGAGTAAAGGAAAAAAAGAAGGGGAAGAAGAGAAAAGGAACAAAAGAAAAGGAAATGAAAAAAGAAAGGAAGGAAAAAGAAGAGGAAGTGATAAAGAAAGGAAAAGAAGAGGAAGAGAAAAGGAATAAAAGAAGAGGAAGAGAGTAAAGGAATAAAAGAAGAGGAATGAGTAAAGGAAGAAAAAAAAGTGGAAGAGAAGAATAAAAAGGAAGTAGGTAAAAGAAAAAGAGGAAGAAAGAATAAAAGAAGAGGAAGAGAATAAAGGAATAAAAGAAGAGGAAGGAGTAAAGGAACAAAAGAAGAAAGTGAGTAAAGGAATAAAAGAAGAGGAAATGAAAAGGAATAAAAGAAGAGGAATTGAGTAAAGGAATAAAAGAAGAGGAAGAGAGTAAAGGAAAAAAAAAGAAGAGGAAGAGAAGTAAAGGAATAAAAGAAGGGAAAGTGAGTAAAAATAAAAGAAAAAGAAAGAGGAGATGAAAAAAAAAAATAAAAGAAGAAAAGTGAGTAAAGGAATAAAAGGAAGATGGAATAAAAGTAAAGGAAAAAGAAAGGAATAAAAGAAGAGGAAAAGTAAATAAAAGAAGAGAATACAAGGAATAAAAGAAGAGGAAGTGAGAAAAAAAAAAAAAGAAAAAGTAAGAATAAAAGAAAGAGAATGAATAAAAGAAAGAGGAAGAGAGTAAAGGAATAAAAGAAGAGGAAGAGAGTAAAGGAATAAAAGAAGAGGAAGTGGTAAAAAAAAAAAGAAGAGGAAGTGAGTAAAGGAATAAAAGAAGAGAAAGAGTAAAGGAATAAAAGAAAAGGAAGAGTTTAAAGGAATAAAAGAAAAAAGAAGAATAAAAGAAGAGGAAAGAGAAGGAATAAAAGAAGAGAAATGAGTAAAGGAAAAAGAAGAGGAATGAGTAAAGGAATAAAAGAAGAGGAAGAGAGTAAAGGAATAAAAGAAGAAGAGAGAGATGAATAAAAAGGAAGAGGAAGGAAAAAAGAAGAGGAAGAGAGTAAAGGAATAAAAGAAGAGGAAGAGAGTAAAGGAATAAAAGAAGAGGAATAGAGTAAAGGAATAAAAGAAGAGGAAGATGAAAGGAATAAAAGAAAATTCCTAAAAAATAAAAAGAAGAGGAAGAGAGTAAAGGAATAAAAGAAGAGCCCCTTTAAAGGAATAAAAGAAGAGGAATTTCTTAAAAGAAAAAAAAAGAAGAGGAATAGAGTAAAGGAATAAAAAAAAGAAAGTGAGTAAAGGAATAAAAGAAAGAAGAAGTAAAGGTAAAGGAATAAAAGAAGAAAAAGAAAGTAAAGGAATAAAAGAAAAGGAAATGAGTAAAAGGAATAAAAGAAGAGGAAGTGAGTAAAGGAATAAAAGAAGAGGAAGAGAGTAAAGGAATAAAAGAAGAGGAAGAGAGTAAAGGAATAAAAGAAGAGGAAGTGATTAAAGGAATAAATAAAAGAAAAGGAATAAAAGAAGAGGAAGAGAAAGGAATAAAAGAAGAGGAAGTGAGTAAAGGAATAAAAGAAAGAGGAAGTGAGTAAAGGAATAAAAGAAAAAAGGAAGTGAGAAAAATAAAAAGAAGAGGAAAATAAAAAGAATAAAAGAAGAAGGGAGTAAAGGAAGAGAGAGTAAAGGAATAAAAGAAGAGGAAGAGAGTAAAGGAATAAAAGAAAAAAGGAGTAAAGGAATAAAAAGAAGAGGAAAGAGAAAAGGAATAAAAGAAGAGGAAGAGAGTAAAGGAATAAAAGAAGAGGAAGAGAGTAAAGGAAATAAAAGAAAAGAAAGAGAGTAAAGGAATAAAAAGAAGAGGAAAGAGAGAAGGAATAAAAGAAGAGGAAGAGAGGAAAGGAATAAAAAATAAAGAGAGAATAAAAGGAATAAAAGAAAGGAAGAGAATAAAGGAATAAAAGAAGAGGAAGAGAGTAAAGGAATAAAAGAAGAGAAAGAGAGTAAAAGAAAAAAAAGAAGAAGAAAATGAATAAAGGAATAAAAGGGAATAAAAAGAGGAATAAAGAAGAAAAAAAGAGGAAGAGAGTAAAGGAATAAAAGAATTAAAGGAAGGAATAAAAGGAATAAAAGTGAAGGAATAAGAAAGAAGAAAAGAAGGAAAAAAAGAAAGGAAGAGTAAAGGAATAAAAGAAGAGGAATTGAGTAAAGGAATAAAAGAAGAGGAAAGAGTAAAGGAATAAAATAAGGAAAAGAAGGAATGAAAAGTAAGAAGTGAAGAGAAGGAATAAAAGAAGAGGAAGAGAGTAAAGGAATAAAAGAAGAGGAAGAGAGTAAAGGAATAAAAGAAGAGGAAATAAAGAACAAAAAAGAAGAAAAGAATAAAAAAGAAAGGGAGACTAAAGGAATAAAAGAAGAGGAAGTGAGTAAAGGAATAAAAAAAGAGGAAGAGAATAAAGGAATAAAAGAAAGGAAGAGTAAAGGAATAAAAGAAGAGAAGAGATAAAGGAAGAAAGTAAAAGAAAAAAAGAAGATAAAAGGAATAAAAGAAGAGGAAGAGAATAAAGGAATAAAAAGAAGAGGAAGAGAGTAAAGGAATAAAAGAAGAGGAAGAGATTAAAGGAATAAAAGAAGGGAAGAGAGTAAAGGAATAAAAGAAGAGGAAGTGAGTAAAGGAATAAAAGAAGAGGAAGAGACAAAGAAATAAAAGAAGAGGAAGGGAATAAAGGAACAAAAAAAGGAAAGAGTAAATAAAAGAAAAGGAATAAAAAGAAGAGGAGGAAGAGAGTAAAGGAATAAAAGAAGAGGAAGAAGAATAAAAAGAAGAGGAAGAATAAAAAAAAGAAGAGGAATGAAAAAGGAATAAAAGAAGAGGAAGAGAGTTAAAGGAATAAAAGAAGAGGAAGTGAGTAAAGGAATAAAAGAAGAGGAAGAGAGTAAAGGAATAAAAGAAGAGGAAGTGGGAGTAAAGGAATAAAAGAAGAGGAAAGAAAAAAGGAATAAAAGAAAAGAGGAAGAGAGTAAAGGAATAAAAAAGAAGAGAGTAAAGGAATAAAAGAATAAAAGAAGAGGAAAAAGGAATAAAAAAGAAGAAGAAGAAATAAAAGAAGAGAAAGAAAAGGAAGAAAAGAAGAGGAGTAAAGGAACAAAAAGAAGAGAAGAGAGTAAAGGAATAAAAAGAAGAGAAAGAGAGTAAAGGAATAAAAGAAGAGGAAGAGAGTAAAGGAATAAAAAGAAGAGGAAGTGAGTAAAAGAATAAAAGAAGAGGAAGTGAGTAAAGGAATAAAAGAAGAGGAGAAGAAAAAATAAAAGAAAGGAAGAGAGTAAAGGAATAAAAGAAGAGGAAAAATAAAGAAAAATGAAGAGAAAAAGAGAAGGAATAAAAGAAGAGGAAGAGAGTAAAGGAAAAAAAGAAAAGGAAGAGTTTAAAGGAATAAAAGAGAGGAGGAGAGTAAAGGAATAAAAGAAAGAAAGTGAGTAAAAGAAGAAAAAGAAGAGGAAGAGAGTAAAAGAAATAAGAAAGGGAAGAGAGTAAAGGAGAAAAAGAGAGAAGAAAAAATAAAAGAAGAGAAAAAAGGAATAAAAGAAGAGGAAGAGAGTAAAGGAATAAAAGAAAAGAAAAGTGAGAAAGGAATAAAAGAAGAGAAAAGAGAAAGAATAAAAGAAGAGGAAGAGAGTAAAAAATAAAAGAAGAGGAGTGAAAAATAAAAAAAGAAGAGGAAGAGAAAGGAAAAAAGGAAGAAGAGAAAGGAATAAAAGAAGAGGAAGGAGTAAAAGGAATAAAAGAAGAGGAAAAGAGTAAAGGAATAAAAGAAGAGGAGAGAGTAAAGGAATAAAAGAAGAGGAAGAGAAAAGGAATAAAAGAAGAAGGGAGAGAAGGAATAAAAGAAGAGGAAGAGAGTAAAGGAATAAAAGAAGAATAAAAGGAAAAAAAGAGGAAGAGAGAGTAAAGGAATAAAAGAAGAGGAAGTGAGTAAAGGAATAAAAGAGGAGAAGAGGAAGAGGAATAAAAGAAGAGGAAGAAGAAAAGGAATAAAAGAAAGAGGAAGAAGTGAAAAAAAAATAAAAGAAGAGGAAGAGAATAAAGGAATAAAAGAAGAGGAAGTGAGTAAAGGAAAAAAGAAGAGGAAGAGAGGAAAGGAATAAAAGAAGAGGAAGAATGAGGAAAAGGAATAAAAGAAGAGGAAGAGAGTAAAGGAATAAAAGAAGAGGAAGGAAAAAAGGAATAAAAGAAGAGGAAGAGTAAAGGAATAAAAAAGAAGAGGAAGAGAATAAAGGAATAAAAAAAAGAAGAGGAAGTGAGTAAAGGAATAAAAGAAGAGGAGAGAGTAAAGGAATAAAAGAAGAGGAAATGGGAAAGGAATAAAAGAAGAGGAAGTGAGGAAAAGGAATAAAAGAAGAGGAAGAGAGTAAAGGAATAAAAGAAGAGGAAGAGTAAAGGAATAAAAAGAAGAGGAAGAGAAAAAGGAATAAAAGAAGAGGAAAGAGGAAAGAAATAAAAGAAAGAAAAGAAAAGGAATAAAAGAAGAGGAAAGAAAGGAATAAAAGAAGAGAAGAAAGGAGTAAAGGAATAAAAGAAGAGGAAGAGTAAAGGAATAAAAGAAGAGGAAGAAGAGAATAAAGGAAAGAAAAGGAAAAAAGAGGAAGTGAGTAAAGGAATAAAAGAAGAGGAAAGAGGAAAAATAAAAAGAAGAGGAAGTGAGTAAAGGAATAAAAGAAGAGGAAAAGAAAAAAGAAAGGAATAAAAAAAAAAGAGGAAGAGAGTAAAGGAATAAAAGAAGAGGAAGAGAGAAAGGAAAAAAAAAGAAGAGGAAGGAAAAAAGAAGAGGAAGGAAAAGAAAAGAGGAGGAAGAGAAAGGAATAAAAAGAAGAGGAAGAGAGTAAAGGAATAAAAGAAGAGGAAGTGAGTAAAGGAAAAAAAGAAGAGGAAGAGAAAAGAATAAAAGAAGAGGAAGTGAGTAAAGAAATAAAAGAAGAGGAAGATAAAGTAAAGGAATAAAGAAAGAGGAAGTGGAGTAAAGGAATAAAAGAGAGGAAGTGAATAAAGGAATAAAAGAAGAGGAAGTGAGAAGGAATAAAAAGAAGGAAAGAGTAAAGGAATAAAAGAAGAGGAAGAGAAAAAAGGAATAAAAGAAGAGGAAGAGAGAAAAGGAATAAAAGAAAGGAAGTGAGGAAAGAAATAAAAGAAAGGAAGAGAGTAAAGGAATAAAAGAAGAGGAAGAGAGTAAAGGAATAAAAGAAGAGGAAGTGAGAGGGAAAAAGAAAAGAAGAAAGTAAAGAACAAAGGAAAGATAAAGAAAAAGAATAAAATAAATGAGGGAGAAGAATAAGAAAGAAAAAGAATAAAAGAAAAAGAAAAGAAATAAAAGAAGAGGAAGAGATAAAGGAATAAAAGAAGAGGAAGAGTAAAGGAATAAAAAGAAGAGGAAGTGAGTAAAAGGAATAAAAAAAGAAGAGGAAGAGAGTAAATGAATAAAAGAAGAGGAAAGAGTAAAGGAATAAAAGAAGAGGAATAAGAGTAAAGGAATAAAAGAAGAGGAAGTGAGAGAATAAAAGGAAATAAGAAGAAGAAGAGAGTGAAAGGAAGAAAAAAAAGAGGAATAGAGGAAAGAAATAAAAGAAAAGGGAGAGAAGTAAAGGAATAAAAGAAGAGGAATGAGGAAAGGAATAAAAGAAGAGAAGAGAGTAAAGGAATAAAAGAAGAGGAAGAGAGAAAATAAAAGAAAAGAAGAGGAAAGGAATAAAAGAAGAAATAAAAGAAGAGGAAGAGAGTAAAGGAATAAAAGAAGGAGGAAAGGAATAAAAGAATAAAAGAAGAGGAAGAGAAGAAAAGGAAATAAAAAGAAGAGGAAGTGAGTTTAAAGGAATAAAAGAAAGAAAAGAGAATAAAGGAATAAAAGAAAAGGAAGAGAGTAAAGGAATAAAAGAAGAGGAAAGAATAAAGGAATAAAAAGAAGAGGAAAGAGAATAAAGGAATAAAAGAAGAGGAAGAGTAGAAGGAATAAAAGGAGAGGAATGAGTAAAGGAATAAAAGAAGAGGAAGAGAGGAAAAATAAAAGAAGAGGGAGGAAAGGAATAAAATAGGACATGAGGAAAAAAAAAAAGAAGAGGAAGAGAGTAAAGGAATAAAAGAAAGGAAATGAGGAAAGGAATAAAAGAAGAGGAAGAAGAGTAAAGGAATAAAAGAAGAGGAAGTGAATAAAGGAATAAAAGAAGAGGAAGTGAGGAAAGAATAAAAGAATAAAAAGGAAGAGGAAAGTAAAGGAATAAAAGAAGAGGAAGTGAGTAAAAGGAATAAAAAAGAGGAAGAGAATTAAAAGGAATAAAAGAAGAGTAGAGAATGAAAGGAATAAAAAGAAGAGGGAAGTGAGTAAAGGAAAAAAAAGAAGAGGAAAAGGAGGAAAGAAATAAAAGAAGAGGAAGTGAGTAAAGGAATAAAAGAAGAGGAATTGAGTAAAGGAATAAAAAAGAGGAAGAGAGTAAAGGAATAAAAAGAAGAGGAAGGGAAAAGGAATAAAAGAAGAGAGAAGGAATAAAAAGATAGGAGAGAGTAAAGGAATAAAAGGAGAGAAGTGAGAAAAGGAATAAAAGAAGAGGAAGTGAGAGTAAAAGGAATAAAAGAAGAGGAAGTGAATAAAGGAATAAAAAAAAAGAGAGAAGTGAGTAAAGGAATAAAAGAAGAGGAAGTGAGTAAAGAAATAAAAGAAGAGGAAGAGAAGGTAAAAAAGAAATAAAAGAAGAGGAAGGAAGAAAGAAAGGAGAGAGGAAAGGAATAAAAGAAGAAAAAGAGTAAAAAGAAATAAAAGAAGAGGAGAGAGTAAAAGAAATAAAAAAAGAGGAAGGAAAAGAAGAGGAAGAAGTAAAGGAATAAAAGAAGAGGAAGTGAGTAAAGAAATAAAAAGAAGAGGAAAGAAGAGGAAGAGAAGAGAGTAAAAGGAATAAAAGAAGAGGAAGAGAGTAAAGGAATAAAAGAAAAGAAAGTGAGTAAAGGAATAAAAGAAGAGGAAGAGAGTAAAGGAATAAAAGAAGAGGAAGTGAGTAATGGAATAAAAGTAGAGGAAGTGAGTAAAGGAATAAAAGAAGAGGAAAAGATTAAAGGAATAAAAGAAGATAAAGAGGTGAATAAAAGGAATAAAAAGGAAGGAAGTAGAGGAAGTGAAAGAAATAAAAGAAGAGGAAAGGATTAAAGGAACAAAAGAAAGGAGAGAGTAAAGGAATAAAAGGAGATAAAGGAGAAGTAAAAGGAGAGGAAGAGAGAAAGGAATAAAAGAAGAGGAGAGAGTCGAAAAGGAATAAAAGAAGACGGGAAGAGAGGAAAGGAATAAAAGAAGAGGAAGACGAAAAGGAATAAAAAAGAAGATGAAGTGAATGGAAAGGAATAAAAAGAAGAGGAAGAGAGTAAAGGAATAAAAGATAAAGAAAGTGAATAAAGGAATAAAAGGAAGAAAAAGAAGAGTAAAGGAATAAAAGAAAAGAAAGAGAATAAAGGAAAAGGAATAAAGAAGAGAGGAAAAAAGAAGAAAGGAAAAAAAAAAGAGGAAGAGAGAAGGAATAAAAGAAGAGGAAGGGAGTAAAGGAAAAAAAGAAGAGGAAGAGAATAAAGGAATAAAGAAGAGGAAGAGAATAAAGGCATAAAAGAAGAGGAAGAGAATAAAGGAATAAATAAGAGGAAGACAGTAAAGAAATAAAAGAAGTGGAAGTGGGGAAAGGAATAAAAGAAGAGGAAGTGAGTAAAGGAATAAAAGAAGTGGAAGTGAGTAAAGGAATAAAAGAAGAGGAAGTGAGTAAACGAATAAAAGAAGTGGAAGAGAGTAAAGGAATAAAAGAAAAGGAAGTGAGGGAAGAAATAAAAGAAAAGGAAGTGAGTAAAGGAATAAAAGAAGAGGAAGAGAGTAAAGGAATGAAAGAAGAGTCAGTGAGGAAAGGAATAAAAGACCAGGAAGAGAGTAAGGGAATAAAAGAAGAGTAAGTGAGTAAAGGAATAAAAGAAGAGGAGAGAGTAAAGAAATAAAAGAAGAGGAAGAGAGTAAAGGAATAAAAGAAGAGGAAGTGAGTAAAGGAATAAGAGAAGCGGAAGAGAGTAAAGGAATAAAAGAAGAGGAAGAGAGTAAAGGAATAAAAGAAGAGGAAATGAGTAAATGAATAAAAGAAGAGGAAGTGAGTAAAGGAATAAAAGATGAGGAAGTGAGTAAAGGAATAAAAGAAGAGGAAGAGAGTAAAGGAATAAAAGATGAGGAAGAGCTAAAGGAATAAAAGGAGAGGAAGAGAGTAAAGGAATAAAAGAAGAGGAATAGAGTAAAGGAATAAAAGAAGAGGAAGTGAGTAAAGGAATAAGAGAAGCGGAAGAGAGTAAAGGAATAAAAGAAGGGGAAGAGAGTAAAGGAATAAAAGAAGAGGAAGTGAGTAAAGGAATAAGAGAAGCGGAAGAGAGTAAAGGAATAAAAGTAGAGGAAGAGAGTAAAGGAATAAAAGAAGAGGAAGTGAGTAAATGAATAAAAGAAGAAGAAGTGAGTAAAGGAATAAAAGATGAGAAAGTGAGTAAAGGAATAAAAGAAGAGGAAGAGAGTAAAGGAATAAAAGATGAGGAAGAGCTAAAGGAATAAAAGGAGAGGAAGAGAGTAATGGAATAAAAGAAGAGGAATAAAGTAAATGAATAAAAGAAGACGAAGTGAGTAAAGAAATAAAAGAAGAGGAAGAGAGTAAAGGAATAAAAAGAAAAGAAAGTAAGTAAAGGAATAAAAGAAGAGGAAATGAGTAAAGGAATAAAAGAAGAGGAAGTGAGTAAAGGAATAAAAGAAGAGGAAGAGAGTAAAGGAATAAAAGAAGAGGAAAAGAGTAAAGGAATAAATGAAGAGGAAGTGAGTAAAAGAATAAAAGAAGAGGAAGTGAGTAAAGGAATAAAAGAAGAGGAAGTGAGTAAAGGAATAAAAGAAGAGGAAGAGAGTAAAGGAATAAAAGAAGAGGATGTGAGTAAAGGAATAAAAGAAGAGGAAGTGAGTAAAGGAATAAAAGAAGAGGAAGAGAGTAAAGGAATAAAAGATGAGGAAGAGAGTAAAGGAATAAAAGGAGAGGAAGAGAGTAAAGCAAAAAAGATTAGAATGTGAGTAAAGGAATAATAGAAGAGAAAGTGAGTAGAGGAATAAAAAGAGGCAGAGAGTAAAGGAATAAAAGATGAGGAAGAGAGTAAAGGAATACATGAAGAGGAAGAGAGTAAAGAAATAAAAGAAGAGGAAGTGAGGGAAGAAATAAAAGAAGAGGAATGGGTAAAGGAATAAAAGAAGAGGAAGTGAGTAAAGGAATAAAAGAAGAGGAAGTGAGTAAAGGAATAAAAGTAGAGGAAGTGAGTAAAGGAATAAATAAAGGAAGAGAGAAGAGACAAAAAAAAAGAAGAAGAGAAAAGAAGAAGGAAGAGAGAGAGTAAAGCAATAAAAGAATAGAATGTGAGTAAAGGAATAAAAAGAAGAGAAAGTGAGTAGAGGAATAAAAGAGGCAGAGAGTAAAGGAATAAAAGATGAGGAAGAGAGTAAAGGAATAAATGAAGAGGAAGAGTAAAAGAAATAAAAGAAGAGGAAGAGAGTAAAGGAATAAAAGAAGAGGAAGAGAGAATAAAAAGGAAAGGGAATAATAAAAGAAGAGTAAAGGAATAAAAAGAAGAGTAAAGGAATAAAAGAAGAGGAAGAGAGTAAAGGAATAAAAAAAGGAAGAGAAAGAATGAGTAAAGGAAGAAAAAAAGAAAAAAATGAGTAAAGGAATAAAAAGAAGAAAAGTAGAGGAATAAAAAGAGGCAGAGAGTAAAGGAATAAAAGATGAGGAAGAGAGTAAAGGAATACATGAAGAGGAATTGAGTAAAGAAATAAAAGAAGAGGAAGAGAGTAAAGGAATAAAAGAAGAGGAAGTGAGTAAAGGAATAAAAGAAGAGTAAGTGAGTAAAGGAATAAAAGACGAGGAAGAGAGTAAGGGTATAAAAGAAGAGTAAGTGAGTAAAGGAATAAAAGAGGAGGAAGTGTTTAAAGGAATAAAAGAAGAGAAAGTGAGTAAAGGAATAAAAGAAAAGAAAATGAGTAAAGTAATAAAAGAAGAGGAAGTGAGTAAAGGAATAAAAGAAGAGAAAGTGAGTAAAGGAATAAAAGAAGAGGAAGAGAGTAAAGGAATAAAAGAAGAGGAAGAGAGTAAAGGAATAAATGAAGAGGAAGTGAGTAAAAGAATAAAAGAAGAGGAAGTGAGTAAAAAAATAAAAGAAGAGGAAGTGAGGGAAGAAATAAAAGAAGAGGAAGAGAGTAAAGGAATAAAAGAAGAGGAAGAGAGTAAAGGAATAAAAGAAGAGGAAGTGAGTAAAGGAATAAAAGAAAAGAAAGTGAGCAAAGGAAAAAAGAAGAGGAAGTGAGTAAAGTAATAAAAGAAGAGGAAGAGAGTAAAGGAATAAAAGAAGAGGAAGTGAGTAAAGGAATAAAAAAATGAGTAAAGGAATAAAAGAAGAAATGAGTAAAGGAATAAAAATGTGGAAGAGATTAAAGGAATAAAAGAAAAGATAGTGAGTAAAGCAATAAAAGAAGAGGAAGTGAGTAAAGGAATAAAAGAAGAGGAAGAGAGAAAAATAAAGTCAAAGAAAAAGAAAAGAAAAATGTCAGTGGGGAACGAGAATGAGGAAGAAATTGCAAATTTAAAAGGTGGTAGAGGTGGGAATGGCTGGTTCAATTAGTTAAAATACAATGGACCTTTATTTTAAAATATTAACCACTCAATTTTGATTTAAAACAGAGTCACAAAATTAAAGAAAAATCCCAAATTTATGCTAGTAAAAAATCATCAATAGATTGTTTATATAAGGGAAATTACTTAAAGATTTAAAAAATATTATGGTAAATTCGCATCGTGAACCTCAATTTCTTGTTAAATGAAGCAAGAAATGGATGTTTTATTTTAACACCTTCAAATTTGAATTACCTCTTTTATTCGTCTTAGAGAATCTTATTTTGCCTTTCGCCATTATTGGTGATGGTAATCTCAAAGAGATTAGCACATTTTGAACCTTCTTGATTTAACGTCTTCCACTGATATACGTTGGAACGATTATAGTGAATTATTTTCTACATCTGTTGCCTAATTTGTGTGTCGTGGTAGACGCTTGTTTGCATCTTTATAAGTCTAGCATTCATCCGTGTATAAAATATCGTTCTCACATCTGGTTTGGTTCTTCTGCTCCGTATCTCGTAATTCTAGACAAAATCCAAAATAGAGTGATTTCCTTCCTAACATGGCATCTTCGTTTCAATCCCTCTCCCATTGCCATAACGTAGCTTTGCTGTGACATTCCTATAAATATTTTCAAGACAATTGTTCTTATTATCGACTTCATAAATTTAAGCGTCTACTAGATTATCAGTTAAGTCTCCTTATTTTAGTTTTGAAATTTTTAACTTTAAGTTCTATGCTAATATTTTCTTCTCTAGTTTGAGGAACACTTTCAAATTTTTGATTTCCTGTCACCTACAAACTTCAAAAGTCAAAATGCAACGTCATTTGCCATTTTCTATCTCCTTGAATCCTATTCTTTTATTGCCCTTTCTCCTTGATAACTTGCCTTCATTCACGGTAATCTTCTTGCATCTTAGTGGCTCTATCAGCATTTATGAAGTGAAATGTTTATAAGAAAACAATCACATGCGCATTCAATGCAGAAAGTTCAAGACATATATTCCGAAGATCTGTTCAGCATTTCTTTTTTTTCAATGAGGTAGTATAACAGAAGAGCCACCAGGGTGGCCCTGTTAACCCCATGACACTGAACACATCGCCTAACGTAGGACATTTGATGAGAGGCAACTATTGGTGTAGTACAGTGAGTTACCGTTCCCTTTCTTTAAATTCATGGTAAGAGTTTGTCTCAGGGGCAGAACTCATAAAGCCAATGACTAAAGATGTCAACAAGGCATCGAGTAATCTGGTTATTGTTCCATAAGGGCATGTCTTGCACCTGGGGCTTAACCTAACCAGATCATTTACTGGCTAGGCTTTATTGCAATATTGATTTTCCATTTGAACCAATTCATTTAACCTAACAAAGATGTTTCTTCTAAAAGTGTACTGCACCGATTCCTTGTGTTAAGTTGCGCATAACTGCTTTGAGGAACGATATAGAAACTTCTAACGAAAGCAGTGGTCAACATGGTCGCCTAAGATGAGTTCAATTTAGCATTTAAGAGACATAGGGAAGAGGTTTTTTTATTCATCCTGCATATACTATACATCTGTGGACAGTTATTGAGAGAGAATGGAGCACTTTGAAAGGATAGTGAATCTCCGATACGATACTAGTCCTCCTTCCCTGAATTTAGTTACATTTGTTTATAACATTTTAGATTATAATGCCATTATTTGTCGCATACAAAGTGAATATATCGAGCAATGCATATTGCAACTATTGTAGAATATAAGTAACATTGGGGAAACGGCAAAAAATAGACAAATGCAGTTTTTCGAGATATGTGAAATTGAATAAAATATGACATCTTAATTTTCTCTCTTCTTCAAGCTAATAACATGAACAAAGACTGTAATGCTCCATTCGTTTTTCTTCTTTTTTTGCTTCTTTCTGTCTTTGCCTTTTCGTATTATTCGTTTGAATTTTCCTAATCTTCTACACCTTTTTGTTTGCTTTATTCTTTTCATTAAGAATTATTTCTTCTCGGTCAATTTTAGTTTTTCTTTATTCAATTTATTCCTATAACTTCCTCATGTATTCCAGTTTTTGTTGATTACATATTATTTCCGATTTATTTTTTTTTATTTTTTTACATCATTGTTCTTTTCCTTTTCTCGTTGATTTTTTTTTCTTTTTTCCAGATTCGATTATTCGACATCCCTTTCAATATCTTTTCACAATACACTTATACCATATATCATCTAGTATGAAATTCAAACATTATTTTACACCCACCAGTATAAAATCTCCAAATTTAGGGGCCTCTATATAGTAATATAATGTTTTTAATCATCTTCATTTTCTTTCAATTATTCTTGGCTTGGGGTGCTAAAACTTATTGGTCGAAATAACTGTCTGTGATCAGAGGATAACTTGGAATTTGCGTTTGTTTGTTACTGGATAATCCTAAGCTGTCCACAGTTCAACGTCAGTCAACATTTGATAATTTGTTTGGGTTTTGTCTGCCCATTGTTATGCTCAATTCACTTTTAAAGATTTTCTGTAGTTATGCGTGTCACTCGAAACTATTTTATTTTCGTTTCTTTCCTTCGAAAGGTTTCAGAAATAATCTGGTCGAACTGTATGATTAGTTAGTTTAAGCAATTATTTTCACATTTATATATATATATATATATATATATATATATATATATATATATATATATATATATATATATATATATAATTTAATTTAAAAACATACTACTTTAAGGCTCCATAGTAATAATTTATTTCACCAGAGAATTTATATTTTCCTCTGGATCCTCAGACTTTACTTTCAAAGACGAAACGAAAAAATGAATTTAAAATTAACACTTTGGATGGGCAGCATTAAGATTATATAAGTTGTATTAGAGTGTCGATTAGTTGCCATATGACCATTGTCTGCAATGGCCGTTACTCCAAGGAAACTTACACAAATTGTATCGCTGCACTAACACACTGGCAAGCCTTACCAGTGAGCAAATCAAGTACTATAGACTGGCCCGGAAACTCCTGATGTAAATCCAATCGAGAATCTGTGGTCATTCTGCCAGAAACAACTTCGTCGAATGAACAGACGAAATACTAACATATGCACTTGGTCATGTTTCATTGGAAAACATACGAAAAAAGTAAATAAGAACGGAATTATAAGTTTTGTTTCAATTATTTGCACATGGGTGTATTATTTTCAAAACTGTAATAGCACAGCCAACCTATTTTTCTTCCGTCTGAAATCTATCGGGAAACACGTATAATTGCCTGCAGCCATGTCTACAGAAAGAAAAAATTGATACCGAGCAGGCCACTGGCAATCGCTAGTTTGATTATTTTATCTTATTTTATATTATATATATATATATATATATATATATATATATATATATATATATATATATATATATATATCTGCAGCAACCTGAATAGGCATTCATCTTTTAGAACCAGAAGTTAGAGAATCACTAGGATGGACATATTCAATGAAGTCTTATTGGCTATTATTGCTTTCGTTTATTGTGTTTGGTTATGGTAAATAAATCTTGTCGCCTAGCAGGGATTAGATGATCCGTTTGTAATTCAATGTTTTATATGATATGTTTTTCTATAACAGTTTCTGGAATGTGCTTCATAAAATGGTTGAATTTACAAATGTCAGCACACTTTAATATGTTTAATGTAGAAATTAATCTGTTTTAATATATTTGTGCCAGCTTGGTTCGGATATAATTAACTATTAGTGGTTTATATTTGATTCTGTAAACATTTACTTGGTTCCATAATAGGTAATTACAGCTGATTTATATTTGAATCTTTAAGCATTTATTGGTAGGTGGTAACTATTGAGGGGTCCTACCAATCTGCAAATGATGCAGACGCCGTATTCTAAGAATTACAGACGAGGCCGTGTGTACTAAACACTATGAATTATAAAAAAGTTAAAACTTCCCTATTAATAATGAAGGATTAATCGGCAAATTTACTATTATTGAAAACATCTGACTATAACTGGGGATTAGTGTCTAAAACAAAACTGCGTGATAAAGAAACGTTTATCAGATTATTATTCAATTAAGTGTCCTTTTTCTTAAACATCCAGTTTGTTATATATTTTAAAATAACTTATTTACGCTTGGACTATCGTCCTCAACTTTGCCGCTGTTAGAACAAAGTTTCGATCGTTGTGTCCTCCATCTTTTAAAACGGGTCAATCGGTGTAAACATCAGTAAATTTCAAACCAAAACCTTTATTTAATCTTCGGAGTCATATTGTTCTCATTCCTACATCCATACCTAGTGATGTATCGTCTTTTTCTTGCTTAGTTATTGCTTGACCTGCTTCTACTGAGTCCAAGTTTACACTCACAATTACTACGTTCCCGAACTCGCTAAACCAGCGTCCGGTTATTTTTATGCTTGTCTGCACTCATGGATGTTACATCACAGCTGCTGCAGCAGTTTAAGCCTTGCTGTCGGTTGTCTTTCTTTCTTTATTACTGGCTACTATGTCTTATTTATTTCTATGCTAAGCTTGCTAAACTGGTCCCAGGGCATAATATATACGCTGATTTGTTCAGAATTCTTATTCCATAGCATTCCTCACATTCCAGCATTTTATCTTCATTTTCCGGGATTGAGGTCTATACATTTTCTTATAATATAATATTTTCTTATAATTATAATATAAGCCTCGATTAAGGTTTCTAGACGTTCTTCCAAACCTATCTCTGCTGTCCATTGTAACCATCAAGTAAATATTTTATCTTATTTATGATAAATATCGTTACAGAAATAATTTCCTTTATAATTATCTCAAGTAATGGTACAAAAATTAAGTTGCGTGTAAAGTTAGGTGAGTATCGCCATTTTTTACCCATCAGCGATAGTTTTTATACATCTAAAAGATTTTTTCAGAAACTTATGCATATTTGCTGTAGTTAAGCGAAAGTTTCGAATGATTCATTCCTCAGTCGTCTTCAGCCATGGGAAAAGAAATAATATCACTTTGCTAAAAGAAAACTAACAAGGTGTGTGGTGAGGGAAGAAAAATGGTTCATTAATCATGTACCAGCTACAATAATATAGGCAGGTGAGTTGTATTTACACAAGACTGGGTCGTGCTTATGAGCAGCACCTTATTAGGAAAAACATTACGGAATCTTAAAATCGATTATCTATCGACTCAACTTCAGAGACAATACTCACTTCATTCTCTTTGCTCACCCAAAATGTTTTTTTTCTCAGTTATCTGAATTTTATCCTTCTAGATATTGCATGTCAAGTTTCCCATTTTATCTTTGGTTATAATTTTATTGATGCCATCTGTTTGACTTAAGCAGTACAAATTTAATATGAAGAATGTGTCAGGTAAAAATTACGTTAAAATAGTAATAATACAGATTTCTGCATTTAATCAATGTTGCATATATCACTGACTTTTCACAAAAACATGTAGATTTTTGTACTTCCCAGTTCTTACTCTCTTCAGAAATATGACATTTGATATTCTATATCAGATGTAACGTAGGCAACAGTAGAGAAGATTACGTCTAACATTATCAGCTGTTATTCTCAGAATTTCCCTTCCTCTTGTGAAACCCATCCTATGAAGCAATATTAATACTCAGTATTTCAGAATTATTCGAGCCTCTATCAAATCTCATAAAACGATAGATAGTGAACAGGTAGAAAACAGCAGATAAGCCTCGACTACCATTGGAAAACTGAAATCTATGAAGATCTACTTCAGCAACTAGTAGGCAGTCCTACTGCAATTCGATATAGACATGATACATATATAGAATTCTGACTAGAACGTGAGCTATAAATTCAAAATATGTGAACTCTTCTTTTCTAATAAACTATTCTACTTTAATTTTCTGTCTACAGACATTTTCTGTGAATGTAGGCATGTGTCACCATTTGCTATTGTTACGAACAAAAGGTGTTATGTGTACAGTGTGATTCAAAATCACGTTAGATAAATGTGTTATTTTCTTTAACGAATAATATCAGTCCGCAAAAATATCAGTAGTAAGAAATGAAATTCCTTCTTTTTCTTCTCAACATAGAATATTTTATCATCACCTCTCGGTTGCAAAAGCTTGCATACGTTCATTTTTTTTTTAAATTCTAGATTCACTTTTTATCCAATTGTTCACGGTCCCGAATATCCTTTTCCAGATAAATTTCAAGTTTTTCTGTCTTTTCTAAAGATTATCCGATTAAAATACTTCTTCAAAACAATTCCTTGATACTTCCTCTTAAATGCATGCCAGTATTCCTTGATATATGAAATATCTTTTATGTTTGATTTCCTTATTATTTCATTTTTCTTCGTTATTTTCATTTGAGATTTATTAGCACGGCATATGTGTCTGGTTCAAATTAAATCAATTTTTTGAATTAAAGATTCTTTCTTATTTAATGTCACGTGTTCAGTTATATTTTACCACATATTTTACATTATACATGTATATTATTTATTTCTCGTCTGTAATATATGATGGATTTTGCTTAAGTCAAGTGAGAGCAAGTCTCCTTAATTCTCAAGTAATCACCCCTCTCCCTCTCTCTTTCTTCTCTTCTGGATAGTCTCATTTATTTACATGACTGTTTTCATCGAGTTATTAATTATGACAGTTTTAATTTTTTACTAATAAAGTATTTCTAACATTTCACTTTCTTTTCAATTTTGTAGTTTAATCAAAATCCACCAATGTCATTGTTTCTTGTGATTAAATCACATATGCTTCTTGCTGCTATTTAACTTCAAAAAGGCAGATCTCAAGATGATATTGATAAATTATTTAATTTCTAATATCTCCAATTTTTTTCTTGTCATTGGACGGTCATCAATTTTTCCTTGATTATAAGTTTCGGTTTTCTCTGCTCGTGATCAAAAACTTGATATTCATTATAACTTCCATTCTACTCGTGTTCATCTTGCGATCCCCTAGAATATTATTATTATTATTATTATTATTATTATTATTATTATTATTTTCTTTGATTTCTGGCGTTTACACATTTCTTTCCGGGTCCCGCCCAGGGACCTAAGGTTAGAAATGGCGTCATGACACTTTCCACTGACAAAAAAAAATTCAATTACATAGATAAAGCCCTTCGTAAGATGTGGGCTGTACTTGTCAGAACAATTTTTTGTATCTCCTTGAGGCATGGACTTCCAGGAATCCCTTCAATTAGTCTACTGCAATCTTTTCCAACCAGTCCTAGGGCTCCAACTACAACAGGGATTGTTGATGTTCCCATATGCCACATTTTCGAGATTTCTATTACAAAGTCTTTGTATTTTGACAACTTTTTGAATATTTTCAAAGATACATTGCAGTCAGCAGGGACTGCCATGTCAATAACGAGGGACCGTTTTTGCTTGTGGTCTTTAATAACAATATCTGGCCGGTTGGCCTTGATTGTTCTGTCAGTGTGTATTGTGTAGTCCCATAAAATTGTAACAGGTCCTATCTCCGTAACCGGGTCTGTGTGGTGTTCATACCAGTTTCTTTCAGTTTCCTTCCCGTAGAAGTTGCAGATTTTCCAGTGCAGATATTGGCCCACTCTGTCATGTCGGGTTTTATATTCAGTGGGTGCTAACACCGTGCAACCTGATACAAGATGATCAATCGTTTCTGGATATTTATCACAGAATCTGCATTTTGGGCTGACACAATATTTTAGTATATGTGCTTGATAATTCCTAGTTAGCAAGCATTGGTCCTGCGCAGCAAGGATAAATCCTTCAGTTTCCGCTTTCAAACCTGCACTACGTAGCCACTGATGGGTACGGGTTTTGTCTACGTCAGCTTGTTTGGTACGGGCAGAGTATTGGCCATGAAGCGGTTTATCTTGCCACCGCTTCTGTATCTGGTCGGTTGCATTCGTCTTTGCTGTCTTTTTTAGGTATTTTGCGGTTTCAGCTGGTGTATTGTGCTGTAGTTGCATCTCTACGCCTATTTGAAACTCCATTTTGAATTTGTTGGCTTCTTTCATTACGGAGTAAAGACGCTTACTACTTTCATGTTCCTTGACGCATACCATCATCCAGTCTTCTGTAGTTTCCAAATATCTTTGGAGGCCAATTGTTGTAGTTTTCTAGGACACTTCTAGTTGAACTAATCCTCTGCCTCCTTCGGATCTGGGCACATACAGACGATCAACATCATCTTTGGAATGATGCATGCGATAGCAAGTGAGAAGCTTTCTAGTTTTGGCGTCCATTCGCTTAATTTCAGCTATGGTCCAGTTAAGGACATTAAAGCTGTATTGCACCACAGGGACAGCCAATTATTATTATTATTATTATTATTATTATTATTATTATTATTATTATTATTATTATTATTTCCTTTGATTTTTGCTGTGTACTCATTTCTTTCCGGGTCACAACTTTGATCTCATCTCAGAAGTGGCATCATGACATTTTACACAGAGCAATTTTTGAGGAGAAAAATTACTAACATCGTACACATTTTACATAGATAAAGCCCTTCGTAAGGTGTGGACAGTACTTGAGAGTACAATTTTTGTATTTGGGTGGGCGACCAGGGATTCCTTCAATGAGTTTATCGGGCCCTTTTCCAAACAAACAGAGGGCTCCAACTACAACTGGATTTCTTAATGTCCTCATGTGCAGCATTTTTGAGATTTCCTTTTCAAGATCCTTGTATTTTGATAGTTTTTTTAGAAGCTCTTCAAAGATACATCACCGTCTGCATGTATTTCTATGTCAATAAGAAGGCACATTCTTTCTTTACCGTCTCTGATCTCGATGTGTGGGCGATTACCTTTGATTGTTTCGTCTTTATGTATTGTAAAGTCCATAAAATGGATAAAGGTCCTATGTCTGTAACCGGGTCTGGGTGATGTTCAAACCAATTTCTTGCAGTTTCCTTCCTGTAAAAGTTTATTTTTTTGTTTTTGCAGTTGTCGTTATTTTGTGTTGTTGTTGCTGCTATAATTACATAAGTAATTAGGGATAAACTTTATCAAATAATTGACAGAAAATTCCTTGAATTCCTTTGCTTTTTTATATTCTCACGTATTTTATATGCATTCTGTTGGGATCCGGCAGTTTCTACATTGAGCTTAATGAGAATTTTTCTATGTACCGTGTCCCTTCAAGACATTGACGATCATGATTCTCACCGTCTTCGTTATTTTGAGAAATATTCTCTCCTTGCTATCAGTCCAAATCCGTAGACCCGTAATCTCTGCTTATAATTCTTAAGCGGTTTTTATCCTTAATATTCTGTTGCGACTGTTATTAATAAGAGTGTAAAAGCAGAGTCTTTCATGTAATAGTAATTTTTTTTATGTTAATGATGATATAGTATTCGTATTTATAATTGTTATAATTTTAATTTTCATCGGTTTTCTCTATTTGTATACAAATATATGAAGTGAAACGTTGATCCTATACAATAAATTATTCGGACAAGCATCGCCCTCACACTTGGTGTGTGTCTACCATGATTAGTGTTTAAACACTGCTTCAAAAATGAGGGCGAATACGACTAGAATAACATTCTATCTAGAAAATGCTGGCAACAAGCTGACTGCCAAAGTGTGATCAAAAAAGCAAAGGTGACAATATTTTTTTCTGTATATTCAATTCTCATTACATTTTTCACGATTATTTGATTCAATTTCTTCCTTTCGGAATATTATTTCTTGACATTTTCTTTTTTCTTTCTTGTCTTTCTAGATGCTTTTATTTATTCATTCTTTATTGTGATTACATTTCTAACTCATCACACGTGTTTAGTTTTTCTTAGGCGTCATTTTTAAAATCACGAATACTTTTCGATTACATTTCACTGCTTTTTTTTCTTGTTGCTTTCATTTTTGACTGCACTTATCTGTATTTTTACATTTTCCCTCGCCAGTCATCCATCACCTCCCTCTCCAATTCCTTGTTTTCTTTAATTTACCATTTTTTATGTATTTTGATTACCTTTTATTTCCATGACTATTTCGTTCTTTTTTTATTAATTTCTACATATTCCACTTCTTTTTCTTGTTCATCTAGCCATTTTTTGTGACCTTAATAAATTGTGGCGCCTATTTTCGCGCTTTTTTTTTCCCCAGCAATTACCGCTGACTTTAGCGAAGTGTTTGCGTGCACGTGAATGTGTGTTTTTGCAGCACTGATTTTAATGACTGATTAGTCGACTAACAACGCATTTGGCTTGGAAACGATCCATTCATCTTAATGACCTCGATTTGCAGAACAAATCCGCCTGGTAAAGAATTTGACACGTCCAGATTATTAGATTAGGGCTGAGAAGATTGCTACCATTGAAACACAAGGAAACACGCAAATAAATATTTCCGTATAATTTATATATATATATATATATATATATATATATATATATATATATATATATATATATATATATGTGTGTGTGTGTGTGTGTGTTTGTGTGTGCGTGCGTGTGTGTGTGTGTGTGAAGAGAGAGGAGGAGAAAGATAAACAACACAGCTGGAAAATATAGGATAAAAACAAATTGCGATTGCATTGTGTTCATATAATATCAGTGTTTACTGTAAAAAAAGAAGGTTACTATATCAGCCATAATATATTTAAAGATCTTAGAAAAATAATAGCTGATATATATATATATATATATATATATATATATATATATATATGCACAAAGGGAAAAGATAGAAATCTAAATTTAAAAATGACAAGGAAAATGTTTGACTATTTTGTGTACAGTCAAGTTATAAAAAAAAAAGATATTTTAGTCTTGATTTTCTTAGCGATGATATAAAAATAACACATTTGCAGGCATATTACGATCCTATTGTGCATCTTATTATATATATATATATATATGTGTGTGTGTGTGTGTGTGTGTGTTGACTATTACATTCATTTTCGTGATTATACATATATGATACACATATATATATATATATATATATATATATATATATATATATATATATATATATATATATATATATATTTATTTAAAAAAAGAAAGAACAGTAAGATATATAATCCGGTGTTCTTATAGATATTTTATTTTTACAAAATAGTGCTCAATGTAAATTTACAGAGCATTAATATTATAAATTAACTGACTTAAAATATGTTTTTTCCGCTACACACTTCTAACCATGTTTCAAAAATGGAAGCTAAAAGCCACGAATTTAATTTTGCAATTAAATTAAAGACATTAGTTCCATTTCATCCTCAATATATATATATATATATATATATATATATATAATCATTTCACACCAAGGAAGGTGAAAAAATCGCTAAGACGCAAGTATTTACTGAGATTGAAAGAAAAGGAGAAAAATTTAGCGATAAATATAATATAGGTTATATGCACGAATACATGCATCGACTACAATGCGGGAAACTAGTGCAGACTTAAAATATGTCTGTGATAATGGACATCATTATTGCTGATAGATCTTTGTTCATGTATAGAGAATGTGATATTTACACGGCTCGCACAACGGATCCCTTACCAGACTAAGATCGACTTGTTAATATCTTCACAAACACAGGGAAAATAATGAAAAGAGGAAACTTATCTTCAAATCAGTTAGTGTCACGATATATAACTCTTAGTGCGGTAGAACACCGGTTTGTCCTGCTATTTACCCATAGCTTGGGAGAGAAGAAGAGGATTCATACCTTTCCCAAAGGTATTAGCACGTAAATGAAAGTAATGGCTCTGACTGGAATTCGAACTCAGCTCTCTGTTTCCTCAATCCGAGCCACTATCCATTACTGCCCTATCTTAATATCCGAATATATTCTCCCACACCCTCATACACGCACACACACAAGCATGTATATTTGACGCTTGTTCAGAAATATTCATTAAAGTTAATCTCGTTCTACTTAAGCAAAAATAATGGAAATAACAGCTTCTATTTGAAGTGAAGCCTAACGATATTTGATTCGATTGCCCCGGTGAGAATTTGACGGTTCATGTGTACATCGGGTATTTCAGCTTGGTCGAAACACAGGCAAAAAAAAAGGTTGAAAAGTCAATGGCGAGAGAAGGGGACATTGAATTAATGTAAATCAGAATCAATAAAAAATAGTTACTCAAATATCGATGTTTAAATTTAAAAGATACGCTGAACCTGACAAAAATTTACCTGCAGACATTTGTCTCTTCTAACAGTTTATGATTTATCGACGCCAAATACAGATAAGCTTCATTAGAATTAGGAATTGACGGTCGAGGTGAATAAGAAAACAGGGTCACTGATTGATTATGTTATACAGCAGTGTTTCTTAACCTTGTTAAGCAACGGAACACCTAGGATCAAATGAAAATATCACGGTACACTAAGATTTTTTTTGAAAAAAGTAGACATTTAAATGTTAGGACATGTTTAAAAAATACACAAATATGAACTTCCCTTATGTCAATCTTTCTATTCAACTATTTGTGCGGCTAATTTAGTGTGAAAACTGTTTCATAGCCCAATTTTAAGACAGTTTCTATCGGCATTAATAATTACCAGAGTTGTATTCCTCACTATATACGATATGAAATGTAACGAATACCATCCTAAGAGAGACATTATTCTTAATGTGTGGTTCTTCAACTTTCTGTTGCAGGAATGGCAACAGGACAGGTTGAACAATGTTCAAGTTATACAAGACCTAGTTCAATATTATCTCCTTAAAGACCCAAAACGAGCGAGAGTGGTGACTGATGGAATATCACGCTAAGATGCTAAAATTAGAGCTGGGTAATTTGAGTGATTATACTCGGGTACATTATGACAGTTTTATGTTGCATATTCAAATATATCATCACTTATATGTCGCAAAACATAGTCTCAGCATGAAAATTACAGAGCTACAATCATCACCCCTCCGTTGGAGAAAAGATGTCTCCAGATGAAAATAAATTTCAAAATTAATTTATTAAATTGTCATTTGTTTATTTATTTAGTTTTTGTTCAAACCATGGTTTGAAGATCGCGGGAAGCTGAACACACACACACACACACACACACACAAACACACATACACACACAAACAAATACACACATATATATATATATATATATATATATATATATATATATATATATATATATATATATATATATATATATAGGCGGGAACATGTTGCGAAATCTGCGTCTCCAAAGTCAGACTGGTTCGTTCTATGTACGCCGCATCACATCGGCATTTAAATTTGTAAACAACTATTTTTTTCTGAAAATAGGATAGCTGATACTTACTAAAGGAAGGAAGCGCAAATTTTGCAGTGGATGCAGTTAATATATTAGTGTTTTCTACTAGTATGTTCCTAATAGTGTCGGGTAAATCTGAGTGTGTGTTTAAATGTGTTCTGATGGAACTGTGATCAGATAGGTGTAATGTAAGACGTCTGGATAAACATGTGGTTGTGTAGCCGATGTAATTATTTATGAGTCCGGTTTGGTGAGGAACGCAGTTCCTTAAAGGGCATTTGAACTCATAGATAATGTTCGCTCTTTGTAATTTTGACTTCGTTGGTGTGTTGTTATTTTTGAGGATAAGGTTGGCCGTCTTAAATTTTTTATAATAGATAATAAGTTTGATTTTTTTATCCGGGTCAATAGGAGTAGTATATTTCTTTATAATATGTCTTAGAGCAGATTCATCTTGCTTGTAATTAATATGCATTTGGTTTTTGTAATAAATGTGTATGTGATTTTTAGTTGTGTGTTCGCTATCATTATTACTTGCTTTGGAGAGGAAATATTCTAATTTGTTGGTCTATAAGGTAGTTAGGGGAAACCGTTGTTAATTAGTGTTTGTTTAACGTTGTTAAGTTCTTTGAGAAAGAGTAGTCGAGAGGATGAGTTCTGGTGGGCTCTATTTAGAAAAAGTTTTTTATTACAGCTATTTTGTACCTAAGTGGACATTCGCTTTTGAAATTAAGGTGGCTTTGAGTTTTTTTGCTGGTGGGTTTTTTGTATAATGATGTAATGAAAGTGTTATTGTTATGTTCAACGAGGATATCTAAGAATGGTAGTTTGTTTTTTTGGCTAAGTTCATATGTAAAATTAAGGACGGAGTTTTTCTCAAATGTGGTCTTAAGTGTCTCTATTTCTTTAATGTTATCAGCTAAAATGAATATATCATCTACATGCTTGAACATAGATTTTCGGTTTGTGGACCTGTGTAAATATCGTATTTTCTACGTAGGACATATAATAGTTAGAGAAGCATGGACCCAATGGATTTCCCATACTAACACCATTAGTTTGGGTATAAATATTGCCATTATGGTCATAGATGGGGACTTTGGTTGTGCATGCGTGTAGTAATTTTTTTAGGATAGGTGGTTTGATGGATGGCGGAGGGATGGAATTATTATTGTATATAGAGTTGAGGATAATATCGATAGTTTTGTCAACAGGGACGTTTGTGAATAAGTTTTCAACGTCCAGTGACGCTATTATACCTTGATTTGTTCCATTTGTAGTTTTTAAAATTTGTAGGAATTCGTGCGTGGAGGTGATGCTGTAATTGGTAGGTAGGTATGGAGTGATGATATCGTTAAGGAATTTTGATAGCTCGTAGATAGGTGTTGGTATCTGGGAAATAATTGGTCGTGCGGGTATCCTGGTTTTGTGTTTTTTATGTTTCCATATAGGTATCCCGGTTGGTAATCTCCAACTATTTTTTGAATTTTCAGGGAATCGACTTCCGCGTTGTGAGCTGTTATTAGCTTGTTAACAGACCTTTTTAAATTCTCAGTGGGATTTCGTTTCAATTTGGTGAATTTAGATCGGTCATCGACGATATCTTTTAATTTTTGCTGGTAATCAGCTTTGTTGACTATAACATATGTGTTAGATTTATCAGCGCGTCTGATGACAATGTCAGCGTTGTTTTTTAAATCTTTCGCAGCGTTTTTTAGTTTTGGTGTTAAAATACTACTATGGTTAGTGCCGGGGATCGGTTCTTCAAACCCTCAGCTTTGAGTAAGTCTTTCAGGTCAGGGTGTACTGCTATGTCACCACGCGTGGAAAATTGGGATAGTGATTGGTATAGAATTTCAATTTCGGTTGTCTTGGTGATAAGGTCAAACTTAGGTTGGATGTGGCAGTTTGGACCTAAATTTAGAAATTCTTTTTGGTCATCTGTTAACTTATGGTTGGATAAATTTAAATATTTGTCTTCACTGTTGGGTAGTAAAATATTTCCTTGATATAATTTACAAAGTTTTTTTGTAATTATTTCTCTGTGTGTGAGTTGGTGCTGGTTGATGCTAAGATTGGGGCGGTACAGTGCTTCATTATATTCAGGTTCGGTCAAAGTGTTTTTTAGTGTAGTGTTATGTTTGTGTATTTCTTTGTTTAAATGTTGGATTTCATTTTGAGCTAATTTTATTTGTCGTAAGACGAGGTTTTTCCTGAATGTAGTGGTGTTATTTTCCTTGTTGGCTGCCGGGTCGTGTAATTTGATATTTGTATAATTAGGCAGCAATCCTTCCTTTTATGCATGTTTCATTAAAAACGACAGACAAGGTACTACAGTTGAGCTTTTTATTTAATTTTTCTTGTGTTCTGACAAGAGCTTTCTTTTCTGGACAAAGAGTGTGTAAGAACTGTCCGAATGTTCTGTGTTTGAGCGCTTTCGGCTATACCTTTAGCCATTATCAAGGATGGTTCATTATCAGCTTAGTAGAGTGTGTGTTCTATGTATGTTCAGTGTGTGGTAGTGATGTTTTAGTTTCCGAATACGGTTAGCACATTGTGGCTTTGTTCATAATTGATATTGTTAAGAGTTGGCTTTTTCTTTTTTATTATTAGAGCTTCCATTATTTTTAGTCTTTTTTTGCAAGTGGATGCAGTTAATATATTAGTGTTTTCTACTAGTATGTTCCTAATAGTGTCGGGTAAATCTGAGTGTGTGTTTAAATGTGTTCTGATGGAACTGTGATCAGATAGGTGTAATGTAAGACGTCTGGATAAACATGAAAATAACAACACACCAACGAAGTCAAAATTACAAAGAGCGAACATTATCTATGAGTTCAAATGCAAATAAAAAGCTCAACTGTAGTACCTTGTCTGTCGTTTTTAATGAAACATGCATATATATATATATATATATATATATATGAATAAAAATTAAAGGAAACATTATTTGACTCGTTTCGATCTTTGATGATTGCCTTATCTACCAGAGGACGAAACACATCGGCTAAAATAGGTTTTTCTTTTGTCTTTGTTTATATTGTTTTTTCACTTAACTACATTTCGTTTTACTTGACTTGTTACACACACACACAAACACACGCACACACACACACACTCACACCTATTTTTATTGAACAGGCATAACTTTACAAATTTGTATTTACCTATTTTATCCATTGGTGTATCATTTGCATTTTCTCGCATGACTTTTTATTTATCAAGTTGTTAGTCAGCATGTCTCTACTAATGCTATTGTGTCTCTCTCTCTTTATATATATATATATATATATATATATATATGTGTGTGTGTGTGTGTGTGTGTGTTTGTATGTATGTGTGTGTGTGTTTGTGCATCACAAAACGATGTTTACGGCATATCTACTATCTATCCGGCTACTATCTATCCGGCATAAAACTCTCCTGATTTTTGGGCGTTATATCTTTTGTCTTCAACAGCCAACTGTAAGTCAATCTCAAGAGGCTTTACCCAGGATTCGAATTGTCTTCAGCAAGTTGTATATTTTTAGTTACTTTTTTTTTCATTATCTACATTTGAAGTTTCCAAACTGTGGTCACGTATTCAAACGGATTTCCCTCTTCGTTTTCTAAGTACACAACCAATCCTTCTAAAGTGCCGAATAGACATGAAATCTGGATCGAATTTCTTACACTTCACATGAGGTCGCCTTAAGGCAACTGTCATTTACCTTATCAACATCAAGTGATCCTCGGGAAAAGTGAAATGGACGAGAAAATATGCACGGATTTTGAAGAAGTAAAAAAAAATATCGTATTTTTTTTCGTATAGGAATATTTTTTTTTTTTTTTTACGAGGTGATGCCCAGCAATCTTATCTTTTTTTTCTGTTTTGCTTCATTCTGCTTATATACTCAGCATACTTAGTCAGACACAAGGCTACATAAGACGGATTTCCGAGAGAAACAAAATAAAGAAACTTTAATGCCTTCATTTTATCCTGGGTATTATTTTTTCCATCATGATTCTGCCATCGTTCTCTCCAAATTTGCCATTTCTTCATCTAAGTTGCTTTCTCGCATTTTTTTCTTTTCTTTACTTTTCGCTTCTAATCTATTTTTTCACACACATAGACACGTCAGTAGAATGGACATGTTGCGAAGTAATTAACAAGCGAATCATTTTATTTCTTTTCTTATCATAATAATTTTCTTTGTTTTACAGTAGAAATTAAAGAACACCTTTTTTTATTTTCGTTTAATTTGATATGAAAACAAAAGAGCTAAAAATAATTCTAACACTTCTGGGACACAGATTTCAAGGAGACTACAGTGACACATTTAGGGAGGCAAACAGATAGATAGATAGATAGATAGATAGATAGATAGATAGATAGATATTTTGTTGATGTATGTCTGTCTCTGAATATCTAGTTGATATGTTATCTTTATTTAAATATTGATTATTGTTCTCAGAAAGGAGGACGATAATAATCAGCATGACAATAAAACTGTATCTGTATATCTATCTATCTTTCAATATCTGTCTGTCTGTCTCACTCACTCTCTCTACATATATATATATATATATATATATATATATATATATATATATATACAGGTAATCGATCCGTTGGTATATAATCTGGGTGGATTCTAGTAATATTAGTTATTAAAACTGATTCACAAAGACCTCGATGTATTTATTATAACAGAGTATATGTATTTTAGGGGCTGATGATAGCCGCTTACAGAACGGCTTCGTTATGGTAATATATATATATATATATATATATATATATTAAAAAGAAGAGGGGTGCCGCAAACGTTTTTGGTTGTAATGTGGATTTATTGAGAAAAAATATTATACTTTGTTTTACATAATTTCACGACACGTGTTTCTGGTCTGGTCTCGCAACCGTCTTCAGGTGAAAGTGGAGATTTTTTACATATTATTAAAATAATTCATTTTTTCTTCATGTTCAATGTGGAATATTCTCGATATGAGACATTCTGTTTGTGTGTTGGCAATCCGAATTTTCTTTCTAGAATTGTCAATGAAGAGTTCTGCGTGAAGGGTCATAAAACAATTAAGGTTTGTCCAGCGAGTAGTTATCGGCATTTAATCTTTTAATGTTTTAGTGACCTCTATGTGCTCTTGGATCTGTTTCTATTTTGGTGTGTTCCTGTCAGCATGCGTGTATATATGCGTGCGTATATTTCCTTACTACGAGGAATTCGTAAACTTATTTGTACTTATTTGTACACACACATACGCACACACACACTATCCCACCACAAGTAGTCAGTACACACACACATATACACACATATTTCCCAAGCTACATGGAACCAGTACACACATACACACACACACACACACACACACACACACACACACACACACACACACACACGTACTTCTTAAGTTGTCAACATCCGCATATACATACATAAATGTATGTATGTGTACATACACATATATATATCTCCTCGTGTCTCCTGTATATGAGTGTGCGTCCATGTATGTGAGCGATCATTGTATTTGGTCACCCTGTGTGCATTTTTTTTTTTGGGGGGGTTACGATCTATTCAGTTCGGGTTTGAATTTGTCTATAAAGTTTTTTCCTGTATTTGTAGATACGAGTAATTGTCTGTTTGATATATCGGCATGATATTAAACTTACCCTGGTTACATTTGAAAATGTGTTGTGATACAAAAAGTTTTCTGTTGTCTGTCAATTTTATATTGCTTTTGTGTAGGGAGACCCTGTTGTTCAGTTGTTGGCTGATGCCTATATATGACTTCTTACATTTTGTGCATTTAAGTGCATAAACTATATATATATATATATATATATATATATGAAGAAATATAGTTTTAAGGTGTGCTATATTTATGGGATAAAGTGCTTAACACTTAGAGGTGACAGGCTGTTTCATGCTAGATGCAATCGTCAGGCCACGAGTGCTATTTTTTCTCGGCTATTTGTATATACGGTTCAGTGGTGCATTCTGCGTAGTCTATTTTGGCGGTTATGTTGTCAAAAGTCGTTTATTTGTTTATTTATTTATTCATTTGGGTTAATTTATTTTTCTTGTTTTGATTTATTTTTATTTTTTTATTTTTATTTCTTATCTTATATATTTATTTTAATTGGTGTTTTATTAACGTAGTAAATATTTGTTTATATCGCTTATTCAATAGTTTTGTTTCCGTTTGGGAAGATAATTTTTAAAAAAGTAAAAATCAGCTACATTTGCACTGAGAAATTGGCACAAATAATAAAAAAGAACAAAAGGGGAAAATTACCAACAAAGCACACGACCACATTAAACCCACGTGTAACTGCAGAATAAAGAACGAATGTTCCATAAACGGTAATTGCTTAAAAAACAACTTAATATACAAAGCCACGATAAAATCTCCAGATAATGAAGAAAATTGTATATAGGAGTAAATGAACGACCCTGGAAACAAAGAAATTATGCACACAAAACATCTTTCACAAATAGTAAATACGCGAACAGCACAATGCTTCCTAAGTATATCTGGGAAATTAAAAACAAAACGCACATCACAGCTAAAATATCTTGGAAAATAAGGAATAGATCATCAGCCTACAACAACCAATCCAAAACTTGCACACTTTCCTTGGAGGAAAAAAAATAGTTCTCATTACCTTCCCAGAGCAAAATAAATTATTAAATAAACGATCCGAGCTCATCTCAAAATGCAGACATTAAATTTTTACTACGTTACTTAAAAATAGAAAACTGAGAAAAAATAAAATAAAAAATAATATAAATAAACAAATAAATAAATAAAATAACAATAAAATAAGTAAAATAAATTAACCCAAACAAATTACCAAATCAAACCCATTAGAATAGACGAAATAGAATAAATAAATAAAAAAATAAAAGACATAATCAATGAACCCAAATAAACAAAGTGAATAATAAACAAATAAACAATCCAATATAGGCAAAATATTAGACTGTAAAAATCAAACCAAAAATCGGACGAAAACATAGCTGTAACTGTTATATAACGTTAAAAATACTAGGTTATCGAAAACTGAAATGAGTAAATAAAAATATACAGTAGAGTAAATGAAAATATAGAATATATTAAATGAATAATAATAAACAAGTAAAATAAATTAATCTAAATTAATCCAAATAAATAATCAAACAAACAAACCGCTCCCGGTAAATTAACCGTTACAAAAATTATTCCTAAAATATGGTTGTTGAAGACATGTTTATAATACCCAGAAATTCCTATATAGATGACGTCAAGGACACATGGCACACGTAAAGGCGTTAGTTAGATTCAGTGACAGGACCCAAAGAGTGTGAATTGAATACCGGCTTAAGGCGGTGGAGAACTTGGAGAGTGGAATAAACAGGAGATAACTGATAACTAACATCCACTAAACATGGAACTAGAACAGTCTACCCCATAGAGCGTACGAAAGAAAGGGTTCACTTCGACATTACAACCATGTGAAGAATCCGGAATTTTTGTGATAAATTTAGCAACAATTATGATAGTCCGAACAATGTAAATAGTGTACATAATACCGCATTCAGAAATGTATATATATATATATATATATATATATATATATATATATATATATATATATATAAGGTCTCATCAAAATGTATCGGGTGTGTTGCTATGATAACGCAGAACGCTTGTAAAGGGAAGTGTACATAAAAAATTTAAACCTGTTTCAACAGGTACCGAGTGGTTATGACTCTGAAAATATTGCTCAGTCTTTGCAGTGGATGACCTCAAACCTTTGGAGAGAGAAGTAAGCACGACTGAGTTAAATCAATGTGAAGATACTGTTGAGGGTTTTCATTTTTCATCAAGAGTATGTTCCTCCTGGTCAGAGGAGTGAAATGTTGGAGTCTTTGCGCGATTGTATTCTTTGGAAAATGACAGAATTGCATGTGTTCGGTGACTGGCTACTCAACCATGGAAACGTACTTGCCCATTTAGCGAGTTTGTAGCCAAGAAAAGCATTTTCCAGGTTCGAAAAGCACCATACGTCCCAGATCTAACCCTTTGCAACTTTTTTCTCGTTCCAAAAATCAAATCTCACTTAAAAGAAATATAATTTCAAGACGTCGCGGAAACTCATGTGAATGCGACGAAGAAGCTGCTCACCATCTCAAAACAGGTGTTCCAGAAATGCTTCCATCAATGTAAATGTCAAGGAACAAAATGTGTGGCGTTAGAAGAAGATTAACGACGAATTGATGTGTTGTAGTTTTCTTTTTATATTACCTGTCACGATAATATTGATCAGATTTCATATATATATATATATATATATATATATATATATATATATATATATATATATAATTATATATATATGAAGCAATATAGTCGTAAGGTGTGCTATATTTTATGGGATATAATATATATATATATATATATATATATATATATATATATATATATATAAGAGGCAGGATGTGTGTGTGTGTAATGAATGCACGGCCACAATTTTCGACGGATTTACACCAAAAATTAACATGCACATGCACCAAGTTATCGAGAAGGCCAAGACCGACCTTGCATTTCCCAACTCCCATCGATAGTGGATATAATCGGTTTTTCGCGGCAGTTTTCATGTAGTTTGTGGCCATTTTCTACTGTCCAGAGTGAGAGCCTATAGCTGGCTGCCACGAATAGGCAGGAAGATTCCATTGGCTCGCGGGAGATAATGATATATAATGATATATATATATATATATTGATGATAATTATATATATTGATGATAATGATATATATATGATATATGATAATTCTGTATCTTGGGGATAAAGTAAAGAGGTCGTTATATATATATATATATATATATATATATATATATATATATATATATATATATATATATCCCCAAGATACAGAACTATTAGACATAATAATGAAATTCAATAACGTTGAACCTACCAATGAATCCATACACGAAATTGATATGAACAATTATCTACGTTTCTTTGTCAAGCTACTAATACACAAGAAATTAGATTTTAATGTATATCGCAAACCCCAAACAAAAATGAACTTAATACCTTCTATTCCCTCCACAACCAAAAATAAAATCTGGGAAGTCATAAAGTTTTGTCTTGGAGCTCTTAGGATATGCAAAAAAAAGAAACGGAGCTTACAATATCCACGAAGTCAAAAAACAATGACACTTCTAACAAATTTGCCTTCCAACTCTCTTTCTATTAAAGTCACAAACAAATCAGACATCCTTAATACTAGGCTCTTTACCACCACCTCCAAGACAATTGGAGATATAATTAGAAAGAAAAATAAACCCAACACTAATTCAAATGTCAGGATTTTTCAAATAAACTGTTTACAATGCAAAAATATTTATATGGAAAAGACATCACGTGATCTAAAATCTCTCATCTACGAACACAAGAGAGACTTGCGTTTGGACAGTCAATCTAACTCTCGCGTTTTGAATCGAAACTTTGCTGGATATCACTTTGATTTCACTAATACGACTATAATTAAAAAAAAAAACATAATTCTTTGAAGAGAAAAAACATTGAAAATATAATAATATATATTTACCAAATATAAACCCACGCCTAAAACATTACAAGAGCATCTTTCTATGAATGCATTCATAAAGAGGATACTTATATCTATCTAATAGAAAGAATACATTCTTAAAATAAAACCTAGCGACTTCTTGAAGACCACACGAAAGTGAAGATAAAAATCAGCTAGACAAAAACACGCACAAAATTACAAATATATATTACAATGCGTTGCTCACTTAGACATACAAGAATTTTCACAAACCTACTTACATATCGAATTATCCACGGTTTTAATATACGTGACACGGGTCTGAGCAATAAGAACTGGCCCAAACATTATTCAAAATATCAGTGTTTCTGTCGTTTTGACAATTTTCTTTCAATCACTGACGAAGCTTAATAAAGTGAAAGATGATAGATTGATACATTTTCCGATTTGTTCTTATATATATATATATATATATATATATATATATATATATATATATATATGTGTGTGTGTGTGTGTGTGTGTGTGTGTGTGTGTGTGTGTGTGTGTGTGTGTGTGAAGTAAGAGATAGCTGGAAGTTTATGAATCCTATTCTTCTCCCCCATTTTATGGGTAAAATAGCAGGACAGACTGGGTTCTGTATACTTGTATGGCAATTGGTCAAGGAGAAGGACAACTGTGAATTCATAAAAAGGTAGTTTGGGGATCTTGTGACACATAGTGCACCAGGTCTCTGTATTCGTCTCTTGAAAAAGTGTGATTGCTTCTGGAGGATGCCTTCACAACTATAATCACTTCATATATGCTGGTGTCTGGATATAGCTTCAGAGGAACTAAGTTGCTTTACCCTCATACATCGATGACAACAGGAGTAGCCAATATATATATATATATATATATATATATATATATATATATATATATATATATATATATATATATATATATAATCTGCTCAAACATTAGATTAAAATAATTCAAAAGGATTTCGGTTTTCCTTAGTGTTTATTTCTACGAAAATTCATCTCATTAATAAATTCAATCATTTTTTTATTTATTTATTTATCTTTCGTGAATGTATTCATTTTTTTTTTTTTGCTTTTTTCTTTCCTTCTTTCTGAATTAATTCATTTTTCCTTCTTTCTGTTTCTTTTATTATTCCTGAATGAATTGATTTTTCATTCCTTTACACTTTATGAATTCGTTCAAATTCTAGATCCTTTTTCTTTTTTCTTTTTAATCTTTCATTCATTCTTCCGGAATTAATTGACCTTTTTCGTTTTTTAATTTTTCTTTCACTTTATTCATTTTATATTTTTTTGGAATTTCTGTTCAATTTTCTCACTTTTTGTCTAATGTATATATTCTTTATGTTTTCAACCTAACAAAATATAAAATAAATACGTCAAGAAAACATCCAAATTTATAATTATAAACCCATTCAGATGACTCGATTGGATTTAACAAGTCTCTTGATAAAGATTTTGTCTCGCTTGCCACCACGTAATGTCTCAGCCACGGTAGGCAAAAATGTTTGAATAGTTGTCGTTACTATTACTCTGAGGCGTGGTTCAACTTCATGCTGAAGGATATCGTTTTGAACACCATTGATACAAGCATGTTTAACAATCTTCTATAATTCTGACCCCGCGGTTCTGTCTCTCATGTAATTCAATAAACATACTAAGAAATTTGAATGTACATAGCTAATCAGTTTGCTTTTGATTTTCCAGAAAAATACTATGATATATAAACCTTTATTTTGATTCTAACAATGTCTGGATTAACCTTAGAACAACGGCCATATTCGTTTTAAACGCTCAGGTTTATTCAACTAAACTGTTAATGCTGACGCGATTTGATTGAGATGAGACTGGCAGTTGATGTTTTATGACCTAGATCTGACAAGTTAATGGTAGAAAAACTAGCTTGTAACTTTCAATACCTCAAAAACAATTCATCATGGCATAGAAGATTCAGAATTCTTGCCAGTCAGGATGAATCGTTGCCCTGTCAAAGAGGTTCCTTACTTCATCTATTGAGACTCCAGTTTAGCTTAGACCCTCAAGTGAAACATAAGGTAGATTGTGAAAGATGCTTGAAATTGGCTAGCTCCTTAGAAAACTGAAGAATCGTACCTAATGACACTCTATTTTATCTTACACACTCGAGTGGAATATACGATAGATCATGAAAGATGCTTGAAATTGGCCAGCTCCTTAGAAAGCTGCAGAAGCGTACTTGATTTCACCTGCCATTCTCTGTTTTAACAAGAGTCATATCAAACCAAAAATTGAAGTATTTCTGCCATATCTACGCTGATGTTGTTCATCTTCTTTCAAACTTGTCAGAGTTTGAAAGCCTCTACACAGCTTTGTCGGTAATAAATTATTTTCCAGCTTACCATCCATTTCCCACAAACGAATCGTTGCAAACTTCTCGCGACCCTATCATTATTTCCATAGAATTATTATACCTTTTATATACTCCTTAATTCTACCAGTTCAGATCTTTACTAGCATGCCATATGCACTAGGTTGACCCATTCTTTTCCAAGAAGATATGTTCCCGACCACTACACCATGATAGAATTGAAGTCTCGGCTCAATCGTTATTGATCTTTGTTTTTAAGCATGGAATAATACAACACAAAATGATAACAAAATGTATTGAAACAAAGAATAGGTACCACAGTTAGTTTGGTATATTCTTGGGAAGACACCATGGGTTGACTAAAATTCGGGCAAGTCTCTGGCTCAATCGTACCAACCCATATTTTATGGTCGGAGTCTTAAATTAGGTGTATATCTTTACATATCTTACACATCTGCACTTCTTAACTCTTTCTCTTACGTCCATAAAACGAACTCATTCAGATATCCTCTATCTTGAGTGACTCTTGTGACTTCTATTATGTAGAGAATAGTGAAAAAATGTAGAACACAGAGGATTTGAACCATGTATTTTTCGCGTTTATTGTTTGATGTGGGTCACCGAGATTTCACTAGAGACCATAGCATGCCTGACGGAACCTGTTTTTTTTTTTGTTTGTTTTCGTTTTCATTCTTCCAGTATTGTTGATAGCGGTCTGTTTGGTAGGCGAGGCTTGAGGGTGTTTCTTTCCTTGATTTATTCCGAAGATTATTTCTTGGATTCTCCGGCTGTTATTTTTTATCGCAGTAGATATGTTTTTTTTTTTCTTCTGTTCTGAAAATAAAGACGTATTTCGTGGTCTCAAGAGCAGGGATTTTACAATTTTTTTCCATGCAGTCACAGGAAGATTTCCCTTCTGGCGAATGTCTCCTGGTTTGCAAATTCTCTTGTAAGTTAGATTTTATCTTTTTGTTTTGGAATATGTCAAGCATGAATTTATCCGAATGCCTGGTTTGCTTCGACTTTAGTTGGAAAATCATTTTGCAAATGACAAAGAGGTCAGTTATATATGTATATATGCAAATATGTTTATATACATACTTGTATTTATGCGTATATGAATGTATGTACGTTTATCGCGACATTGGAACTCTTGATGTGTTGAATAATTGAAGAAAAGCGGCAAAAAGTGAGCAATTAGAGAAAATAATTCGGAAATTGGTGCCAATAATTATTTTAATAAAACGTGTTGAATGTGAAAACTGTTCGAAGTTCTATAGTTGCGTTAACACAAAATTACAAGTCTGCTTTATCAAGGATTTGACATCTTTTAGGTGATGGACATACGCTCTCTCCCAGAAAATTTATGGGGTCTGTTTGAACCACAGCTAAACTCTAAAAGCGTTGAAGAAACTGGAATAAAAGATTAACTAGCCACCATATCGATATCAGTTAGCATGATAATACCATAAACAAAAACACGTAAAATAGTAAATTTAACACATTTAAAAAGACATAAATAAATGTTCGATGTGAAAAATAGACAAATAATTTTCAAGATAAGAAAAAAGTCCCAAAGATTTAGAATGTGCTCATAGTTTCGCGGATATACCTGTCTTTTATGCTTTCTTAATTTGTCTAGGAGGTGGAAAACTCTTACACGAAAAGCCTGTGGCGTTTATTTGCACCGACTGAGTGTAACAATTGTTCCGAAAAGTGTGGATGGTTCTGCACAAGCCTTCCTCACTTTAATCAAATCACTTGTGTGGGTTTTCTGGCGGTTTACATTGATTCATTCTTATCCCCACAGTTCACTTGCAAGGTCCGCTGGCGAGATTCAATCCTCACTCTTGCTCCATATGTGGCCTCCTTTGTAAATTACTAGCGGGACTTAAGTGCCACTTAAGATTATCGCACAAAATTTCATAACTGAATCAACTAAGCTGACATATCCTCATACGTCGAAACCGACGGTAGAGTCCATCATTATTATTATTATTATATATACCCTGCATAATTGGGCAACAATCATTCCTTTATAAATAAATGTTTCGTTAAATATGAGGTACAAGGAATAATGAATATGAAGTGCTAGGAATATATATATATATATATATATATATATATATATATATATATATATATATATATATATATATATAAGGGTGTTTCATTAAGACGGATCAAATGGCAATTATGTGTGAAAAATAATATCGTCCAAACATCCGCCAAATCTGAAAGAAAAAGAAAAAAAATCATTAGACGATTAAACTTAATTCACATTTAAAGTCGCTCCAACTTATTGGAACACCCTTTACATATAGGTTTGAAAAATATCGGTACAGAATATTTGTAACTATTGAGGTTTATTCTATTTCCATAACTTCAGAGAGGCTGTATATATTGAGAGAGAGAGAGAGCGGGGGAAAGAGAGAAATAGGCCATCTCTACTTGAATATAAAACACACACAAAAATGTAGCAGCAAGTATTTAACATGTCAGATATTTATACGGAAGTCATTCAAGGATTTGCCCAAACATTATACAATTTTGAAGATCTTATGCACTGTTTTCAAATGAATATATTTGTTTTGTTTTTAAATGCACACTAACAGTCGTTTATTTATTTTTGGTAACTAGCACATTTCTAAACGAGATGATTCTAATTTCTGTCTGTTTAAAATTGATAAGAGGTACAGCAACCATTTCGATGCCATATTTACGCTTTTCTCTTTTTAGTTAAGTAAGCTAAGAAATAATATCTCTGCACTTACGTTTGTCACGGTATATCATAGAACTCCAGACATTTCTCATTATATATTATTCCTATAAATTGTTAGCATAAATATTAGTGGTATTAGTGTTGCGTATATTCACCCAAAATTAATGACGTGCAAACTATAAGATCCTCTCTTACAAAAACATATATGGATTGTTGGTTTTATTACATTTAGAAGTTTTCATCTTAAAATACGAGGTAAGACATTGATGAACAAAATAATTAGAAACAAACCAGAAGTACCAGATGAAATTTGAATTGATTACGTGTAAAAGATATTACGATTACCCAATTATAAATGGAATATGTGATAGTGGTGAATACATTTTAACTTAATTCAAGTAGAAATAAGAAACAATTGAACAAGAAATTCCACCTTATCATCAGAATGCTACTGATTCAGTAAAAATGCTTAAATATAGTTTCTAGTGCAATTTAATTGAAAAAAAAACAATAATTCCATTATTATTTAATTTTTTTCGTATTTTCCAATGAAACATGACCCAGTGCACATGTAAGTAATTCGTATGTCCATTCCACGAAGTCGTTCTGTGCAGAGTGACCAAAGTTCTTCGATTGGATTTAAAGCAGGAGTGTTTCCGGACCATTCTATAGTACTTTGATTTGCTCACTGGTAAGGCTTGCCAGTGTATTCGTGGAGCGTTACAATTTTCGTACGCTTCATCTAGTAATGTCCATCACAGACAATGGTCGTATGTCAACTAATCGACATTCGAGACAATAGTGTCTGGGCGTGATAAAAATCTGATGCAAACACGAATGACGCAATATTTTTCAAGGCCAAACAAAAATAGATTCATATTACTGCACACCACGGCAAATGACTTAAACAATAAAAATCAATGAAACCTTGTCATTGCAATTGGTCTAAAACTAAACTTATGGTGAAAGAAAGGAAACTAAAGAGGTTGTTTCAACTAATGCGCACAAGGGTGTATATACCCATGTTTTACAGATGAAATTGAAGCATTTGATTAAGAATGAAACAAAAAAACTACTTGAACTATAAGGAAAGCTTAATTTATATTGGAAAGCTGTTAGAGTAATCCTTAACATTTTACTAGAAATAAAAAGCTTACATGTGAAAAAAGAACGACTTCAGTGAATAGACAGTAATGAAAAGAGGAGTAAGAAATGGACGCGCATTCTCACCAGATTTATTTAAAGAGAAAATCCTAAGAGAACGAGAAAATCTATGAGAATGAGAAAATCTACGAAAATGCGAAAATCCGACGAGAATTAGGAATTATTCGATAATTTGTTATTGCAGGACAATATAAGCAATGTATGATACTTAGATAACACTCTGTTAATGGCTGAGTAAGCAAAAAGAAATTATTATTCAACAGTAGTAATTGATTGTAAAAAGAAATGACTCTTGAATGTAAGACAAAAAATACAGCAAAACTGACAGCTCCATATATAAGCTGCTTTCTTGAGAGGTTTAGTTTTTCCTCTCGCTTCCCTTGACTATCTTGTCTAATAGTTTTTCATTTGGAATCTGTCATCAGCAAAATTTAATCTGTGTAGCGTGTGTTATAAATATTACAGCGGCAGATAATAAATCCTGACTTCCTAATCCTCTTATAATAATCTCTCTGTAAAGGTTAAATAAAATGGCGACAACACAGATTTGTTTGTTGTGCTCCTCTTGCCGTTTGTGGGTATTCAGTTAATCCCATATTGATTCGCATAAAAAAATGTTCTCAGCTCGAAAAAATATTATGGAAATGGGGCAGATTTACTATACTGAATTAAAAACACTAAACAAAGTCTTTTTATTAATGACTTTCCTAATTACATTGCAGATATTAGAAATATTAACTTAGACCAAAAAGAATATATCCTCAAATATCAACCTACTATAACGCAATCAAATACATTCTATAAACAATATGAAAAAATTCGAAAGAAACTCATAAATCCCAATATATCCCCCATTGATCCCAGTAAAACAAAAAACAAATTATATACTGTCTTTAATTTAATACAACCAACTTAATCATCCAAAATATATCTTCCCCGTCAATTAACGTTTTGCAAAAAATCAACTTCGTATATCAATTTAAATGTCCTTTGGGAGATTGTATCACTGACAAACGTGTAAATATGTATGTTGGTCTTATAACTACGACTATGTCAAGGAGACTGACATTTCATTTGAATGATTAATTTTAATCTCCCATTTTTTGTCCTTGAAATTTAACCTCTGAAGTTGATCTTGGATGGGATTGAAAGCATTTCGGAAAATAAAAAAACCATATGAATAATTACCGCATTTTTCTTGCTTAGTTTAGAAACAAATACATTTATTAGCAAACTTGAGAGGATTAAAAAAAAAATAGACGTAATATGTCTAGATTATTTCAACCAAAAAGGCTTGAATGAATGCATATATATATATATATATATATATATATATATATATATATATATATATATATATATATATATATAATTATTTTACATGTTAAAAATCGATATACAATTGTTTTCAAATATATCCCTGACATTAGATTAAATTTGCATTAATGTAATGTCTGGGATCAATTTGATGACAACATCCTGCCATGATCCATTACTAAAAGAAATCTTTTTTGCTTATTTTGAATTTAATTATGTTATATTCGATTGTAAAATCATCATAATCCTCTCAAGCCCTTTTTTTCTTGAAAAATGAGGAGGAGACGTATTGGTATGCGATACAAACACGATCAAAATTGTGTAGCGATTTTTAACATATCTTTGTTTTAATATCCTAAAATAAATAAAATAATTTTGTTCTCCTCTATATTTAGTCCTAATTTAAATTGCATGTTAAGAACGTTAAAATTTCTGCTCTTTTTGTATATTAAATATTCTATACAAACTTTAAGATACCGTAATACGATGTATCCCTATTATAAACAACTTAAGGTCGGTTTAATTTGGGGAGCCAGAGCTCGTACACACGGCCAAGGAACAAAAATTGCCTGCAGCCACAGCAACCGTTGGTTACGATGGCCTCGGTGCGAGCACCGATTCCTCTCTCTGGTGCAATGAGATGGCGCGGCCTTGGGCAGCTGTTCCCCAGGGCTGAGCACTGAGGGGCGACTCCGTCAAAGGACAGAGTCGCCCCTCAGTGCACGCTGTCCAATGACAGAGACCCAACTGAGAGATAATAAATAGGGTGTTGTAAACTATTCTAGAGAGTAATCTACACACTTGATATTTACTCCGTTTCCCCACTAAGACGAGTTGTGAGACAAGGTCAGTTTTTAAGCTAGGGACTCGGACACCTACACCCGGGATAGAAACAAAACAGCACCCGCATCTGACCTGTTTAGGAATATTGTCTTATACAATGCAGTAAAGTGTTTGAAATTTGCAATTTATTTGGCCTTCAACAAGTTGGTATCTATTTGTAAAACTTTCCTTAACTATAACAAGCCTGCATCTTCCCACACCCGACCACCTAATTTCTTCTGTCTTTTAAGTCATATTATTTGAACAAATATATTGAACGTCCAGAGCCCCTTCAGCATTTCATAAATATTGAATATTAATCCCATAGAAAAAACTAATTTTTCCTAGAAAAATTACCAGATAGCAAACGGTCGAAGCCTGCTAGTATTAAATGGAATAGCATTCACCCCAGGGGAATGTATCTTGATATGCGTTTGGAATATTTAATACAAAAAAAACGAAAAAGGAAATGCGGTACGCTCTCTTTAAACGAAATATATGGCAACTTTTTTCATTAGCACTCAATAATATTATGACATATATAAACTGAGGAAATGTTAATGTTTTTTTTTAATTTATTGATCTGATTTTCCCCTTTACAATATATTTGACGAAAGACTGTGTAGCGCAGTGGGGCAGAGAAAATCCTTTATCTCACATCTATCTAGATATCATTGGTATTAAGATTATATGATAACTGTTAACTGATGAATCACACCCTGCTTAAAACAAACAGACGAATATCAAGGACCATCAATTTATTTAGAAAATGTTATTATATTTCTGGTTCGCCAACGTGGTTATACTTCCCTAACATGTTTTAAAGATGATTCAAATGTAAATAGCATCTTCACTTGGTTAACAATGGTCGTCTCATGCCGATGTCTGCTTAATAGTCCCTCATGTAATAAGTCCTTGCATCGGTCACAGCAACAGTTTTCTTTTGACTTGTCTAAGCTTAGTAAATATATATATTTTTAGTGTAATGAACTCAATTTTAATCGAATCTTCCAAGAATCAATCTGGACAACTATTTCATTTCTTTGTTCGTTAATTAATCATTTGCTACACGTGATTTCATTATCCGCATTAAATATACTCCTTTTTGTGTGTGTGTATGTGTGTGTGTTTTTGTTTTCTGTTATTCCCAAACATAACACTTGAAATTCATCAACATTCATTTACAAAAACTCTGCCTTCTTCTGCACCTGTGTGGGAGCATGCGCAGTACGAAACGCATGCGTAAACTGGTGCATGCACGCGTGCACAAGATAACAAATCACAAAAGAGATCAGCATGACGTTTGAATTTGCAGGATCAAATCGAAATTGCAGTTTGTTTATTTGTTTGTATTTTATTTTTAAAAAACTAAATTGTATTTTTTTTTACCAAAACATTTTCCACGGGAACCGTTTGGTTCTACTTTTAACAACTTTTTACATTTTCAAAAATTGTTATCTCCTGTCTGTTGAAATTTTATTATCTTCTTCTTCTTCTTTTTCTTCTTCTTCTTCTTCTTCCTTATATCCCCGAATTTTTACTCGACGTTTTTTTTTTCCTTTTCTAATATCTCTTTTACCGACTACTCTCAGATGTCTTCATTTCAGTCTTTATCCTTTTCATCTTCATCTTTCACTCCTTTTCCGTCTTTACTTTCTGTAACATGTCAAAATCTCAAATTGCAATTACTGGACCAAGATATTTGGGAAAACAGAGCAATTAGCAAACAAAGAGTGCAAGATGTGTTAGCAGGTGCGGACTGGCAAAGCACCAATCTACAAGGGATTAATCAAGATGGCCGCCATATTGGCAATCAAAATATTTTAGAGGTCATTTAACGAACGTGCCCAGAGAATGATGACATAATGGCAGTGAACATTTAGGAGACAATTATCCGCATGACAAATAAACATTTAAAGCCATTTTACAGCGTTTCCTCATTTACTTGCTTCATTGCTGTTTTTCATTGACGACCAATCATTTCACACCAAAAGACAATTTAAACATTAACGCCTCTTTCTTTCGCTTTCACATTTTAGAGTCAATAAATTGCCATTTTACCTCTATCTCTGTGGCATTGCATGTTTAGCTATTGGCCGTTTTCGATTAAATGAGAAGAGAATTATCCTTTTGGAATTGATAGATTTATAGTTTTCAAAATATTGTACTCCTACTGTAGATTTTTTTTAAGTAAATTTTTAAATAAATATATTTCTACGCTTTATATTATTTAAATCGCTATTGGCACCTATGAATTTCTGTCTGTATCGCTGAGATGAGGTATTATGATTATTTATATTATCTACATTATTCGCACTATTCTCCTCATATTCTCAACGTTTCGGCCGTTGTACGCTCCGGCCTTCTTCAGCTGATTGGAATTTGGAACCGAACACTTTATTTCCTTCACCAGAGTAGATTGTTCTAGTTCCACGTGCCATGACTTTTCCGTATATCTCAGCATTAGTTATCTCCCTTTATCTCAAATCTTCATGATTTTGTTCACTTTTACTATAGCCAGGAATTGATTTGATATTACTTACCACAGTCTGTTGCATTTCAACACGTCCATTATTCCAATACTAATACACATATTAAGAACATCCACAGAAATTCATCTTTCTTTGGAATGCAAAAGACTTTGTTTATAAATAATGCTCACATACTAAAGAAAACTTTTTCAATAACTTATAAAATATCTATTCATGTATTTTAGCTTTCAGGTGAATGACTTTTTGAAGAAGGAATATCAATCATGAAATCAGTTATTTTTCCTTTACCTCAACTCTCCAAGATTTTCGTTCACTACTGCTGTGGACTGCTATTGAACTCACAACTCTATGGGTCTAGATAAGGATAAATGCCCATGTAAATAACATGTGAATTTGTTTGGATCACTTAACTTATAAATTATAGCCTGGAACCTGGTTAATCTCCTTATGATTAAAGATATTATTGAATGTATTCAGGGCATGATAAATGCAAGTTTCAAACAATCATCAGACCATGCGTTATCTCCCTTTAAGTGGCCCAACGTAAATATATTTCAATATCTATGCTCATAGTCTATACTATCAATTTACCTTTCAACCCGTCAATATTTAGACTACACGCAAAAAAAACGAGAGAATTCTATCAAATTATCACACTTTTATTCAAACATCAATATACATGTTGACGGATATTTTACAAATATATATTGTTGCGGTTGATGGATCGATACATTCTTCGATCTGACTCATGGTTATCATTTTTTTTAAATAACTTCCTTTTTATATATATATATATATATATATATATATATATATATATATATATATAAAGTCCGACAATTATTTTAAGACATTTTTATGTTGATACATTTTTTTATAGATACAAATATTTAAATAAATGCTCTGTTTATAATAAACAGTATTAAATGACATTTACCGGCCTGGATGTCCGAGAAATTTTCATAGAAAATATTCGTCCTCCGACAGGAATCGAATCTGTATCCTATAAGCAGAGCATTTAGTTATATATATATATATATATATATATAGTCGAGAGTCGAGTATATATATATACACGACTCTCCCGTCGAATTCAACGTCTGAGTGTCAAGCAGATCAGTTCCTACGGACCAGGCATAACTAAACCCCAGCAGATGAGCTTTGTGAAGGTTTTGTGCAGAACTATCCACATTTTCTGAATACAGGGACCTGGTGTACCACAAGTTCCCCAAACGCCCCTCCACAGGTTTTGTATTCAGATTTGTCCTACTCCTAGACCAGTTTCCAGCCAAGGCTATATGGGTGGGTGATTGCTTGTCCGTATGGTTGTTCGTGTGAGGTTTGAAAAGAATCACATTGGTCTTCAACTACATAATTGTTTGTATCTTGTATCTACTTTTTCAAAGAAATCATCTTTTATAAATATTTATAAATAATCACTTTCTCGTATTTGTTTTTCTTTTTATGTTTTCAGTCTTTCTGCTAGAATCTTATTTATAGACTTTTCCTTAAACTGATAGAAACCATTTACGTTTCTCTTTGTAGATCAAGCGATTCATTCGAGTGGGAGTAGGGTACAATCATGCGTTTTATCAGCAGATATACTCATTTGTGATTAGCCTATAAGGATAGAGGATTTATATATATATATATATATATATATATATATATATATATATTATATATATATATATATATATATATATATATATATATATATTTGCGTACCTTCTCAGGGAGTGGAACAGTTTGTTTTTTACTCAAAATTTTCTCTTTTCCTTCATTGTTTTCATTTAACTTTATTCACCTTTTCATTCAGCTTTAACTTCTTTTAGAATTTTTCGACTTTTTCTCACTTAGTTTTAAATGTTTTTCCGACTGAATCCGCAGTCCAGCACTATTTCGTTTAGACATACAACAAATTAATTTTGGAAACCAACCTAAATCCCTTAAGAGAATTCTAAATTCTGTAACACTAACCAAAGTCGCATATCTGCAAAAATATATTTTCGTTTAATCGTTTTTTAATTTCATAATATATAATGAATATAATATACACTATTTACATTATTCGGACTATTGTCCTCATCTTTGTCGCCATATTTATTACAACGTTTCGGCCGTTTTACACTCCGGTCTTCTTCAGGTGGTTAGAATGTCGAACTGAACCATTTATTTTGCTCACGGGGTTAGACTGTTCTAGTTCTAACTGCCATGTTTTTAATGGATGTCAGTTATCAGTTAAGGACTCATGGCACAGCGGATAAAGGCGTTGGTTAGATCCAGTGACAGGACTCAAACAGTGTGAGTTCAATACACGGTTAAGGCAGTGGAGAACTTTCATAGTGAAATTAACAGGAGATAACTCATAACTGACATACATTAAACATGGCACGTGGAAGTAGAACAGTCTGTCCCAGTGAGCGAAATAAAGGGTTCAGTTCGACATTCCAACCACCTGAAGGCCGTAGCATACAACGGCCGAAACGTTGTAATAAATATGGCGACAAAAATGAACACAATAATCCGAATAATTTAAATAGTGTACATAATACCTCATTTCAGAAATATTGACGAATATAATATAATCTATAATAAGGATTTGAATGTCATTAATCATTGCTTCATTTCTGCTTTGCCATTCCTCATCTTCATTTTCAGTTCTTCGCACTGACTTTTTTTTTCTTTATTGTTACTCTCCTTTGTGTTTCAATCTCTCAATGATTTTTGGCATTTTTGCCTTTTATTTATTCTACCCTTTTCTTCAGATGTTTATTTTCTTTGTCGGAAATTTAATACATACTTTACACACATAAAAACACCCATAATTTGTGTGTATATATATATATATATATATATATATATATATATATCCGCATATATATATATTATACATAGCCTTTGTTGGTAGAAAATCCGGAAAAATTGTTACACCAAACTTGTACAAGCATTTCTCAGTATCTGATATGTTTTTTCATAGGAATTTACACATTATACTAAATATCTTTGTACATACGTTTTACATATATATGTAAATCCACAAATATTTAGATAATTTTTACTCAATTAGGAATAAAAAATAGTAAGATTTGGTGACTTACGCAAACCGAGATTTTGAGTATGGAAGAATGTTTTGCTGCAAGCAACTCAAGAAGATGTCATGGAAAAATGTCTTCAAATAACTTGAATTATTTACAAGGACACATGGCCCAGTGTGTAAGGAAGTTGGTTAGATTCAGCGAATAAAGTTGTGAGGTCAATACCATGCAACTTGGAGAGCTTAGTTAAAGAGAAATAACTGAGGCATGGCACATGGAACTAGAACAATTTACCCCGGTGGATGAAATAAATAGTTCGGTTCGAAATTCCAATCACCTGGAGAATGCCGGAGCGTACAACAGCCGAAACGTTTTGAATATGACAATGAAGATGAAGATAACAATCCGAATAATGTAAATAATGCAAGTAATTATAATACCTCATCTCAGAGATATAGACAGATCTTCAAATCAATATTCGAAATCGCGGCCTGTTTTCAGTGCCAGAGAGAAAATGTCTAAATTATCCAGCCATTTCCTTATGTAATTTGTGTAATGGTACCATAGTTTGTATTTTGTCTTATTCGGTAACCTTTTATTTTTGATAATTAATTCTTTCATTTATATTTGTTTTTCTTTAATTATGCTCTCTGTATCTTTACTCTTGCAATTTCCCTTTTTTTATATATATATTTTTTCTGAATTTGTCTAATTTCATAGCTTTTTTCTTACCTGACCTTCTCTGTCTTTATTATATTTGTTCTTTTTTCTGTTTCCTTTTTTAAAATACCTGCTTTGATATATTTTTTTCATTTTGCTTTACGTCATTAGTCCTTTATATTTTATTTTCAGTATTCATTGTCTTTCTGAATGTCTTTCTGGTTGCGTTTCTTTCCTATTCCCTTACTCACCCCCCAGATCTTTCTCACTTTGCTTTCCATTCTTGTTCCCTCGTTCTTCTCAAAAGATATTTTTTCTATAACCCACCAATACTTGATTGCTATGCTAAACGAGATGAAGCAAAGCCCAAAACACTCGACAATTCACGACTTTCTCTTTCACCTCATATTTTCTTATGACTTCACCAAGAGAACAAAAAAAGGTTCAGCGTTACAAACCCAAAATTCAGCTAAAGCTGCAAGGCGATCTTATATAGTCAAAATAACCCAATAATTTTTTTTTTGTCTTTAACTTCAGGTCAGAAAGAAATAAGAACGTTTCACTAATTACAATAGAGTGTTGGGGTTTCCTAAGGCCCAAAACCCATTCAGAATCGGTCAAAGACAAACAGTATTGGAAATAAATATGCAGAGATGGAAAGGAGAGTAAGAGGGTGGAAAGCAGAAAAACAGTAAAGTCAATTTCGGTTGTACAGGGTCAGAAAATGATAAGTTCCAATGCATTCATTTGGGTTGCAATTTAATCCGAATCGCATGTCTTTCATTTATTTGTTTAATCGTTTTTCGTTCATGACTTGTGACATTTGGAATTGCATCTGGGAACAGATATTCACCCAGAAGATCTTTGGTGGATAAATCGATTTCATCAATTCTATTCACAATGATAAATTAATGCAAAACTCTATAGAATGAGTTGGTCTTTATGTCATAATTCGGCCACATTTTATAAAGTCGATGTTCATGTCTTCTGAAAAGTAGGGATGAAATATTTCCTTTATCATGTTAATCATATTCTGACGAGCATCATAATCTTTATTTTTTTTTTATGTTAATTTTAGACTAATAGATTTTCCAATGTACGTAAATGATGCTGAACTCTTCAGATTACTTATTCGTTATTCCCTTCATATATTCAATTAAGATTTTCATTTTTCCTTTTTCATTGCAAAGATTCAGTTACATGGCGGATGTATTCTACTAATGTTATTGTCATTATTTAATGTGATATCTGAGTGAGTAGTTTTATACTTGTGGTTTTATAATAGAATTTCCGTTCAGTATCTATTCAGATTAACTTAGAGGATGCTTACATAATGTGACAGATATGTGAAAAAAATTCTCCTCATCAAAAAAATCTCAATAAGGAGACTAAAATTATGCCAACAGAAATGTCGGGATAATAATTCAAAATATTTGTTAAAAATATTTGAGGCTGAGGTTTCTTACATTAATTTCTTCTTGTGTTTCAAGGAAAGGAATTTTAATATATTCAAATTAGCACCGTAAACATTAAGGGAATGCATATAAATTCAGTTCTGGTTAAGAAAACAAAACTTTCTTCTAGTTATTTTCAGACTTTTACCAAAACAAATTACCAAATAAAGGAAATGTATTTTCTCTTTAAGCAAATTTACTGAATATTTATTCGGTTTTATCTTTGTGTTCATAAACTGTCAAGGATCTTATAAGAGACTTCCATGTATAGAGACCACAGTATTTGTTAAAATATAAAAAATATTTCCAGAAATATCTATATATTCAAAATCACACATCTTAGAATATATAAATTCAAAGGATTACGAAACATAAATTTCGTTTACAAGAAGACATTGATTTTATCTTATATAAATTGGAAGTCAAGATACACTATTGATATTAAGGATAATTATTAAGGCATCATCTCTATAAATTCCAATTTGAATGTGGTTAACTATTCTACTTAATGTGTCTAAAATATATATGGCCACTAAATCTGCAATTTGGTCAGAGGCGAATGCTCCTATAGGTACATCAAAATTTTCATTATTCTGTTATACCCAAAAAGTATCAATATATTGCAGTCATAGTATTGATATTCTTGTCGCTAAAAAATTTACAGATCATTTTCCGTAATTTCAGTATATCTTTTTGCGAAATTAAGGGTATTAATTAATAGTTCCCCCGAAATAGAAGTTTATAAATCCAAGATGTCAAATAGGATGAAAGTAACGTTCCCTTTATTAGGGTGATTTAGGAACAATATGATCGTCTCTGCTGAGTTCTTCCTGATTACGATTCTAATTATAACTATGGAATATTAAGATTCTAAATGATAACCATGGAATATTACTGTTTGAGCCTTTTGTATTATATTCCTATTGTGTCCTGTACATTGAGCTCTACCTGGATTCTAAGCTCTTGGATACACACACACACACACACACACACACACACACACACACACACACATATATATATATATATATATATATATATATATATATATATATATATATATATATATATATATATAAATAAACACGCTGGGTATGCGGAAAATAGAATTTTGTTTTTATTTTTAAGAAAACAGGAGTTCCTTAGTAAGCTTTTTATTTTTTTTTTTAAGAAATATGATTCCTTAGAGAATAAGAGTTCTCATGTTTCAAAAACGAGAGCCGAAACCATCCAAATAATTATTAAAATTAAGTTGAATTGAGATGTTTAGTCCCATTTCATCCTCAAGCGAAATTTCAGGAATAAGCTATCTCTCGGTTTATGTGTGTTTTTAGGCATGGTCCGTTACAGAATTCGTTATTGTGGGAGTTTTCTTTCGTTAAGTGTTCAGAGAGTTAATTCTTATCAATAGATTCATCATCTTCTGAGAGGTTTTGCTAAGGTTTGGTGAGGTATCTATTTCAAGGATAATGTTTGCGGTCATCCTTTAGTTGATTCCCAGTGAGGGATATTTTAATGGTGCGCCTACAAGTCGTTATGTGTCTGGAGAATTGTCTTTTATTATTGTCCATCTGATTATCTGTTTATTTATTTGTTTATTCAAGTGGGTGTTTTATATACAGATCGTATTGCACTGAATTTCAATTTTTTTTTTTGACGACTACAAAAAGGGCTTTTCCTATTTAATGGTTTGGCTAAGCTTTTAAGAATTTTATTTAGCTATGGAATTTTTTTATGCTAATTATTTAATGCGAAAGTTTGTTGATGTCGGCAAAAAACCGTTAACTCCTGCCTATGGTTTAATAATTTTTCATTATTTAGAAATTTAATGATGTGTAGTTTTTCCTGTAGGCATAAAGGGCATGGGTCATATTTACTTCGTTTAAAACCATAATTTACCAATAAAATAATTAAATTAGACTCTGAGAGTCAATACGAAATCTGTGAATGGGATTACTAACCTTCGCCTTTGCGATTTTTTCCAATTCCGATTAATCGTCCCAACTCTAATATATATATATATATATATATATATATATATATATATATATATATATATATATATATATATATATATTTTATATATATATATATATATATATATATATATATATATATATATATATGTTCCTCCATTAGGTCACGTAAAAAAGCATCATATCACGATTAAAAAATTCTCATAAATCAACAAAAACAATGTTTTGTCTCAATATGTTGTTATTAAGTGAAAGCTAAAGCATTAAATTTATTACTTACAGTAAGTAACATATTCTGGTGTCTTTCAGATAGAAATTATATAGATTGGAATGTCAAATATATGCTCGATTTTTGTTTAATTTTCTTAAAAGCGGTCATTTCCTTAAATTTTAAGAAATTTGTAAACAAACAAAATTTTGATTTTAAACTTCTTCCTAAAATAAATTTATATATTTTTAACACGTTTTTTGAGTAAAATTAGAAAATTTAAAGTTAAATTCTGATATGAAACAAACAGTACTTACTTATAGCATAAAAATTTGTATCCAAACATTTCTTAACGATGTGTCTGAATTTATCAAAGAAATCGATTGTGACGAGGCAATGACAGTTTATTATTGATGATCAAAATTGACAATTTTTGCAAAGTAAGCAAACGCGGTTTTTCGTTTTTAACTAGTACTTTTTAAATATTAACATTTTTATTTGGCAATTACGTAATATCTATTTTTTATTTCATACTTTTTTAATTAGATAATAGTTTAAAGTTTTTTATTAATTAGATAATTGTTTAAAATTTTTTATGATTATGTCATGTATACATTTTCATACGTAGAAATTATGAACGTGTTTTTCAAAAATTTATTTTTTTTAAACTATTTTAAAAATATTTTGGGTCAAACGATTGTTATGTGCTTTTCAAATTTCGATTCTTAAATTTACTTTTTCATTAACGTTATCATTGCATTACATGCTTGAAAGCAATAAAGAATTTTAAACGATTTTTGAAGTATTAAGAAGTTAATGAAATATATATACACATCTAATCCTAATGTCAGCTATCAATTAGAAAATTAATTATAGTCATCAAATTCACTTAAACACGCTACGATTTGTGCATTTAATGCAATTAGTGGTAGGAACCTAGCGCCTCCCACCCAAATAAAACTTCTAAAAATCGACATCGAAGATTTTATTAAAATGTTTTTAATACTAGGAGCGTGAACTTAGCCCCTATTTAAAACAAGAGGAGAAGGAGCCTAGCTCCCCACCCACTAGAGTAAATATCTATTTAAAAATATTTATTTTAAAATATTAAGGTGGAGGGGGGATTTAGCCCTATTTTAAATTAGAGGGATGAGAGCTTAGACCCATCCTTCTCGAACGGTCATAATTTTCTGTTGTCGAATTGCCATTTTTTCCTATTTATCCACTTTTGTCATTTTTACCTATTTATCCACTTTTGCCATTTTTATCGTTGCCATTTTTACCCTGCCATTTTTTCCGCTGCCATTTTTACCGCTGCCATTTATACCATATATATATATATATATATATATATATATATATATATATATATATATATATATATATATATATATATAATCGTCCTGTTTACACAAGTCCTCATTCTCTTGAACATGATTAGGAATTTTTCTTTCCTGTTTAGGAGTGAGTTTGCGGTTCCTTCTAATGTCTTTGCACTTTTTTCTCTCCTAGCAGCCCCTTGCATCTTACTGACATTATCCTTTTGCTTGGGGTGAACTTGTATATATATATATATATATATATATATATATATATATATATATATATAGGGTGTCACAAAAAATTGATATCATTTTAAAATCAATTATTTGAAGATTTTTAAATCTAGTTCAATGAACACTGAAGAGTTTAAGCGTTCATATGATAACTTTATTATTCATATTTCGTAAGTGTTTAATATGTGCACCGCCTGTGACATGTCATGTCGGTAGTTAAGCTCTGTCCAAATACGCCGTAGCATGGCTTTGGTAATATTATCCATTGCGGAAGTGATTCCTTGCTTGAGTTCATCAATGCTGGCAGGAAGAGAGGAGGCATATACCAGTCCCTTCATATATCTCCATAAAAAGAAATGACACGGGGACAGGTCGGGTTACCGTGGCGGCCATTTCATCAGAAAACTGTCTTCATGTTCACCATGGCAAATTCCCATTGAGATAACAAAAATAAAACTTTAAATACAAAATCTTAAATTGTTTCTATACATTATGTGAAAATTTGAGTTTATTTCAACAAAAATTACCGATATTATTAGAGTGCGAAATGATGTTTTTGGGACAACCTGTACATATGTGTGTGTGTTTGTGTGTATGTGTGTGCACGAGCGTGTTTGTGTATGTGTACATATACAATCTCATTTCTGATTCAAATATAAACTTAGGTAATATATAACCGTAATAAAAGACTTCCTATTGAGTGAGTCCCAGATATTTTCCACACTCGGAATATTTCTTTAAGAACCTAAAACAAACGTTCGTCAAAAGCGAAATAGAAATTAGAATTTCCAAAATTAGACAACACATTTCACAGCTCTCTAAAAATATTATATATGTTTTATTCAAAAGAAATGCATTCCAATTACACACCAGACGAAATTGCCATTATTGAGATCATTATCTTGCGTATAACTCCAGTCGAATATAGAAAAATATCAATTAAATTATTTATTACTAAATATTCAAAATGGCCAGCATTTTTATTAGCAACAACTGACCAACGAAATCCAAACAATACAAAACTGCTGAATGCCCTCTAGGGAATTAAGATCCTGAAGAAAATAGATATCTGAAGCAAAACGCACCTCTTTGTTCAAAGGACCTGGCTTTATATCTTTCGGATTTAGTAGATCCATAAGAACTCATTTAAATCAATATGCAAACAGACTATTCGAAAAGAGAAAAATCAAAACAAAAATATATATTAATTATGAACATAATCTGTTATAGAAGAATTAAAATGTCTGTCTCTCAGTAGTTTGCCAATTGCAATGGTACAAAGGAAAATAAGAAAATGTTTTTTTTTTTTATATTAGCCGAAAACGCTGGAATTAAATGATCATTCAAGGATTCATTTTATTTTCTGTGAATGCGTTACTCACGGTTTTTTTGGGTGGCCGAGTACAATAGCTTCCACCGAAATGTCCATGATGATATTTCAGTAAACTGTATTAAGGTGGTTGGAATGTCGAACTGAACCCTTTATTTCGCTCACTGGGGTAGATTGTTCTAGTTCCACGTGCCATGTTTAATGGGTGTCAGTTATCAGTTATCTCCTGTTAATTCACCTCTCCAAGTTCTCCACTGCCTTAACCAGGTATAGAACTCACACTCTCTGGGTCTTGTCATTGGATCTAACCAACGCCTTTATCCACTGTGCTATGTGTCCTCAAGTACACGTGGCACAGTGGATAAAGGCTTTAGAGAGTGGAGACCTTGGAGAGGGTAATTATCAAGAGATAACTGATAAATGACATCCATTAAACATGGCATGTGGAACTAGAACAGTCTACTCAAGTGAGTGAAATAAAGGGTTCAGATCGACATTCCAAACATCTGAAGAAGGCCGGAGCGTACAACGGCCGAAATGTTGTATTAAATATGACGACAAAGATGAGGACAATAGTCCGAATAATGTAATGCATTACTATCTCTCTCTCTCTCTCTCTCTCTATCTCTCTCTCTCTCTCTCTCTCTCTTTCCACACATATATATATATTAGAGATAGGAGACACGGTGGTGTAATTGATGGCGGTTTTGGATTGAGGAATCGAAGAGCCGAGTTCGAATTCCAGTCGAATCCATTTCATTCACTTACGTGCTAAGGTCCTTATGGAAGGAGTGAATCTTCCTCTTCTCCCTCCACCTATGGGTAAATAGCAAGATAGATTGAGTTTTATAGCCTTGGTCTAGGAGAAGGACAACTCTGAAGTCAAAACCTGTGGGGTGTCGTTTGGGGACCTTGTTGCACATAGTGCACCAGGTCTCTGTATTTGGCCCTTCAAAAAGTGTGGATGGTCCTTCACGAAACATTCACCACTATAATCAAATCACATGTGCCGGTGTCGGGCTGTCGTTGTCCTCGGAACTGATCTACTTGACCCTCATACTTCGAATTCGACGGGAGAATTGAGTATATATATATAAATATACATATATATATATATATATATATATATATATATATATATATATATATATATATATATATATATTACTGTTATCATGTATCTATCAATCTATCTATCTATATGTCTGTGTGTATATGTGAGTTCTATGGCTATAGAGACGCATGTGTATCACCCCATGCTTCTCTATTTCATGACTCAAAAATAAATAAATGCCGATTACTTTCTCAAGGAAAATTATATATCCTCCGCATACATACACAGATATATACACATATATATCCATAAATATGTATAAATATGCAAAATATATATAAACAATTTTATTTACACAAAACTTAAAATTTACTCATTTACATATATCTGTGTGTGTTTGCTTGTGTGTCTATGTGTGTTAGATGTGGTGCATATTATTAAGCAGCTTCTTATGCGTTTTTCTACATTCTTCAATATATGTGGATGAGATAATCAATATGTTATTCAATATTTATTTATGAGTTCAAAAACAATGAGGTAAAAATGAAACAAATATTGTTAAATATAAAAATACGTTTTGAAATGTGTGTCTATCTTTACTAGCGTACGTTTATATGTCTACATTTACTAATGTATGTTTCTCTGACGATGTGTGTAACCATTAGAGTAGGTCTGTCTCTTATTCAGATCAATCTGTATGTGTGCAAATCTTTGCGGATATTTTGCAATTTTTCAGTTTTCTTTTTAGAATTCATTAAAGCCAGCGCAAGCGTTGAAGATCAAAATATATTCCTGGCTCATCAAAGAAAACGCTACAAAGAAATTACCTATATCGATTAAACGTAGGTGCTCGCGCACACACTCACTTACAGACACATGTACGCACACATGCGTACACACACACACATACGTACACACACACACACACAAACACACACACACACACACACACACATATATATATATATATATATATATATATATATATATATATATATATATATATATATATCACTTATCTGGTGAGCCGTAGATAGATAACTTCTGCTATTTATATATTCCAATATTTAAATTCCTTGAACTTTTTTTTTTGTCAATATTTTTCTAATATTTATTTTTTAGACAGAGGCAAAATTTCAATGAGAATTTTTGACATTTTCCATTTTAGACGATTAATACTATATTTATTTATTATATTTTATTTATTAAAATGAACTGAAAAATGGAGATCAATGTGAACAACGCCGAGGTTGATGTTGATATATTCCACTCTAATATTAATAATAATAATAAAATAACTATAATAATAATAATAACCAAACGCAGTTACCCAAAATAACGATATAACTATTCTCTGGGGCATGCCAATTCAAACTGAACCTGATATTATCATAAAAGAAATTCAGGAAGTATATGATTATTGACATAGCAGTACCATCTAGGAGAAATACGCTCATGAAAATTATCTAGAAATTATCCAAATACAAGGACCTGAAGATCGAGATTAACAGGATGTAGGGAATGAAGACTGAGACTGTACCATAAGTAATCAGAACTCTGGGCCTCCTGAGAAAAGGAATGGATTATTTTACTAACAGTGTCCTAGGTAACACCAACATGCAAGTTTTCTTGAAGATCGCTCTACTAGGATCATCCCATATACTGAGAAAAGTGCTATCAATTAAATAACAACTTTCCTATAGGGCATAAGGATCATATATTACACAGTAGTAATAATAATAATAATAATAATAATACATGTTTACTAATACCTGTCTCTCTTTCTCCCTTGTATATATATATATATATATATATATATATATATATACGTATATTATGTACATGTGTATGTATCCGCATTGGCAGGGATCATATTGTATTATTTTTCTATTTTTTTTTTATTTTGTTTTCATGGCTAAAAGTGTAATTTTCCTACAATGCTCTGCCCTTTGACCATCATGTCTTTGAGTGAAAATTTAAAAATATATCTTTTAGCGGCTAGTGGGCTTTGAGATGACCGGAAAATTATAACTTTTATTCCCTTGCTTCTACCCCTTTGTTTAATAAATTCTTTGATATCCCCCCCTATCAGCCTACCCCATAAAATTTGATAAGTTTCTGTCGTTGGCGACGGAAAATTGAACATTTGTGGAAAGTCACTTTTGCCATGCTCCGAACTTGTAAGAAATGGTAAATATACCATTTTTGAATGATACTTTTCCTGTAGTTTGATATGATTCTAAATTCTTTTGACTCAAGTTAATTCTTTCCTTTTCACTTCCCTTTTCTCTTTCCCATTTTTTTTTTAAGTTTATATACTAAAATCTGATTATCCCCCTTGGAGTGGCCACTTCGACATAGTATCGTCTACCCCACTGAATACCATACATTCTTATGAACTATTCTACCTACGTTATCTTAATAAATCCACAATCTCATTGTTTGGGCGAGCTCTTGGATCTTCTTCGAGACTCGTCCTAAAGCTGGTAACCTGAACATAATTGCCCTTTGGCGGTCAAGGTTAAAACGCATCTCTACCAATTTCAATGAATACGAATAATATTTTATACCGGATCGGCCGTCAACCGGGACAACAAGGGCCGCGTCCCTCAGAGAAGAACCAGTCTGACGACGAAAAGTCTGTCATTGGAACAAACTATTCCACACACGAAGAGACACTAGGTCACCAAACCCGGATTATTGCCAACCTTGGACCAAGTGACTCAATACCAAATCGACTAATAAAAAGTAAACGAACGAAATGGAGCCGCGAAGAGTATCGACAAGTCATGACATCCTTCTTCACTGCACTCGAAAACCCAGCAAAGAACACCACCAATCAAACATACCAAATATGGAGAAGTACGGTGGGAAATGATATAAGACCTAACCTCAATCCAAACATGCTTGCCAATGTCCGTAGGGACATCATGCGAAACAACAGACTCTCAAAGGCAGAAATAGATAAGAAAAAATTAGATATAAGACAAAATACTATGTCACATCACTCAAACTCTATTGAGACGAATGTAGAAATAAGGAATGCAACAGAGGTTGAGGTGGACGCTAAAGCGAATGAAATACGAAATAATCTCCCAGGAAATGAAACCCAAGACTCTACCTTAAACACAACCTGCAGTTATCCAGAAAATGTACCTGGAGTCATCTTCAGTGACAATAAGTTCCTTGAAACCCACAAAGTTGAAATCACCGAAGCGAAAAATGACGTCATCCAAGTACTCAGCAGAGTAACTTTCATACAATTGTCAGACAGAGACCAGCTCCCCAAAATCCATATGACGAATTCCAACAAGCACATCGTGAAAATATACAATGCTACTCTGGAAACACTGTTAACAGATAAACCACCGGGAAACATCACAGAAGTTAACAACGTCATATACGCCACAGCTTTAGCAGCGACTCGGAAGCTTGGAGTCAAGACAATAAATAAAATTAACAGACACAGAGAACCAGCTTGGAAAACCAAACTGATTCGAGAAATAAAACAAATCCGATGTGAGCTTTCTATATTAGATGAGCTCACTATAAACCCTAATATTTCCACACGTAAATGCAAAAAGATCAAGCGGAAATATAACATTAAATCCCGAATTGATATTCCATCGATCAAGGAAATGCTGAAGCAGAAACTTCAGCTAAAGGCGCGGAGAACAAGACGATACGAAAAACGTTGTAGGTTCTATCGCCAAAATAAAATATTCCGAACAGATCTTAAGAAATTTTACAGGGAAATTGGAAAAACACCTATACATGTCGAAAGGCCACCATCGATTGATAATGTACAGACATTTTGGGAAAATATTTGGAGCAGCTCAAAGGAATATAACCCAAATGCAGAATGGATATGGCGTGAAGAAGAACGACTGCTGGATACACCTCTGCAAGAATGGGAAAATATATCCACAGATGATGTTAGGCAAGCTCTAACGAAATCCCAAAATGGAAATCCCCAGGAAATGACAAGGTGCCCAATTTCTGGCTGTATCATCTCTCATCTACCCATGAAATTCTTGCAAAAACATTATCAACGCTTGTAAATAATCCGAATAAAATCCCGGAATGGATTACTGAAGGTATTACACACCTCATACCAAAAACAACTGAAACAGACGACCCGAAAAATTATAAACCGATAACATGTCTCTCCACAACGTATAAGTTGATCACGTCTGTACTGACGAACCGTACTTATTCCTTTCTCGAAACAAACAGCATTCTCCCGCTGGAACAGAAGGGATGCAGAAGAGGTTCATATGGCTGCAAAGATCAACTTCTGATAAATAAAATGATCCTGGAAAATTGTAGGAGACGACGCAGGAATCTAAGTGCAGCGTGGATTGATTATCGTAAAGCCTTTGATAGTGTTCCACATTCTTGGATCCTTAAGACTTTGAAAATGTACAATGTGAAAATGTTCCCTGTGGTATTAAATTTCCTTAAGCACAGCATGGGAATGTGGAACACCAAACTATACCTTAGTCACACCGGGGGCACTGCCATATCCAACCGTCTGAATATCCGACGTGGAATCTTTCAAGGAGACTCTCTGTCACCCCTTCTGTTTTGTTTATCCTTAATCCCTCTTACACATGAACTGAACAACAGTAGCTATGGTTACAAAATAAATAAGAAAATATTCAATCACCTACTCTACATTGATGATCACAAACTCTTTGCCAAAGACGACAATGAGTGGAAAGGCCTCCTCAATATTGTAAAATACTTCAGGACTTCGGATTAGATAAATGTGCAAAAGTTACATTCAAGAAAGGTAGAATTACAGAAACACCCCTAATAGATTTAGATTTTGTCACAAAGATTAGGGAACTGGAGCATGATGAAGCTTATAAGTACCTAGGAATTAGCGAAGGAGATGGCATACAACACCCCTAAATGAAGGAAAAATAAGAAAAGAGTACTACAGGCGTGTACGACTGGTACTAAATACTGAGCTAAACTCAAAAAAACAGAATATCAGCCATAAACTCATTGGCTGCCCCTCTGGTGCAATACAGCTTTAATGTCCTTAACTGGACCATAGCTGAAATTAAGCGAATGGGCGCCAAAACGAGAAAGCTTCTCACTTGCTATAGCATGCATCATCTCAAAGTTGATGTCGATCGTCTGTATGTGCCCAGATCCAAAGGAGGTAGAGGATTAGTTCAACTAGAAGTGTCCTACAAAACTACAACAATTGGCCTCCAAAGATACTTGGAAACTACAGAAGACTGGATGATGGCATGCGTCAAGGAACATGAAAGTAGTAAGCGTCTTTACTCCGTAATGAAAGAAGCCAACAAATTCAAAATGGAGTTTCAAATGGGCGTAGAGATGCAACTACAGCACAATACACCGGCTAAAACTGCAAAATACTTCAGACGAATGCAACCGACCGATGGCAAGATAAACCGCTTCATGGCCAATACTCTGCCCGTACCAAACAAGCTGACGTAGACAAAACCCGTACCCATCAGTGGCTACGTAATGCAGGGTTGAAAGCGGAAACTGAAGGTTTTATCCTTGCTGCGCAGGACCAATGCTTGCTGACTAGGAATTATCAAGCACATATACTTAAATATTGTGTCAGCCCAAAATCTAGATTCTGTGACAAATATCCAGAAACGATTGATCATCTTGTATCAGGTTGCACGAGTTTGGCACCCACTGAATATAAAACCCGACATGACTGTGTGGGCCAATATCTGCACTGGAAAATCTGCAACTTCTACGGGAAGGAAACTGAAAGAAACTGTTATGAACACCACCCAGACCCGGTTACGGAGATAGGACCTGTTACAATTCTATGGGACTAAACAATACACACTGACAGAACAATCAAAGCCAACCGCCCAGATATTGTTATTAAAGACCACAAACAAAAAGTGCCTCCTTATTGAAAGAGTCTCTGCTAACTGCAATGTATCTTTGAAATATTCAAAAAGTGCAAAATACAAGGACCTTGAAATAGAAAAAGAAAAATTGCAGTAAACGCCTCAAGGAGAAATCAAAAAGAAAATAAAAAAAAATATGATCATTTCTAACCTTTTTCTCGACGAAAAAACTCAAAGAAAAAAAAAAAAATAATTCTTCTCGACGAAAACTGCAACAGAAGGGATGTCGAAGTGGCTAATATGCTGCAAAGATATACCACTAATAAATAAAAGGATCAGCAGGACTAGAAACCATTATTGCCTTTGATTAACACTTGGATCCAAGAAAATTCTCTTCGATGAAGTAAAATTAGAAACTGTGGGAAAGCATAATATACCTAAATCTCAACAAAGGTACTGTCACTTCTAATTATTTTGAATATCCGACGGGAATCTTTTGAATTTGCCTTGTGTTCCAAATCCCCTTTCGCATGAACTTTAACAAAGACGACCATTCTCAAACCTGTATCGGTAGGGTTTTCGAATTAGATAAATGGGCAAAAGTAACACGCAAGAAAGAAGGAATTAGAGAAACACACTGAAAAGATTTAGATTTTTGTAGCAAAGATTTCGGGACTGGAACAAAAAGGAGTCTATAAATACGAAGGAGTAAAAGAATTTGATGGAATACACCATAACTAAATGAAGGAGAAAGTAAGAGAAATACTCCAGCCGTGAACATCTGCTATAAAATATAAACTTGAATTCACAAAAAAGAATATTAACTATAAACACTTTACTTTTCCTTGTGGTGCAATAGTTATTCAATATCCTTAATTAGACTATAGCTGACATTAAGCGAATGGATGTCAAAACGAGAAAGCTTCACACTTACATCGAATGGATCATCTTTAAGCTGATGTTGATCGTCTGTATTTACCCAGATCCGAAAGAGTCAGAGGATTAGATCAACTAGAACTGTCATACAAAACCACAGCAATCGTTTTCAAAGATATCTGTAAACTACAGAAGATTGAATGATGATATGCTTCGAAGAATATGAAAGAAATAAGCAAATTTATTCAGTAATAAAGGAAGCCAACAAATTCAAAAGGGAATTTCTAGTGGGTGAAAAATTGCAAGTAAAGCATAACACACCTACTCCAACGGCAAAGAACCTAAAAATGAAAACAAAAGTAAATGCAATGTACCAAATGCAGAAATGATGGCAAGATAAGTTTCTTCATGGTCAATACTCTTCCGTACAAAACAAGCTGATGTAGACAAACCAAGTACCTCTCAGTGGTTACATAATGCAGGGTTAAAAGCTGAATCCGAAGGTTTTATTTAGGATCAATGTTTGCTAACTAGAAATTGCCAAGCATACAGACTGAAAAATTATATCAGCACAAAACGCAGATTATGTGATAAATATCCTGAAACAATTGACCATTTTGTGGCAATTTTCACGGTATTGGCAAACACTGAATCTAAAACCAAGCATGACAGAATGGGTCAATATCTTTTTTGGTAAATATGCAAGAGAAACGGCAATTGGTATGAACACTATCCAGAGCCGGTTACAGGTATAAAACCTGCAATAATTTTATGGGACTACACTAATATACATACAATAGACAAAGACAGAAAAATCAAAGCTAATGGCCAGACATCGCGATCAAAGATCATAAAAACAGAATATATCTTCATATTGACATGGCAGTCCCTGCAGATTGTAATGTGTTTTTGAAGATCTTCAAAAACCTGTTAAATTTCAGAGACATTGAAATGGAAATCTCAAAAGTATGATGCGTGACGAAATCAATTTTTAGTTAGAACACTCGATTTGATTGGAAAGGGTTTCGATAATCTCGATGATGGTTTACTAGAAACCCAAACCTTAAAGAAAAAGAAAAATTGTACATGCAAGTACAGCTCACACTTCACGACGGGATTTATTTATGTAAAATGAGTGGGATCTTAGTTTTTGCTCGTTTTTTTTTTTAAATAAATATTCAGTGGAAATGTCATGATGCCATTTCTGACCTTAGATTCTCTTTGTGACCCTGAGGAAAATGCAAATCCAATAGTTAATCAAAGAAAGAATAATAATAATAAATTTTGAACAAAATAAAATAAGACCTAGAGATGAGAATATAAAAGTTTCCGTAAAAAACTAAAACAATTCCTTTTGTGATTGGATATATGAAGGAACCATCAACAAAATTCCCAATGCACATTTTCTATATGAAATAAAAAAAATAATAGTTCTAATAAGCACATCCCTTATTCTGGGAGAGTTTTTTCATTAAAGATTCTTTTTGATAGCTTAAGTGTTTAATTAAATAGAAACAACAGAAAACATCAGGCTTCGCTTGTCACATTTCACTAAGTATGACCCGGAATCGGATTATAAAATAAATGAAAGTCAAAAAGAAAATATCTTAATTTTAATGATAATAATAACGTTCACATGAGCTTTTTGTATCTGATTTCTTGTGCAGTTCATAATGTTAAAACAGTACAATAGCCGGGCGGGATATACAAATTTAACATTCTAATTAGGACAGTGAAATGTTCGAAAAGTAGATGTGAAGATAAAACAATATTGATAATTAATCACAGGTATTATTCAAAGGTATAAACAGATTATACTTTCCAAGAGACCATGATGGTAAAAGAATTGATCAGTTAGAAATATCCTTAAAGCTGCCGACTATTTGTTTTCAGAAAAACTTGAAATTCACTAATGACTGGATGCGAAAACTGCTACTGAATCAGGTAAGAATTAAGTTCCTTTAGTCTTTATTTAAGCTATTTGGACTGTTTTCCTAATCTTCATTGTTATATTCGCGATGTTTCGATCGTTGTAGGTTTCCGGCTTTCTTCGGGTGATATACCTTGGCATTTCGGACTGAATCCTTTATTTAGTCTACGGGAGTAGCTTGTTCTAGTTCTACGTGCCATGCCTTTTCTGGATATCTCAGTTTTCATTTAATTCCTTTTAGTAACTCAACTCTACAAGTTTTGTTTTTTTTGTTTTTTGTTTATCTTTCCTGTGGCCAGATATTGAACTCCCAACTCTTTGGGTCATGTCTCTTTTGGATTATTTGAAACAATGCTTTTAATCCCTGTGTGTCATTGAGTTCGGAGGGTACAACGGTCGAAATGTCGTGAATACGACAATAAGAATGAGGGCAACCGTCTGAATAGTTTAAATAGTTACAATACCTCATCTCAGCAATACAGACAGATGTGCTTTTAATCTGTTTTCAAGGGAGCTAGAAAATATGTTTCCGAATGGATTTAAGTGACATTAATCCCCAAGACAGTAGTGGACAATTTAGGGAGTAGGCAAAAATATTGAAATCAAAATAAAAAAGAAAATATAGATACTGAATAAAAAGACAAGCCATTTCATGGAAGATATCTACAACTGGCGAATAACAATGACATTGATATAACTGTAAACCATCTTTGGCTTTCACCAGCTGATCGGAAATCTGAAGAAGTAGTATTTATAGTTGAAGCGAAAAATCAAAGTCTAGTATCACCTTCAGAAAAAAGATACCAGCAGAATTCGTGGCTTACTTCCAGAAACTATTGACCATTTAGTGTCAGGCTGCAACTTTTAATCGCAACAGAATACTTTCCACAGCAGAATATGACAATAGATTCACTCAGCAATAAGTGGCAAATGCCACCTACCTCTGGAAAATATAGATGTACAATCCAAACTCTGTGGCATTTAATGAAAATTTATTGATGCTATAAGATTTTCCTGTACAAGCCGACAGAATGATGATAGTGAATAAGCCAGGTATAATTATAAAAGATTTGTTTCATAAAGTTCTTATCTATTGCGAAAAAACTCCCTGTTTTTGTTCAACAAACTAAAGACAAGCATATAAATTGAAATTCAAAATATGTGGCATCTCAGACAATCCTGTTTGTTATTGATACACTAGGAACATTACCGAAAAACATGAAACCTTATTTTTCTCGACTACGTGGTAAACCGTGTTTGGCTGAAATGCAAAATATTGCACGCTTGACTTATTTCCACATCCTCAGGAATTGTCTGTCAATATATATGGACATATACGACTGGAATATTTACGAAAAAGAATGTAAAAATTTCTTCACAGTCCAGAAAGAACCATTCAAACATTGAACGAAAAAACTAGTCGAAGAGTGAAAACTAAGCAAAAGTACGGCTAGTTAACGAAAATCTCTCAGCAAAAGCAATGATTTCATGCAGCAAAAAGATGGTTTGAAACTTCGACCAATCAGGATGAATCAAGAAATAATGACTAATATAAATGTTGAATTTTCTGTAAATCCCTGAGAATAGAGAATTGGGAATTACTCCGACCGAAGAGTTAAAAAGCATGCATAAATTCAGCGGTGTCAGACGGCAGTCGTGTAAATTAAGTATGATTTGATACAATCGAAAATCGATATAAAATTGACACTGCCCATCCCACAGAGAAATCTGGTCTTTTCAGCGTACTGAGAAAGGTGATGGAGATTTGAGATAACTTGATACAAAACAGTCTTCAGCGGTAAAACGCAGAAATCAAATGTGGAAATTGAAAATAAATTATTGAAAATTATAATTTAAGACATTTCCGATGAAACGAAATGGATTTGTTTACGCAACAAAAATATTGAAGCCGAACCGCTCGAAATTTCGTCCAAAGAATAGCAAAGGAAGAAATTAAATAAAAGTTTAAACAGAACCCAGGAGACAAAAACAACTGGATAATAATCAATTACAGCAAATAAGCAAAAAGTGTATAAAATAACACCTGGCTAGGTGAGAAAACCAATCATCTGAGAACTATTCAAACAACAAAGATTTGTTTTATACAAACTAGAATATGGCTTTTAGAACGAACAGCACAAAATAGTCTGTGGCTTTCGATTTCAACCGGATTACAAAATCGAGGCCAGTATTTATCTCTCTTACAAAGGTGCAAACAAATGTGACGTCGTCCCCTGGTCGCAGCGCCAACTGTGACGTTCTATTCTGGTCTACCACGGCACCAACTGTGACGTCCCTAAACAGCACCAATTGTGACGTCCTCGCCGCGGCGCCAGCTGTTCGCTCCTCGCTGCTCCGTTCGGGTGTCGCTGCTCCAAACGTGACGTCCGCCTGTCGCGTCAGTCGTGTTGTCTCGTCCTGTGACGACCAACTGGCTTGGTATCGGTCGCGGCACCCAAATGTGACGTTCTAACCTTTTGGTGATTCGGGTGGGAATCTGGTTAGATTTGATATCAGCCTCGTCGTTCCCAACTCGCTTCCAACGCCTGGTTACCAAGGTAACTGCATTGATCCCCAGTCTGCCTACCCACGTTGTGAATTGATCTTAGGCAGACGAGATCAAACAGTGGTTTGGGCCGTAATGCAAACCGAGTTCAACAGGATTGATACCACACAAATATGCATAAAAGAAAAGAAAATGAAAACTCAAAAGTTCAAAGTATCAAAGAAAAGGTAACAAACTTTATGTCTAGTTGTTCGATACATAGGACTACATCTATCTCCCGACCCGTTGTATGGATTGTGACACGTCGTTTTCCGTTAGGCAAGTTTTAACGCTTCAAGTTGTTTGCTCTCTAAGAAATTGGTGTTTCGGTGTGTCTTTGGACGAAAGTCGAAAAAAAACTTATTGTGGTGGTCTAGATCTAAGTCGCTCTTCAAAATAATTGTTCTTGGGTTGAAGAGGAGTCCGGAATTTGCGTGAATCTTGGTCAGCTATCTGCGAGGCGGCTTCAACTGGAGACTGACTCTTCGCTGCAACTCCAACTCAAACTGAAATTGGAACTGGAACTCATTGGAACTGATTTCTGCTCGTTGTGGCTTCGCTTATATGGACGCCGACCAAAACCGGGGTGGGTCTGTCGGCGCCGGGGTTTCCTCGATAATTCTAAATACATATCCACCTCTCTGTTTAGGAATTTCCACTTTTTTCCATTTTTGGGAACCTTTCCTCACTCCCACCTTCTCACCATACTTCAGAGGGCGTGAACTGCCCTCTCCACTTCTTCGTAGCAGCTTCTCATACCTACACTCTGGATGGGCGGCGACAGCCTCCTTCGTGCGTCACGTGATCACCACTTGTCCAATGATGTCCTAATCGGGCGTGGACGAATCCGCGGCTTTATTTCAGGAAAAAAAATAAATATCATGCTTAACTAAAAAAAATTATCCCTTCTTTTCCTTTTCTTCCTCTTAATCGCCGTTATCATTTCTCTAGTCGCAAACGGGACAATATGAACAATGGCGGTCATATCTCTTGTTCTACACGTGGTTTTCGTCAGGTATTTTATCACTAATTATCCGAATGGGTGGTCTTCTTAACACGGCCAACGTCGCCCTGAAAAGACATTTCTAAATTCCCATTCATTTCCCTTCGGTACATATTTCTGATAACATAATTTTATTATCGCAGGCCAAGGATGTTCCGTCGAAGGAAATCGGTCAGCGGACACTCGTGGGTGGCTTTTAATTTTTCATATCTGTCCAAAGTCCTTTTAGTTGCCTGTTTTTCGTCACTTATCGAAATAACATTTTCATTTGAATTTTCTTTGGCCAGTCGGTCTGTAGTTGATAATAAGATGCCTTCCCGTACCAATAGTTTGTTTTCATATCCTTAGATAACACAGCCGTCGCCAAAACATATCTGATTCTTTCTTTCTTTCCCTTTCTTTTTACTCAGAATTTCCCTGTCATTGTAATGACACCTTTTCGCCATTTGTTACTTATCAAAATATCCCTTATCCATTGCCTCTTAGCCGTGTGTGTGTTCTGCTTATCATCCACGATTCGGTCCTTAGCCTCTCCTTTTCTTTCTTTTCTTTTTCTGCCTCGTTAAATGGTGCCACACAAATATACAAATGTAATTTTTTAAAAAGTTAGATTAGAAACTATACGTCACTCAGAATGGCAAAAGCGGAAGATGTAGGTAACGGTAGTAGAAATTATAGCCGGAAAGCATGCAACGATCACAATTACTCAAATAATGAAGAGCCTGAAGAAGTATTGGGCAAACCTACAGTAACTTAATCTATAATTTGGTATTGGCTTGCAACTGATGTGACCACTCAATAAATACAAGGAGTAGTAGTAGTAGTAATAATAATAATAATAATAATAATAATTATTATTATTATTATTATTATTATTATTATTATTAAAAAGAAATCCCTCCAAAATGTTGGCTTTGTGATGAACACTCTGAGAATATGACTTTCTTGATTAGTGATTCGAAAATATTAGAATATAAGAGGCGCCATAATAAGGTATACTTTTATGTACATTGGTTATTCTGTTGAAATAATTGGCACCAAGTTGCAGAAAATTGAAAGTTCGAAAACTTAAAATATTCTGAGACTCTGATTTTGAGAGTGAGACCCAATCGTCAAGAATTGTCATATTATTAACGTTACCATAACAAGTGATACAAATATAACAAACACGGTGTTTGAGAAAATTACGAACTACGCTGGTTTGAAAGTTGAGATGACAATATTAAAACTTAGTGACTTTTTGAATTTTCGTCACTGTGAATATCTAAGGGAGGTTTTGTTTATCTGAATTGTTGTGACTTGACAGATGACATAATATATTCGGAGTATTCAAAAGATTACACTGAGAGACAAAAAATAATAATTGAAAAAAGAAATGCCTCAAATAGGCATTCACTGTGTAGCTATAAATGAATCAATTCCTAATAGGATTTTCATGGGAATTATTCATAAACAACTGTCTTTTAGTTTTACATCTGCACTAGGAACTCAAATGTTTTACTTCAACAGTATCCTTATGAATGTATTTAAAAGAATATATATATTGCATCCTGATTCATTAAAACACTTTTATTAGTTTTAAAATGAGATTTGGAATTGTTTTAAAATTCTGTTTTGACCGATAGATATTAGAAGATACAAATATTTTTAAGGTCAGACATTTGCCCTCAAAAAGTCTTTATTTTATCAACTCGTAAGATGAGACGTCGGATTTCAAAATCAATGGATGTATTATTTTTATGATTTTTTCTCTTATTTTCAGAGTATAATGAATGGAAGAGTTTGCCAAACCATGAGAAAAATAAATAAAATATAAATTAAAATAATACTTTTGTTTATTTTCAAACTTGTTAAAATATGAAATTTTGCAAAAGTTTCAATACAATCTGTACAGAACTAATGATAGAATAAGCGAAGTTTTGCACTCTTCAATGCTTAATAATTAACTCGTTAAATAGAAAGATAATTAAGCCAGCTAGACACCTTGAATAGGGAATTCTTCTGAGTTAATTAACTTTTTTTTAATAAATATTACAGAAACTGCACGGCTTGTGTAAATCGATAATTGAAATTATAATTCAATTGATAACATTAACTATAGTAATTTAAATAAGTTTATATTATTATTATTATTATTATTATTATCATCATCATCATTCGATTTCTGCTATGGACACACTACCTACCAAGTCTGCGGAAAGACCTAAGGCAGGTCGTGGTGTGTTGTTATGGCCACATTTCAGGTTAATTTTTTTTTTTTTTTTTTTTTTTTTATCTCCGATGAAGTTGCTAGCGTTACATAGACAAAGAACTAATGACAATTTTCTGTATGTCTCTTAAGCTGGGGTTTCAGGGATTCTTTCAATGTGTTGTTTTGTTCCATTTTTTATAATTTGCACCTATTACCACTGGTATTATTCTTGTTTTCAATTTCCACATCTATTTCAATTTCCAGGTCTTTGTATTTTGATAGTTTTTCAAATTCCTCGTATCAATTAAAAGACAAAGATAATTTTTCTGTCTGTGTGGATGGTATAATCCCATAGAATGGTGACATCTTCTACCGGCGCTGATGTTCATACCAGTGGAATTTTCCAAAGTGTTTGCACATTGTCCAGTGTAAGTATTGCCCCACTCTATCGTGACGATTTTTTATATTCATTTGGGGCAAGTATAGAACATCCTGAGATTAGATGGTCTATTGTTTTTTATTTTGGATCCACAAATGATATTTGCCTGAAAACTAGTGCACTCTGGTCTTGCGCTGCAAGAATAAAAGTTTCAGACTTTAATCCAGATGCTCGTAACCATCGAAACTTTATCAAATTGGGTTTCACGTTCTGGATAATGCAGAGGTTTGTCTTGCCAGCGTTGTTTCATCTGTTAAGGGCTTTATCCTTGGCTTTTTTTCATATCTTTTGCTGCAATAGTTGGTTCTTGGCTTCTTTTTTTTATTATTATTATTATTATTATTATTATTATTATTATTATTATTGCTGCAATAGTTGGTTCTTGGCTTCTGTTTTTTTTATTATTATTATTATTATTATTATTATTATTATTATTATTATTATTATTATTATTTCCTTTGATTTCTGGCGTGTACACAATCCTTTCTGGGTCCGGCCCAGTGACTTCATGCCAAAAATGGTATCATGACATCTTCCACTGAACAATTAAATAAAAAGGACAACAACACATATTTTACATAGATAAAGCACTTCGGGATGTACTCGTGAGAATAATTATTTTTCATATTACTTTAAGACATGGGCTACCAGGAATCCCTTTATTGGTATCTTTTCCCAACAATCCAAGGGTTTCAACTACAACAGGGAATGTTGATTGTTCCATGTGCTACATTTTTTTGAGATTTTCATTTCAAGGTCCTTGTATTTTGATAGCTTTCAAATGTATCTTCAAAGATACATTTCAGTTTGCAGGGACTGCCGTATCAATAAGGAGACATTTTTTTTTTTTTTGCGGTCTCTAATAACTAAGCCAGGTCTATTAGCTTTCAATTTTCTGTTCGTGTGCACTTTGTAGTCCCATAGAATTGTTACAGGTCCTATATCCGTAACCGGGTCTGGATGGTGTCCATACCAATTTCTTTCAGTTAAATTCACGTTGAAGTTGCAGCTATAATTTACGGCTTTATCTATCCAGCTGAACTGTAAATTGATTGGATCTTGACGCCAGTCTCGTACTGCACTTAATTTTTGAAAAAAAATCTGGGTACCATAGTGAAAAGCTTATCCGAACAATTACCATGAAAGAATTTTTTTTTTTAATTGGCACAGAGAGGGCAAGTGACTGAAACCGAGCCGCCTGATCAGGATGAATAATATTGCTGATTCTTCTTTTTATGATTTTATCAAGGAGCTCAAGGAATATAGAAGGGGCACCGGATGTTTTAAATATAATTATTAGAATTAATGCTGATTAATATGGTCGAAGTTTTGTTCATATCGAAATTTAAAAGCTCATGTCAGTATATAATAACAGGAATTACGATGCTAGAAAGCATAATATGAATGATAATCGGAAAAAAATTACTATAGAAGATGATGATGCTGAGGAAGTTATGGTAATGATGATGATAACTTTTGCTGTTCAGCAATAACATAGTTTTATTATTTTGCCGGGGTATTCTATTTAGGAATTTTTCAAATCATATTCTAAAATGTCTTTCGATTTTTTAATGATTGATGAATTTATAATTCCCTACTGGAAAATTGAATATCTTATTTCCTTTCGATTTTTGTTATTTTTCATTTTTCGATTTTTTTTTTTTTTTTTGTAGACTTATTGATCAAAAGATTGAAAAACAAAGATCGGTGGAAAATATTGACAGGCTTATTGCCGTTGGCAGAGGCAAAACTTTTTGAAGTGCAAAATTGAATGGACACTGAGAGGAAAATTAATTTGTCTTCAGCGTCTCTGCGTATGCATATAGCGAGATGGAAAATGTGTATATATTTTGTGTTCTAGATTGAACAGACAATATATATCTAAGAACAGAGAAATAAATATTTGTGCAAGCAATCAGTAATTAAAAAAATACTTTGTAGCTTGAATGTCTATAGGCATGAAACCCTATTCCTGTTTGGATTAATTAAGAGAATATTATGATATATCATTTATGCATTCATCTCTCTCTCTCTCTCTCTATATATATATATATATATATATATATATATATATATATATATATATATATATATATATATATATATATATATATATATAGAGAGAGAGAGAGATATATATATATATATATATATATATATATATATATATATATATATATGTGTGGGGGGGGGAGTGATTATTTATTTTTATAGTGATGATTTACAGTTGTTCAAACAGATTTTTTGTTAAGATGAAATTCAACAAGTAAGGTGCTGTACTCTTTTTAGTCAATGTACTTTCGATCTTTTCAAAAATAATCTTCAGGAGTAAATAACAAAGACAAAGTTATTGTAACTGCGATAAAATCTTCATTCCGTTGTGATAGCCATTTTAGAAATATGTGTGAATATACTTGGGTTTAAAAACTACGGCGCCTTCTTTGATGAATTCCATATGAACATCTTGAAACTAATTAGACAACTTGAAAGGATCAGTATAAAAATAAGTAAACACAATACAGTTGACTATGATAAGTTTTTAGCCACCCTAGCTTACAGCAATTTTGGCTTGTGTAATAACGTCTCTTCTTTATTTTTCAGACAATATCGTGTTAGTATCAAGATACTATCATCTTTGAACAATAGAAATTTCGCTAAAGTAAGGAAATTGGTGAATTTCATCGAGTGCAAATAATAGGATGGTATCCGGGTTGCAAGTCAAATTGAGAAATTGCTAGGTTTTGCCAGGTTAATCATCAAATAGTTAATAATACTGTCAAGAAATTTAATGAAGAAGGCCATTGTCGTGTGGAACACAGTTCAGGAAAACGATGCATCGTTTCTGAGTGAACGAAATGGCCCAGAAGAGGGAATCACCAGAAACCGTCGTCAGAGCGTCAAAGATGTCGTCAGCAGCATCTAAATGTCGCCATATGTAGTGAGAAAGACTCTGAAGGGACTAGGCTATCAAAGAAGAGTTGCAATAAAGAAGCTCTTGATTTCAGAGGTTAAGACGAAAAGGTGTATGGATTGGGCGAGAGAATTCGAGAGCAAAGATTATGAATTTTGGCAGTCTGTAATTTGGTCAAATGAAATTTATTTCTTCCAATATTCGAATTCGAGACAGGTTTATGTTTTGAGAAATCAAAACGAGACTTGGAACACTGAATGTCTGCAAGCGACCGTGAAACATGAAGGTATTGGAATAATGGTGTGGAGAGTTGTCTGGTTTGGAGGGAAATCTGAGCTGATTCGTGTTGACGAGCGGTTGAATGGTTCAAAATACTGTCAAATATTAGAGAAAAGGCTACTCGCACTATTTGAATCCAATCAGTTTGGCACTAATGTCTACCTTTTTAAAGTAGGTGAGGACTCACGTCATACACGAAAAGTAGCAAAAGCTTTGAAGAAATCGCTAGGAATCAAGTCACTACCATGGGAAGCCCAAATACCTGGCATGAATCCAATAGAGCAAGTTTGGAAGCACCTTGACCGAAAGCTTCGAGAAGGTGCAACCAAAATCACATCAGGGACAACCTTTAAAGAAACATTGCTAAAGGAGTGTCACAATAGTCAGACAATTGTTGATAACTTGATCAAATCAATGCAAAAACGATACAAGCACTGAAATTAGCAAACAGAGGACCTACCTCATACTAGTTCCAAATAATGTTTAAGTTGAGTTGGGAATATGTAATTAAATTTTGAAATTGGATGCAGTTTATTTCTCCTGATTAAGAACTTTTCTTAGGCAACTGTATGTCTATCTTATTCAACGAAACATTTTTGAATGAATTTATACTGCCTATATATATATATATATATATATATATATGTGTGTGTGTGTGTGTGTATAAGTTTGTCTTTTGCCAGTAAAAATTACACAATACAGAAATTTATAATTATCTGAAAAATTATAATTATATCGTGTCAAGTTCCGATAATACTATTTGTTTTATCTGAGATAATTGCAATAGTATGGATTTTTGAGGGCTTGTTTGTGCAACTTGAATCATATTAAATACCATATTATATTATATTATCAAATAATATGTATATTTCCTATTATATTATGGATTATATTAAATATATATAATAGTAATATTATTGACATTTCTTTCTTATTTCAGCAAAATAAATTGATAAAAATAAATGGTTATAAAAAATACAGTATTATAAAATGATTTCTATTTTCAAAATGCTAAAATGAGATCATAGAACAGTAAAGGAATTATAAATGTCACAGTCAACAATAAAATGAACGTCAAAATATGTTTCAGGAAAATTAATTTGAAAATGATGTAAAATGTAAAATGGCCAGAAAGAAATTAATTTTAGAAGTGTTGTGAATGAAAATGAGTGAAAAGAAGTGCAGAAGATTCAAAATATTGGTTGGCTTTCTGAAAACAACAATACTTCCACTATTAAGTAAACATCATACACAGACACATGTAAATGAGACGAAGAAGGGCAGGAAATCTAATTTCGCAAATTTAATTTTTATTGATGAATGTGAAACTATATTGGCGGCGCTACAGTTTGTGTCCATCAGAGAAATCGATAATCAATATTATATAGAAGACAACCATTGAAATAGAAGAATATTTTGACTCCATATTGTAAATTCTTAAATATATTTCGGTGGTGTTTGAAAGGATATTGACATTTACAGGTGAGCAGCCGTTAACATATTAAAATAATAGTCATAATTTATTCAGACACATTGTATATCAACTGATTGTATCTGTAGCGTATATCTTTCAGTTTTATTTATTTTACATTGCCAATTCATCTCAACATAAACATGACATTCTTGCAGAATGTATCTAGCAAGATTTTTAATAATGATAAATATGCTAAGATGAAGTTCACAAAATATAATTCTTCTAGAAATATCAGGGTATCCTGAACAATGACCAGTAAACTTCAAATTTATTGTAAAAACATTGACTTACATAATTTTATATAAAAGGTTATAGTATATATATATATATATATATATATATATATATATATATATATATATATATATATATATATATGCGTGTGTGTGGCATATATGCCGAGGGCTTAGGGTAGGATCGCTAACTGATGCCAAATCGGCGGTCGAGTTAGGATCTCAGCTTCAAGCAATCGGACTCAAGAGCTATGATACAGCGAAACAGTCTGTCTGTGGATGAATACACACACACACACACACACACACACACACACACACACACATATATATATATATATATATATATATATATATATATATATATAAAGAAAGAACAGTAAGATATATAATCCGGTGTTCTTATAGATATTTTTATTTTTACAAAATAGTGCTCAATGTAAATTTACGGGCATTAATATTATAAATTAATTGATATTTTATTTTAAATCAATTAATTTATAATAGATACATATATATATATATATATATATATATATATATATAGGTAATGAAAAGTTTGGTTATCCGTATGGATAATCTCAATGATGATGTAATCCTGAAAGCTCAATTTCAACCCTGGGTAAATATTAATTTAATTTTAAAACAGACAACCTTAAGAGTCCATTGATTATATTTTATTTCCCTAGGAAGGTGGTATTTTCGTTTACTGGTCCTAAGTTTTGAGAAATTTCTTTAGAAATTGCTTTTTTATATTTTGGAGTGGACAATCTAGTTTTAAATTTAGTATATGCTTAAAATGAGGTATACAATATTGACAATTTCTCCTGCTAAGTGGCGACGCAGTGTCGAATCTTATCGAAAGGTGCAGTTTTCTCTAATAAGGATTCTAAACATTCAAGCCACTGCTTGAATATAAAATACTTTTTTAAAAAATATAAATTGAACGTCTATTCAAATATGGGTATCCACTATAAATAATGTTTAAGTGATAAAAGCATATACAATATATAGGTAGAAAATAAAGTTTATTTCTTGTTTCAGAAAGTACATTTCACAATCAGTCCATGTTCTCAATGAAGATAATCCGAAACAAAGAGTCAGATATATATTTAGAAAATGTAGTACTTACTCAGATGTTTAGAATATGTTGTATTTAGCCAGATGTTTAGAATATGATGTACTTAGCCAGATGTAGTACTTAGCCATATGTGTAACTGCCAACAAAAACTGTTTTAAAATGATGATGGTGTATCTAAATGAAATGGCTCCATTGACCGCTAAAGTTGTTTGCAAATACTGCCGACATGAAAATTGTTATATTATGGAGGACCATTTTTATAGTCTGGCGTGCAGTTTATAACCAAATGGATTAATTAAACCATTCTTCTTTCATGATCCTCTGATTAATTCTAGTTTATTTGGACTTGGGAAGAAAGTCTTTCATGCCACACATCGAGAGGTCTTTGATTGAGAGAAGATTTACTTCTAGCAACATGAAGCAACATAACACTACCATCATGATGTAACAGCCTACCTGAAATTCTCCGAAACAAGTGGACTGGACGAGCGGGAATTGAATTGAAACCTTCCACTACACATTTTGAAAGGAGAATAAAACATATTTGTGATATAAAATCAAAAACTGCCGACGAATTGGGGACATTCATAAACGAAATGTTTCTTGATGTTTTCTATTCCATTGTTTCGTGTTATTAGCAGTGACTCGAATTATAATCAGATTGAAAATAGATGTAGATAGAAAAAATAACAGATGCTATTAAAATTCGAAAGTTAACTGTTTTTTTAATAAGCACAGATTTTATAATCATTCAATGTATGCATACATTTTTGGGTCACCTGGATATGTGTGAAGCATGATTTGAAAGAAAACTACCATTTTATCTTAACAAAAAATAATCCTACCTAGCACAATAGATTATTTTAATCTTTTAATCCCCTTATTTTAACTTAACGCATATCCTACTATCCTGTACAATTCGTGTATAGACGATAAAATAAGCAATGAGGATACTTCGAGGTCTGTTTATTCCTAGTTGAAAATCACTTATTTCGAAATTCTCTGTAAGCTCGTCTCTCTTTTAGGATCTACATCAGCTGCTTCGTAGCGTTCTCATTAATTACGGCCAAGATCTGACGTCTCGCTTCTTTTCAAAGGCGACAATGAAATGATTAAAGAGATACTACTGCACTCTTGCCATCTGAAATAAAGAGGAAATAAAATGCTTTGACAACAAACTCTCTCCGTTATGTACAGTAGGGCCTTTAACTATCTCTTCGTGTATTTACAGAGTTTGTTTTAAAAAGAATGAGACCAAATGATAATACAAAGAAAGGACACATGGCAGAGTAGATAAAGGCGTTAGTTAGATCCAGTGACAGGATCCAAAGAGTGTGAGTTCAATATCTGGTTAAGGCGGTGGAGAACTTGTTGAGGGGAATTAACAGGAGATAACTGATAACTGACATCCATTAGATATGGCACATGGAACTAGAAGAATCTACTCCAATGATCGAAATAAAGGGTTAAGTTCAACATTCCATCCACCTGAAGAAGGTTGGAGCGTACAACGGCCGAAACGTTGTAATAAATATGACGACAAAGATGAGGACAATAGTCCGAATAACGTAAATAGTGTGCATAACACATCCTCTCAGAAATATAGGCAGATACTGAAGAAAGGAATTATATACAATATGAAAATATACATACTAAGTTATAAAAATCAAAAATACTATTAAATTAAACTAATATCAGCTTTCAGGGTTACCTCGATGACGACATGGATGTGTCTATACATTCTTATCAAATTGCTCACCTTCAGGTTGGTTACAGCCTTGATGCAAGTGTAGTAGCCTTGTTACGGTGGCTCATGTTCCATCACCCATTATACGATACGCCTGAAATAGTCCAGATTTTGATTGATTTTTTTTGCGACATATCAATGCCTCTATGGGTTATTTAATGCCGGAATCTAAATTTTTTGAACACAATTTTATGGCTTCAACTAAATATATTTTTAAAATAATTCTATGCCTCCAGCTACAGATAAAATATATTGTTCGTTAGTTTACTACAAATATGAATTGTTGGTCATTGTTTTATATAAAAATATATTGCTAGTATTTTTATTATAACCATGTATTTTTGTAGTATTTTGATGGACGGTCACTATTTTCCCATTGTTGGGACTCTAACATATGTTACTGTTGTGGTAGGATCCACCTAATTTGCATAATGGAGTACCGACCATATAAATATGGTTGGTACCGGGAAGAGAGGAAGGAATCAAGAGATTCAACCAGAGACTCTGCCCGACTGCGACTCAGTCAACACATTCTCCAGGAACGGTCTTACCAGGAATATACAAAAGACTATATGTAAATATTGTGTACACTTTCTTGTTTCAATACATTTTGTTCTAAGTACATTTTGTGTTGCATTATTATTCCATGCATTAGTCAAGTTTCAACAATGGCGACGAGGTAGAAAGAACTATACGAAAAAAAAAAGAATTGATAATTGATAGCCTTCAACAATTGGGACAAGTCATTGAAGAACCCAAGCTGAAGGAAAAAATTCTTAATTAAAAGTCCAACATTTAATGGAACGGCGAAGGATTCTGAATTCTCGTTAAAGGACGACTAAGCATAAAGGAACGTTCACTCAGAAAAATTTGAAAGGTGTCGTAAACGAATAACGGTGATTCAAAAAAAAAAAAAAAAAAACGTTCCGACTACAAAAACATGCATGGATTTAAAAGGCGCACAAATACATCGTGTCGACTTTGAAAGGTAACGAACTTTAAAAAAAAAAAAATTTTTTTTTTTGGTTGCTCAACAATATTTTATAAAGCAAGACAAAAAATAAAAAAATCGTAAGTTGTTTTGATTTTTCTGTTCAGATTATATTATATCCGTGGATACACAAATTAAAAGTATATTCTTTGTTGAATGAACACTATCAGCAAAAGATGGATGAATTATCCAAAGTCATATCTGAATTATTCAAATCCCAGCAGTTGAGTCAGCAACGTCAAAGTGAACAGTTTGCCTTATTAATAAGGGAACAACAGATAGCACAGCAAAAATATCAAAATATCAAGAAAAGCAAGAGGAGGAAAGACTGGGAAAACAGGAAGAAATTCAGATCAAGGTTTTAGAAATTCAAAAGTTAACACTGGAGAAATTAAACAACAATCAGGCAAATGAAGGAAATTCATGCCAGACGAAGAAAAAACTTTTGAAGCGTACTTTAAACGATATGAAGATATTTTCGACACAGACTGTGAAAACTGGTCGAATTCAAGAAAAGTCAGTCTATTACTAAGAAAGCTAGGTACAGCAGAACATAGCAAATTTGTAGATTTTATTCTACCGAGAAGAACGAATGAAATGGAATTCTCGGAAACAGTGAAATTGCTAAAGGAGTTGTTTGGAACAAATATGTCGCTTTGGCATAAGCGATGGTTATGCATGAATGTCGCTAAACCCGACGATCAGGATTACTTAACATATGCATCTATAGTGAATAGACACTGTGACAATTTCAGATTGGCAGAGATTACGGTTGAAGAATTGAAGTGTTTAATTTTTGCTCAAGGACTGGTATCCAGTAAGAGTGCCGAAATAAGACGTAAAGTTTTGGCTAAATTCGAATCTGAACAAAACCTTACCCTACAAAAGTTAGCAGAGGAGTGTCAGCGGGCCGTAAGTTTAAAGAAAGTGTCTCAAAAAATCGAAGAAGCTGGCATTGCGTATATTAAAAAATAAAAAAAAACAGTCAAATTACCCATCAGCAAAAAATTGGAGTAAAAATTCGGCGTATTTTAAAAATAGACAAGAAAAATTAAATGAAAAGAACGAGGAGAAAAAAAAGGTTCCACCATATAATTGTAGACGGTGCAACGAAAGACACTGGGAGGTAAATTGCCCATATAGAAATAAGAAATGTTTCGCGTGCCACAAGAATGGACACTAAAGGATCGTGTTGTAAAACGAAAAAAGTCAATAGCCGAATTAGACAAACAAATTCAAATATAAAATCAGATAGAGATTTGAGGAAATATGTGATGACTGAAATATTTAAAAAGAATATCAAATTTCAACTCGATTCGGGTTCCGATTTAACAATAATGAACTATAAAACATGGAAAATTTTAAAAAGGCCTACAATAATGAAGTCAACTCGAACGGTAACTGGAAAGGAAATTAACTTCGAAGGCGAGGTTGTACTTCCCATGAAATTGAACAGGATAGTTAAAAAATAAAAGTTTTTCATTCTGAAAAATGAGAAAACTTGATGGGTACAGATTTTATTGAAACATTCGAATTGTGGGATAAACCGTTAAATTCATTCTGCAGAAAATTAGAAAGTAATACGCAAACAAGACAGGACATTAAAGATGAATTAAAGAAAAAGTTTCCGGAAACCTTCACACCTGGTCTTGGAAGATGTAACAAGTTTGACGCTAAATTTGAATTAAAGGAAAATACTATGCCGATTTTAAAAAGAAACGTAACGTGCCTTTCGCAAGTGTAGAAAATTAACGAAGAACTTGATGGGTTGGAAAAATGGGAATTATTTCGAAAGTAGAATCTAATTCATGGGCTGCGCCGATTTGTGCAAAAAAAAGAAATCAAACCAAGTCAGAGTCTGCGTTGATTTTTTCGACAGGGTTGAACTCGGTAATTAAGGACTACCATTACCCGTTACCGAGTCCGGAGGAGATTTTAACAAGCTAAATGGTGGAGTTATATTTTCAAAAAATCGACTTATCAGATGCCTATCTCCAAATTCCCGTCGAAGAGGAATGTTCGAAGTTACTAGGGATAAACCGCATAGAGGGTTATTCAAGTACAAGAGGCTTCCTTTTGGTATTAAAGTAGCACCAGCCATTTTTCGACAAGCTATGGACGTCATGTTGAATGATTTAGACTTTGCGTGCGCCTACTTAGACGACATCATAGTAAGGAGCGAAACCGTCGACGAACATCGAGAGCATCTCAATCAAGTATTTAAAAAGATTCAGGACTTTGGTTTTAAAGTCAAAGAGTTAAAGTGCGAATTTGGTTTGGAGGAAATTAAGTATTTAGGTCACATAATCAACAAAAAGGGCAGATTCCCAGATCCGGAAAGGTCCATTGCGATTAGAGACATGCCGACGCCCACTAATGTGGCGATGCTACAGAGTTTGCTGGGGCTCGCAAATTATTATCAAGCGTTCATTAAAGGAATATACAATCTAAGAGCTCCATTGAATGAACTGCTAAAAAAAGACAAGGCATGGGAATGGACGGTAGAATGTCAGAAAGTCTTTGATGAAATAAAGAGAAAGCTTACGTCCGACCTCTTTTTAATCCATTACAATCCAAAACTGGATATTGTAGTGGCAAGTGACGCCAGTTCATACGGGATAGGAGCGTGTATTCAACACATAATGCCAGATGCTTCTAGAAAACCAATTGCACATGCTTCGAGAACTTTACTCCCAGGAGAAAGAAGTTACTCACAAATCGAAAAAGAGGCGTTGAGTACCATTTTTGCCATAACAAAATTTCACAGATACATCCACGGCAGACATTTTATGCTTGAAACGGATCATAAACCACTGATCACTATTTTTGGTTCAAAGAAAGGGTTACCCGTTTATACGGCAAATCGTCTGTTGAGATGGGGAACCATTCTTCGCAATTATGATTTTCACATAAAGCACCTATCTTCCAAAAATATAATTCATGCGGATAGTTTATCAAGGCTCGTACCGAGTCAAGAAGAAAGATTCGAAGAATCAATTATTGCAAATATCAGAGCAGATTATGAGGTGAAAAGCATGGTAAACAACATTGTAAGAGAGCTACCGGTTACGCTAAATGAAATTAAAAAAGAAGCTGAAAACGATGATTTCATTTTAGAAATTAAAAGCAAAATGGTAGCAAATGACCCAAAAGTGCAGGAGATTTATTCAATAGGTGAAGGAGTTTTATTATGTAGTGAGAGAGTAGTAGTACCAAAAAAGTTGCAGAAAAGAATCACCCGGGGGTTAATAGAACAAAAAGTTTAATGCGAAGCTTTGTATATTGGAAAGGAATGGATGTGGATATCGCAAACATGGTTCATCGATGTAAAGGGTGTGCGTTAGCAGCTAAGTCACCACCTATAGTACACAAACCATGGCCCAAGACGGATCATCCGTGGACAAGATTACACATTGATTTCGCTGGCCCAGTAGAAGATTATTACTACTTAATAGTGGTAGATAGTTTTACAAAATGGCCGGAAGTACTACGCTGCAAAAATCCTACGTCCAATACCACAACAAATTTCTTGCATGAACTATTTGCACGGTTCGGTGTGCCAGAGTGTATTGTGAGTGACAATGGTACACAATTCACTTCTGAAGAATTTAAGGAATTTTGTGAGTTATATCAAATTAACCACATAACGACGCCGCCGTATCATCCGAGGTCCAATGGACTCGCAGAAAGATTTGTCGATACTTTAAAGCGCGCTCTGAAGAAAGCCTCATGAGTTCCAACGGAAAAGGCGCTTCAGCAATTCCTACAAGTATACAGAATCACGACAAACCAGAGAACTCACTCAAACATGGCACCAGCTGAACTAATGTTCGCTAGGAAAGTTAAGTCAGTGTTTGACAAACTTTTGCCAGGAAAAAATAGAGTAAAGAATACTATGTATACAGCGAGAAAAAGATACACCGCCGGAGAGAAGGTGTTTTTCAAGTGCTACAAATACAACGTTGAGTTCTGGGAGCGAGGCATAGTGGACAAGAGAATCGGTGACCTGATTTACATAATTAAAGGGACGAAGAATACTCATAAAAGGCACCAGAATCAACTTAAAAAATGTTACGTTATAGAGCATGAAGAGACTATACCGGATGAGGGGGAAGATCCCGTTGATGTAATGTATGATATGTTTCAAGTAGAACTTCTGCAGAATACTCCTGAACCGAGAAGATCTGGTAGGAAACGAAAGTTCACGGACCCATTGGACGTGAATCCAAAACGGAAAAAATATTAAAATTAAGTGGATGGACATATGCATATGAAGTATGCAAATGGATCTACAAAGAAATAGCCATAATCATCAACCCATATAGGAAGCCAGTTTGAAATCCAAAAGGGATTCCAAGGCTTTGGAGGGGGGCGTTGTGGTAGGATCCATCTAATTTGCATAGTGGAGTACCGACCATATAAATATGGTTGGTACCGGGAAGAGAGGGAGGAATCAAGAGATTCAACCAGAGACTCTGCCCGACTGCGACTCAGTCAACACATTCTCCAGGAACGGTCTTACCAGGAATATACAAAAGACTATATGTAAATATTGTGTACACTTTCTTGTTTCAATACATTTTGTTCGAAGTACATTTTGTTCGAAGTACATTTTGTGTTTCATTATTATTCCATGCATTAGTCAAGTTTCAACAGTTACCACCCCGAGATAGGGTGAATCTGTGAACGACAATAACTAAGAGGTGGTTCTACGTTCTTTAAAACTTTCAGTCTCCCGATCAGATGCCTTGCATCGAGATGTAGTTTATCCTCATACGCAGGACTACGTAGCCCAAGGGATTCAAATCAAATCAGATACGAAACCATTTGATCCAAGCGATGTCAAAATTCCCGACCAGCCACTCTTCGCTGTAGTGAAAATGGAACACTAATGGTCATTCTCTCGATTCAACGTTAATGATCTGTATCTCAGCGATAGAAAGTAGGGTGACATGTTATATTTTTACAAATACTTACAAATACTAGAACCATTAAAGAGGACGGGGAGCTTGTGAGCGTTCACCGTAGGTACCTTCTTGGGATCCGCAACCTATAAATTCCGTTCTTCGTGCGCATCTGTCAACTTCCAAGATGCAACAAGAACATCGTGTTTTTTCATTTGCGTGTGTCCAAATTTGAACCTGCCAGTTTAAAAAATTTATACGTTTGAAATAGAAAAGTAAATGCTAAAACTAGCATGCGCCTGGTAATATTAATTTAGAATGTCATCCGCTTACGCCCACTACATATGAGTTGTCAAGTATCCGACCTCACCGTATATAAAGCCGTATAAAACAATTTTATTTGACGCCTTTTTTCTGTCTGATCAACCATTTAGAAAGCTATTTTTATTTCATATATCAATGTCATTTGTGATAGCAACAATTTGATACGCGAATTTATAACGAATAATAAATGTTTAATAAAATTGTTATTGATTTTCACAATAAAACATTTTAGCATAAGTCCTCGTTCGAAAGTGATAAAATGTCTATAAAATATAAGAGTTATTTTGCTACAAATCATGTTCAACATCACATGAGAAGATCTCTCTCTCTCTCTCTCTCTCTCTCTCTATATATATATATATATATATATATATATATATATATATATATATATATATATTGGTAATTCATCGAGTCCAGAAGAATCCTCAATAGAATGCAGAAAGCACTGGACGGCCGTTTCGTCCTATTTTGGGTCTCATCAGCAGTGCGCATCCACTACCGGACAATTTCAATACAACGCAAGTGTCATACAAACTGTACAAACGGATTTCAGTGACGAAGGAGAAACTGAATAGACTCGATATATCGTTGCTACTAACAAAATCAAGCTGGTGTATACTATTGTGGACAATTGTTCTGTATGTGTATATATACATATATATAAATGTTTATATGTTCTTTTCTTTTAATTCGTGGAAAAAAAACGAACGTAAAAATCGAACATAAAAACCAAAAAAATCAATCATAAACAGTGAATCTACATTTGTTGAACAACCCGGGTTGCCCATTGAAATATTCTGTAGAAGCGTTTACGGTACTGCACAAACCTTGGCCGGTTAAACATTTACATTTTTCAGAAGCTGTTAATATTAAGCTCCATTGACTGAATTTTTGCAGGTAGGAGGAGACTTTGCTTCGTTCTCTGTGTCTCATGGGTGGGTTGTGAGTACCAATTTTCTTTCCTTTTTATACTCACTAGAAGCTTTTATATCGATTTGTTATTTTAGTAATAAATTCATTTTTGTTGTGAACCCCTTATTTTTATTTAGAATTTTTTTAGTTCCGCCTTTTATGATTGTTTCATTTTTGTATGTTTGAGTTTTTTCTCGACGAAACTTTCTGAAGAAGTGTTGTACGAAAAAAGATTCCATTTAGTGAAAAAAAAATTGCTAAAATTTAAAACAAATATATATGTAAATATTGAAGTACAAAATTTTTGTTCATATATATATATATATATATATATATATATATATTGTGATTAAACACAGTTCAAGTATGGAGTGGAGATGTTTATCAATTTCATATATTTCACTTTTCTGTATATTTGTGTTTTGTTATTTGTTTTTTACATAAATGTGTTATTTGATTTTCATTGGTTGGCTTCACGTTCATTTGACTCGTTAAAACAACATTAGAATATTTTATGGCCTATCGATTTCAAGGAGAGATAACGCATAATTTCGAAGCCCCAAGAAATTAACGGATTCAGCCTAAATGAAAAAAAAAACGTAAATATTCATGTGTATCATGATTCTAATAAAAGTTATGTCTAGTGTTGTTCCTGTTTATTAAAAGCGAGTTTAAAGGATTCTTATAGCGTAGATGCCTTTTACACACGGAGATACGGTCTTTTAGATTCCGTCATGTCTCCTCGATGTAAGCGTGTTTACACTGTAAATAGTTTATTTGATAAATACTGGCAGCTGTGTTTAATATATTTTTCTTCCTAATTATATATCCGATTGTCTTGTCTATTGTGGTAAATATCCTAGTATTATGTATATTTAATTTATTTTCGAATTTTATAGATAGAGTGTAGTGGGTAGGGTTATGAATTATTGATGTTAGATGTGGTAACGATGATATCTAGTTTTGTTTTTTTTAGATTTGAGTACATTGCATCCTTATTTTTCTCAGTGTATTTCTCTTCTTCACTTATGTATTCTGGGCTACATATTCTAAGTCCAGTTTTTACTTTTTGACGGTGGCAGGAAAAAATTAATCAGATCGTTTTTGTTAGTGGCTTTGCAATAAACCCTAAAATCTAAGTTCTTTTTTTTTATTGTCACGTATTAATAAAATGTCTAGGAATGGTATAGATTCGTCTATTGCAAATTCATATGTGAATTTGATGGTAGGGTCTACGTTATTAAGAAACTTTACTGAGTCTAGTACATATTTATTGAGAAGATATATTAAAAGAATGTCATCTATCTATCTTAGTCCAGAGGAGTTTTTTGGTTTGATGTGTCTAAATGGAACAAACTCTAAAACTTTTAGGAAAAGACATATTTTTATTTTAACCTTCTTTCCATATTTATGCTTTATATTCTCTGAATTAAAGTCACCAGAATGTTTAATGCATGTTGAGCTGATAGTATTGGTATTGGCCTGCAAACAGATATTGAATGACGGAAAACACCAACGAACAAAACGAAGACTTGAGTAAAAAGATTATAAATACATAAATAAAAATAATGTTAATGAGAAAAGGCAAGGCTCATGTAGAGAGTGAGAAGTAGCGTTGTCATGAGAAAGACAATTTCGTGGTCGCTGAAGAGCTTTGTCCTGAAAAGAACAATTTATTGCATTTCTTTGACAAGGATGGCTGTAACGGCCTTAGTTGGAGCAACGGCTGATGGTAATCTGGAGCTACTGGCCAGGAGCCGTGGACAAGGCGGTCGGCTGCTGCTGCTGTTGGTACAGATACTACAATTTGGTCAAAATATTGGGCGGAATCGGGCACAAAACTTGACTTAAATAGTCACGGTAGCGAAACAGATACTACAATTTGATCATAATATTTGTTGACAGAATTACACGAATTCGACACAAAACCAGAAATAATGGAGGTAGAAAGGCCGGTCATACACAGTCTAGTACTAAAAAATGAATCTAATCTCTCATTCAACCCATCCACAGGAACAATATTCCTTTCGTCCGTCTCTTTTCATCCGTCGCCTTCTACTCTATATATTCTGCAAATCATAATTTATGCTATAAAAGGCTAACAGGCAAGGGGCTGGATGTAATCTAAACAGCCGGTGTGAGGACAGATCACACGGCAAGTTTCATTTTTAACAGACTGCTCGAATACTTATGGAGTATGGCAGCACAGAGAAGCAAAAAAAGTCACTCTACTTTGGCACTTTTCACACGTAGCAAACTGGTTTCTTTCACTCATGTGTCATAGAAATCCTCCTTGGTCAGCCTTTTCTAGTCAGATCTTATCTTCACATTGAGCTCAAATTTGAAGAATGCAACCAAGTCATGGTGAGACAGCGTATACCCATGCAGCAGCGCGAGCTGTCTGGTGTTATACACAACCATTCTGTCTACGGCCAAGAGTGTGAGGAGCATCATGCATTTCAGGCCCTCCTATGGGGAGAGCACATTATCATATGCACACGAAATGTCGATTACATTTTCAGGATCCATGCGAACGACCAGATCCCCTATATATTCCCATCGTAGGTAGACTTTTGGGCAGTGATAGAAACCATGTTCGGTCTTCTATTATTGATCACATCATCTCCCACACTTTGGCATATCAGCTACCCTCATTCTGAACATGATATCGATGACTGGCAAGGCATTTCGTACCAAGTGCCAAATCCGGAAGAACTCAGATTTGGTGAGGAAATGAGTACCTGATGACCAGTGCCAATGGGACAAGAGTTCCTCTTCTGTCAGGCCAAGCTTTTTTTTACCAGGCCATAGTAAAGGGTTTTCCTCACTTGTTGAGCTTCCATCTGGGTGTGAGCAGTGCAAGATTCGTCCCTGAGCCTTGAAAAGGTAGCGCAAAATCACGCATACCGGTTTCCTGTTTATAATGCGCCCCAGAAAAGCTTATCTCAAAACCCTCTTATGGCTTAGAAGGTGTAGCAAACCTAGTCCTCTACGATGTGGACGGTAAATGTAAACTTCCATGCACAGCACTGGTCATCCTCTCAGCAGTTTATGATGTAGATGTAAGTGACACACGCCTCTTTTCTGTCCTTCACGAACAAATTCATGCGAAGCCATGCATTCACGATCTTGTCAACTTTAGATTGCACATTGTCTCAAGCTGGAGATACGTTCGGAAAATGTAAGATCCGAACTGGTTCATCTGTCCACTCAGATATTCTAGGCAGAACCATTGTTTTGCACGCTTCCAACTTCAGTCCGATGGATTTGGATATATTGATCACTATTACTCTTACCCGGCTTATGTCACCGCGGCTGGACATGCAGGCGGTGACATCATCAGCTATTACCCCATCTGGCAGTCTAATTCCCCGAATTGGAAGAACTCAGGACCCCCTTTTAGTTTCAGGAGGACGTGTTCCAGCACGAGGTCATAGAGCAAGGGTGATAGAGAGAACTCTGCCTATTGGACCTCGTGATATTGAACAGTTTGGATCTTTTACCGTTCATTTGTACTAAGGCACTGGTGGATTGGTATAAGAGTAGGCACCTCCAAAAAATTCGGTACCCAAGGTTTAAATGTATTTTTCATAAATAAAAAATCATTTTTGAAGCTTTCCCCAAGCTTCAATTGAAAGCTAAAGGGTTCAATTTTCTAATTCCAGAAAACAAAACACTGTACTGTATTTCAACTAGAAATTATAATGATTTTAATCGATTCTTCTGAAAAACTAATTGAAACGGCCATGTTTAACATTTTTTATAGAGAAATGTAAACAAAAATAATTTTTTGTTTTAAAAAAAACGCCTAAAATAACATATAGATTTTTGAAACGTTACTTTCGTAAAATTAGCAAATTTAAAGTTTAATTAATCTGTTTTAAAACAAACATCACTTACTTACACCATGAAATTTTCTAGACAAGCATTTCTTCACGACGGAGTCTTGAATTTTCTCGAGTCTCCATCGATAATTTGATGGCCGCGTGTGTTGACAGGTTTAGTATGGTGGACCAGAGCTGATACAATCTTTCGAATTCTAAGTAAGAATGGTTTGCTATTGAAATTTTAACTACTAAGTAATGTCTAAAATTTAAAATATTTCAGGCAATTATCTAATATTTTACTGATTTTTTTAACTGTAATTTTGAAGATGTTTTCTTATAATAATTTAAAAATAAAATACTATAAAAATTTTTAAAATTATGTAGTTACCTCTATAATGGTAGATAATTATGATAAATAATTTTATTAATTACTATATTTTCCGTTATTACAATTTTTAATTAAATAACTGAGATGTAATATTATTAATTATTATATTAATTATGAATTATATTATTAATTTTATTAATATTTATCTTAATTTATTAATAATAATTAATAATAAAAATTATTAATTATTATAACTTCTATCTCACTCAGTTATTACATTTTTACAACTGAAATATAATTTTATCTCAATAATTCACTTCTTAATTTAATAACTGAGTTATAATTAATAAAAGTAATTATCTGTTATCACAAATGATAGAGATAACACTATGCTTTAAAATTTATAGTATTTAATATTTATATCTTTTAAGATCCTATTTTTTCATTTTATTCTTTATTATATTTTGATGTTTATGAATTGTTAAAGTTATTTTATTTATTAAATTTTAAAGTACTTAAATATTTATTACTTAGATAATTGTACACCAAGGGCTTTCCCATAGGGGGAGACAAGCCTTGAAACACGTGATCTTTCAACCATAATATCACTTGCGAGACACCATACCAATAAATAAAAATAAACATCGTGACGCACAAAAAAAAATAACTTTTATTATGGTAAAAAGTTTTGGTAGCCTTATTTGTATTAAGCTTTTAATTTTCACTTAGTAAATATCGTCTTCACTTAAAAACCTAATAGCCGACCAAATGTGCTGCAAGAAAGAATTTTAAAACATTTTTGAAAATTAAAGAAAAAAATGAAAAAAAATGAAAAAAAAGGGAAAAAAAAATAAAAGAAAAATGCAAACAATTGTTGTAAAAATTCTATATTCACCGAAATTTTATTTTTTCTTCAGATAATAATGTCCTTAATGTATATTATTTATAAAAGCAAATAAAAACTTATCTAATTTGATAATTAGATAGTTTATTGCAGTTTTTATTTTTATGATTTGGAGCAGATTTTTTAAAACATTGGGACTAGTTGTGAAAAACTAAATTGGTTATTTAATTTCTCCAAGGAATCCTCTTTATAAAAAAAAAAAAGTTTAAAACTTTTTGAAATTCTATAAAATTTCATAAAATTAAATTTGGAGGTAGTAACAGATGTAAAAAAAAAAAATTACCAAGATTTTCTAAAAATAAAAATTTCAAAAATAAATTCATTCATTTTTTAATAGGTTCTGAAAGTTTCATTTTAATTCGACAATTATTTGATTTTTGCAATGATTTCAAAATTAATGGGTTCTCACCCGAAATTGCTACACTAAAAAAAAAAGCGATGACCACAAGTCGTACGGTTTAAAAAAAAAGAAAACGAGATGTTTGACCCAAATTTAAAAAGTGTTAGAAAGAACAGAAAATTTTTTAAAAATATTTAAAAAATACTTTGTTCTTTCCTCTTAAGAATAACAAACTTTTTTTATGATAAAACTTTGTTTTTATTAAGTTTTGGGCCTGTTATCATTATGCTATACTGACATCTTGCGAAGAATTGGAGGTACCTATATAAGAGTTCAATCCATGTGCGAAAGCCTTCACTAAACACGGCGGCCTCTAGTGTGGCTTTCAGGAAACGATGGTCCACTGTATTAAAGGGCTTTGAGATGATCTTGATTAACCAGCGCAGCGCCCGTACCGTCGTCTCTCTCATCCAGAATAGTGCGCACCGGGTGCAACTTTTCCTGGGTTGTGCTTCTCTTCACAATGCGTGTGTGTCTGTTCGGGCCGTTTAGCTTGTTCTCATCAATCTGTAGATGGCTTGTCAGGTTTTGACCAGAATTTGCATGTCTGTGTTGAAGAGAGTTATAAGCCGGAAATCCTCCACCCTTTTCCTGTCGTGATTGTTCTTTCTCGGCAAAGTGATCACACATCTGGTCATCTTTTAGGGAATATTTACATGATTAAACCAGTTGTTGAAAACTAGTGCCAAAAGATGAACAATCATGTGCGGCATTTTGAGGGAAGTTTCGCAGGGGAGGCTCTCCACGTTTGGAGCTTTGCTTGCACCAAAATAGCTCAGAGCAACGACAATCTGCCCTTCCCTTATCGGAACTTTACATCTAGCTGCCTCGTGCGTTTCTACTGTGGAGAAATCTCTGAAATACTCTTGGAAAGATGTCTCCTCCAGATCAGGCCCCCGGCAGAGGGCTTTAAAATGCTCTTTGAACCCGTTGCAAATAGTAGCCGACAATTGTAGTAGCCGCCTATGAAAGGTGATAATTTCCTCGATGTAAAGATTTGCTCCTCGTCTGAGATCTTCTTTTTTTGCGTAGCTCTGAGCCCGTATTCACGGCTTTGGATGTCATCATTTGCAGTCTGACTGTATGACTACTTCCTTTTCATTGGTTTCCAGCCCGATTTTTGCGCGTACTGTACTGATTTGTACTTGTGATCCACCCCATCACATGCTGTGAAAGACTTTACCAACAAGCACACCTCTAATGTTTTTTGGTGTTGCGCTGACTATCTTTCTTTTCCTGATGCCCATTGCCAAAAGAGAAATGTGAAAATGTTATTTTTCCTTGGCAAGAAAAACCAATGGCATCATTGCATTGATATACCTGAAAGGTAAATTATATTACAATAAGAGAAAGAAATTATAATTAGAGCGATTCTATAGCATCGCACAATACCAGTTTAATAGCGGATCCATTAAATGTTATATCTATCAACTAACCAAATTTTGGGAAGTGTACTTCGATAACAAAATAAATTTGAACTCCTTAAAGACGGAGAAGTTTTAGACATGATATTATTAATGTTTATCTATGCCTCTCATATTTATTGTTAATAATTAAATATTAAATATTGACTGTTAATTATTAAGATTTTAATATTTCGTATAAATTATTAAGTTTCTAATGAAATGATTTTTATTACATTTTTTTACATTATTATATTTTTTAAGGATGCAAAGTGTATTGGGATGCAACTGAAACTTCAAGAAATATGATTTCTGAATTTGTTTTTTATTGCATTAAAAATTGCTAAATAGTAAATTAAATAAATAAATTATTAAATTAATAATTAGTAAGATCAGTTAGATAATTCAATAAGTATTATATTAACAATGTGTAAATTCAAAATACTGTTTTTAAATGCAAGTTTGCCAAGTCGTAAATGAAAAATGATATCAGGTAATTGTAAGGTAAGATATATATATATATATATATATATATATATATATATATATATATAAATTTATATATATATGTGTGTGTGTGTGTGTGTGTGTGTTTATATATATATATGTATGCATATATATATATAAATATATATATATATGTATGTATTTATATATATGTATATATTTGTGTATACATATTTTTTGTGTATATATATATATATATATATATATATATATATATATATATATATATATATATATCAGTTTCAAATATTCCAAGGTATTTATATATATATATGTGTGTGTTTGTAAACTCCTTGGAATATTTGAAACTGATTTTTAATAAAGGACAGTGTTTGTGTGTGTATATGTTTGTGAGTGTGTGTCTGAGTAAACTCCTGGGAATGTTTGAAACTGATTTTTAATAAAGGCCAATAAATATTTTTCATCTAGATTGTGTGTAAAACAAAAATTTAACGTGGATATGTAATATTTCATGTTCGTAATTCGATCTTTCTTATTATAATTTCGCTTAAATCAATAAATCTATTTGCCTCATAAACAAGATAGAAATCTGAGGAATTCGATGTGGAGAAGACAAATCACCATACAGCAATATCTACCATCTTCATAAATTTATACCGAACGTTTCAAAGCACAAAGAGAATTAGAAATACTATAGAGGTCTTCAAATGAACAAAGATTTATTCACCAGATCTGCACTAAGAAATTTTAACATACAGAATTCTGGATTCCGTTTGATAAAATAGAAATACGATATTATGGTACATGAGAAACTATGTTATTTAACTCAAGTCGAAGATTAAATGATATTAAATTGACTCAGTTAAGGATTAAGTGGGAAACTGATACAATTAAACATTATAATGTATTAAAATGATTCAGGTAAGAAATAAACATGATAACACTGTTTTTTCAGCTGATGTCTGTAACAGAGAATGCATTACTTATAGCATGTAAAGAACAATTTCGATATATATATATATATATATATATATATATATATATATATATGTATACATACATACATACATACATATATATATATATATATATATATATATATATATATATATATATATATGCATATGTATATATTGAATCAACGTTAAGAGGCGACAGTCTGTTTTCTGCTAAACGCTATCGTAAAGCTATTCTTGAATAAAAAACCAACACTGAAATATATCCACATTCCCTTCCTATACTTCTCTCTTTCATTCCACACACACACACGCATATATATATATATATATATATATATATATATAGGGTATAGGGGGATAGTGGGGGCAGATTCTTATGTGGGCGTGTATTCTAGGGTCTGCTAAATATTCTCGGTTCGTGGATATGCTTTTTGTTATTGCTTTGTAAGTGCTGCGGCAAACAGACATTCACTGAAAAGACAAATCGGCACGCACATTTCAGCGAGCATTCACTTAAACAAACACGTGCGAAGCGAATACATTGTTTTCTCTCTCTTTTTTATAGCTTTTTCTTCTTCCGCTAGACAAATGCATACAAGAAACATGATGCTAAATAAAAACGACAAAAGCCCTTAAAAAAACAAAAAAGGCAAACATCTCCGCTGATCCGAGATGAAAAGCTAAATGACTGGATAAACACGTGGTCTTCCGTTGATCGAATATTCACCTGATGAGTGCAATTTGTTTTTTGCTCGTGTTAACCTCCTCTCAAGGTCATCGGGTACACCTCGAACCAAACTCTTAATTAACTCAAACAGAAACGACCACAAAGTTATCAGCCATTTTATTTTCTTTTACATTCGAAGTGACTCTATTGATTCTATGACCATTGCTAAACACAGCCAATCTAAATGGACGAAAAAATCGAGCTGGTTTGGGTTGTATAATAGAAAAACTCAAGAAAACATGGCAGTGAACGATGTAGATTTCTAATTAACCTGGACTAGTTTAAATGTCAAAAAAATAGTGGGCCTTTATCATAGCGCCAAACAACGAGCAAATGAATAGATTTTAATACTTTCTTTAATCAGGAGTTTTTCCTTGATATTAAAGTTCTTGAAAAAGTTTGGCTACCCGACTGCCAGTATGCACAGATTCTTTTGTGAAATTATCATTTTCTTTCATCTATTAACGAGCCATATTTCAAATGTTTGGTGTATAGTCTTAAAATCCATCGGTAATTTTAATGCTATATTTTGTCAGGAAATATTCTGAGTGAAAAAATGTCAACTTACTTAAACGCTAACGTTTTCATGGTGTGTATATCTAAATTAGAAATAATAATGCAAAGATCACATATCTTGATATAAAAAAGCATTTTAGTTACAAATTGTGGGCATTAAAGTTAACACCCAGCTCTAACAGTCTTTTTCATGCCTAAATGCAATCGTCAAGTCAAATGCCAGACGATTGCGTATAGGCATGAAACAGATTATCGTGGCTGAGTGTTGACTTCAGAGTACACTTATATATTTACATAAGCTCTATCCCTGAAATTGAGCACTTTAACCCATACATATTGCATAACTTATAAATATATCTTACCATCTGAAAAAGTACAATCTTACTACTAAAACATGAAAGCTTTTGTGTAGCGCTGTAAAATGTTGTATTCTAATTTATTATGATATAATTATATATATATATATATATATATATATATATATATATATATATATATATATATATACATTAATTCAATTTTAATAGAAAACAGACAACCTTAAGTGTCCATTCGTTATAATTCATTTCCCCAGGTATATTATTTTTACCTGGTTCATCAGATCGCACTTCTAAGGGTGAAAAAATGTTTTAAATTTACATAATTTTTTTTACTCAATTTTGAGGGGTAGTTTTAAGTTGATGTAAGGTGAAACAGAGAAGGTGGGAGTAAGAGTATGAGAGACACGGTCAAATTAGAGAGAGAAGGGAAATATAGGAATAAATTTAGATCTATTTTTATTAAGATATTTAAGAGTACGGGAGCGGGTAAGGACCAGACATTGACCGATTTAATAAGTCATTTCACAGGAAACGAGATAAAAAAAGAGCAGTAAAGATTTTAAAAAGTAGAATTGGAAATAGGAGTTCGAGAAAGAAAGGGAAGAAGATAGGTAAATTTACATATATGGGCATTTTGCGATTGATCTGAAAAACATTTATATATTTGGCTGTTAACAGTTGACATTAATTTAAGCATTTAAAATTGTTCAACAAAATAAGCTGGAAAATAAATTTAGTGTGAATATAATATAAACAAACAATATTAATATGATTCATATTATGAATAACAATTAAGGATTAAAGATTTTTCATTAAAAACTAAAGTTTCGAATTTTAAATATTTAGTCGTTAAAAAAATTAAAAAAGTATTTCGAAATAAGATTTAAAAGTAATAATAGTATTAATTTTAATATTGTAATAATGATCAAATAGAAATAAAAAAATCCTCATAATAATAAAAAATAAACCTAATATAGAATTACCTATGAGAGGAATAGTGATAATAATAATAATAACAATAGTAATCATAATAATGAGAGGAATAACGGTAGATTCTTAATAAGGAAATGGTAATATTAGATCAGTTATAACTTTTTGACCATATCTATTCCTATATATATATATATATATATATATATATATATATATATATATATATATATGTGTGTGTGTGTGTTCGCGCGTGCGTGTGTAGACTCAGTGGCATATGCATTATTACACAAACAGAATGACCCTCCTATAGCTATTCATATCCATATGAAATGAAATTCCTTTTATATTCCGGGCATTGTATAGGAGACAAAATTTCCTAAAAGTTGGTAATACTCATAATGGAAAAGTTATATTCCTAATATGTACACACCGTAACATAATGTACAATACTTTATTTAAAGTATTTCCAGTATTACGCAGTTGTACTTTACATATAGTTGTTTTCAAAAAGTCGGCATGTCATTTTCGTTGGCATTTTCTTATTTTATTATCAAGCAGGATATGACAAACCTTGGACAATCTCAATGTCGAGCGTTACGATGTCGTTTAATTAATATGAAATTGAGATCACGTGAGATTAAAGATGAGCGACCATTCTTATCAAGCAATATGATTAATGTTGAACAATTTCAGGGAAGATCTCTACAATTAAATAGAGCTATTGTTTATCGAATTGACTTGTGCTAATCACTGAAAGGGGAGAAATTGTAAAACTAATTATGCAGATTAATTAAGTTAAAGATAAGTGTCCGAAAATTGAACTTTGAAATGGAACATTAGTTACACTCTCTGTTAAAATCAGACTCTTCCTCCTTTTGAGCTAAACATTTCCAACAATGGCACGTGTTTGCATGTATTCAGCATTTCAATAGGTTTATAAAAATTATCTAATATTTTCTATCAGGTCTTCCCATAAGTTCTGTCCGAATTTTGAATAAAGAAAACAAGTGACCAAATGTTACATTTAATTACAGATTCAATGAGCAATGTACTTTCCCTAATTATCTATGACTTCCTTCCATCTATTAACAAGCTTACTAATTACATTACTGTAAAATTCTTTTGGTTTTGATTTGAAGAACTCACAAATGTCAGTTTTAACCTCTTCCTGTGTTACAAAAGCTGTTTCTTCCAAATGATTCTGTAAGCTACGAAACAAATGGTTGTCTGAAGGAGCAAGATCGGAAGAATAAGGTGGATGGGGAATTTTCTCCCAACCAAGTTCTTCGATCTTTTGTGACGTGATTCTTGCTGGGTGGGGTCGCGCATTGTCCTGATGAAACATCACCTCTTTTCGATTCACTAGAGCAGGTCTTTTTTTCCTCAAAGCTTAGTTCAAACGCTATAATTGCTGAGAGTATATTTGAGCATTAATTGTTGCATTAGGTGGTATCCAACCAGATTGAAAGAAGAATATTTTGCCCATGAAGTTCCCTTCTCGGCAATTTTCGTCGCCAGTCACAAGTCAATCCAAAAAAGGTGAAACAAGTTGGCGAAAAGCAGATGTCAACTCAGGATTTGAGGTTGTTTTCAGGCAATTCATGAAGCACCCATTTTCCAAGTTTAGGACCTTTACCAAGTTTGTGAAGATGACGATGAACAGTTGTATGGTTTGAACTGAGAACCACTGCCAATTCCTCAACTGATAAAGCAGGATTTTCTTCAAGGGCTCCTTCAATCAAACTCAACTGGACGTCCGGTTCGATCATCTTCAAGGGTGAAATCTCCACCTCTGAATTTTGCAAACCATCTTCTGCAAGGTCTTTCATTCACACATTACTCACCATAAACTGAGTGAATGTTTCTAGCCGCTTCGCCTGCTGAGTTTCCTTTCTTGCGCCTCAAATGATCCTTGAGTACTTCCATGTTAGCAGGGTTTTAATCAAACAAAATTTAATTTTATTGTTCTCTGAAATAAAATTTGATCAGTTTAAATGCATCTAAACATAAAAATAATGTTCAGCTCCATTAGACATTATAAAATACTCGTTCATTTTAAGAAAAAGTTAAAATTCGGACAGAACATATGGGATGACCTGATAATTTAATTCCGGCCACCTCGACGTTTGACGAAAAATAAAAGATTATGTATTCAGTCGAAAATCTCCTATCAGTGAATTTCACGTTCCTACTCGTATAATTCCTTAACTTCGATATGGATGTATAATACGAATGTACGAATTTTGTTAAACCAAACAAATTGAAAAATGCCATTTGAATAAACTATTTATTCAATCATTTTTCCCCCTTGGTTTCACTATATTGAATATTAACAGTGTTTTCAATTTTCTTCATGAAACAAAAAATGAAACATATTCATTGATTGAACAATAGACGAAGCCGTTGGCCACTTGAAGTTTTGACATGAGAGTGACTAAGGAATGCAATCTACCACAATTTTGCTATCAAAATGATCCTTCCGCCAGACATATTGCCAGTCAAAGTTAGCGAGCACTGTCTACCCGTATTCCAATGGGTAATGAACTATTCAGGCGAAAGACGTTCAACTCCATCAGGTATTTGATATATCCCACACACACTCTTCAGCACTATCATACACACACACACACACACACACACACACACACACACACACACACACACACACATATATATATATATATATATATATATATATATATATATATATATATTGTATAACGCATGAAAAAACTTCAGTTTTAAACTCTTGTATTTTGACGAATGGTTTTAATCTTTTGGAACTCAGAATGTGGTCAAGAATTGGGGATGTTTAATTTTATTTAATAATATATATATATATATATATATATATATAGATAGATAGATAGATAGATAGATAGATAGATAGATAGATAGATAGATACTGTAGTTAATACTATACTTATATGCGTGTGTGTGTGCCTGTGTCGGTGTGTGTGTATAGTTGGTTTTAAACAACTTATACGACTGAAAAGATTAAATAAATACAGCTTATATTGTTGGATAAAAATTATAAAGATTTAAAACGATTTATTTTTGTCTATAAACTTCGCATTTACAAAGACTAAACGATTTGATCAAATACGTCAGTTTCTTAGAAGCTTGCCAATTATCCATTGAATACATTGGTTTTGTCAGAAGTGGAAAAACAGTCACTTATTGCAATGCTACATGGACAAATGATTCAAATCTTGTTTGGAATGTTTACCAATATCAGTGATATTGTTAATACAAGATTTCTGTCGAAGAGTTCTTCAACCTTCGCCAAATGGGCAGTGAATTAAAAGAAGTAAAGTCATTTCTAATGAAAATGGTAACTGAAAATGATCATTGAACCAAGCTAAGCAGTCAGTTGCAGATACACATTACGCACATCCGAAATGTTATCGCCACTAATATTACAAGATTTCAGGCTATACACGGGATTAATTTGCAACAATTATTTGCCAATGAAAGAGAGCAGAGCGTTTCTAAAAATTACACTATCCTTGGTTTATGCAAAATTCCAAATTGACAAACGACGCTCTTTGTCTGCATTTAGTTTCTTTTCACTAGCCAATTACACTTTCTGTTAGTGCCGTCAGCCTTAGCATTGGCAACTTATTATCATTATTATTATTAGTAGTAGTAGTAGTACTAGTAGTATTTGTGCATTTTATGTTACCTGCTTTGTATCCTGTATAGCCGGGACCAAACTATGGTTCTTAGTCCCTATAGGAGAACTGTCATTTAATTGAGAGCACTTTTCTTATTATATGGGATTTTCCTAGTAGGGCGATCTTCTGGGCAACTTGTATGTTGATATTACCTGAAAACCTGTTAGTAAAAGCGTCTAGTCCTTTTCTCACTCAATCTTCATTCCCTAAATCCTGTTAATCTTGATCTCCAGGTCCTTGTATTTGAACAATCTCACGATAATTTTCATGGAGGTGCCTCCCTAAGATGTTACTGCTTTGTCAATAAGCTTACAATTCCTCAATATATTGCCCTTTATGTTAATATCAGGTCTGTTGGATGCCATTGCCCTAGGATTGTTGTATCGTTATTTTGGGTAACTATACTTGTTTGCTGCTTATATCATCTCCCAGTGGTTTTGATTTCTTGCATATCATCTACTGCACATATGTCGCAACCTTGTGATATCTGTAGATATATTCATTTTCTGCTAGTTCGGACATCCTGAGATAATATGGTCGAGAGTTTCATCATATTTTCCGTAGGTCCTGCATTTCGGGTTAGTTCTATCCTTGATTATATGACAGTGATAGATTCTAGTTGCGAAGCTTTGGTCCTGAGCTGCAAGAATTAAGCCTTTTGTCTCAACGTTCAACCCAGAACTCCTCAGCCACTGATTTTTTTCCGTTAGTCCACATCTGCTTCTTTCGATCTTTTTAGCTATTTGCCATGTAACGCCTTGTCCTCCCAGTTATTATTATTTTTTGTAATTTCATTTAGATGGGTTCGTTTGCTTCCTGTTTTACTCGTTTGGCGTAGATAGAATTCGCTTCTTTTTTTGTTGGTAAGATTTCAGATATATTAATCTGTTTCTTGATTACTGCATCTTCTTTGTTGATGCAATGGATTAAGTGGTCTATTATTTGTAGGAAAGGGTTAATGATTTTGTTATGATATTTGCTTCCAATCCGATTTTTGTAGGTTTTAGATTTAGTTAAAGTTGGATTAGACCTCGGCCCCCTAAAGGTCTTTGGTACGTACAGAGCCTATCAACATCTGATTTAGGTTGGTGCATTCTCATTTGAGTATGCATTGTTTGTCCTAGGGTCCAATATTTTAATGTCATTTAGAATCCATTTAATAATTTTGAAGTTGTGTGTAACTACGGTTATAGCTAAGTTGTTAATAACCTTCATTTTCTTGGCCACTTTAAATTTGCTTTCTAGCCTCAAACGCACTCTCCTATATTTTTTCCGGATCTTTAACAATTGAATTTTGTATTCCGTTTCCTTCATTAATTTCTACCTTTTTGTATATACCATCTTTGTCTAGTTCGTTAATCTTGTTGTTGATATCAAGGTCTAAATCTGTAGTTTTCGTTAGTTTACCGCTTTTGAAGTTGGCTTTGGCACATTTGTTGATTTCGAACTCCATCCTAATGTCTTCTCTGAAGGTTGTTGCAATAGTGAGTAGGACTTTCTGCTGTTTGTCATCCTTGTCATACGTTTTTAATTCATCAGTATAGAATAGAGCATTAATTTTGCCATTCTGTAGCTTGTATCCGTAGCTACTGTAGTTCAATATAGAACTGAGTGGTACTAATACCAGGCAGAAGAGAACTGGTGACAATGAATCTATTTGAAAGATCCAGCTTTTGATGTTGATTGGTTTCGATGTCAATGACCTGTTTCCATGTTTTAATGTAGTCTTCCAGTTTTCCATGTTCTCCTTTATGAATTTGAATGTTGTGAGACATATTCTGTATATTTTTAGGCGCTTCTCCATCCATGAGTGTGGTTCACTTTCGAACGCCTTTCTGTAGCCGATCAATGCTATCGATAAATTTATTTTCGTTCTTTTCACCTCTTCCAATATTGTTTTATTGCTAATTAGTTGGTCCTTGCATCCGTAACTTCCTCTTTTACATTCTTTCTGTTCTGCTGGGAGGAAATTGTTTTTCTCAAGGAAGATGTATGTCTTGTCGGTTATGTTAGAAGTGAGAATCGTGTACATTGTTAGTAGGCAGGTGATGGGTCTATAGTTATTCGGGTTCTGCGTTTCTTTTGTTTTGGGGTCTAGGTAGGTTACTCCCCACGCGAGACATTTGGGGAATTTTTTTGAGTTTATGATTATATCATTGTATACCCATGCGAGTTCTTGACGGGTGCTAGATAGGATTTTTATCCAAAAATTGGCTATCGGACTGTTCCTGGTACTTTCCAATGTTTGGTTTTGCAGATAGGGTTGGCTGGTTGAGTAATATTGATATCCGTCCATTTTTGGCTCTCTATATATGTGTTTTGTTCTTATTGCTGCATGAGCCATGTAGATCTTTCATTGTACATTTTTCAGTTTTCACATATTTTACAGCGGAAATCCTCAATTCTCGATATAGTTTCTTGGTATCTGCTTTGAGGATCTTGTTTTGCCAGAAGAACCTGTTTCTTTTCTCATAATGCCTGATTATCTGTGACTTCGCTTCAATTTGTTGTTACAACTTCTCTTTAACTTTTGTTATGTCTTATTCTTTACGTCGAGGATTCATTTCAGTTGTCTCCTTTTTCTTACTTTTATTTTGAGACCCTTGTCTACTTCACTTACAAGTGACAATTGCCCTCGTACTTATTTCGGTTTTTATTTTTCTCTTTTCAGACTGGCCTTTTTTCTTTTTCGTTTATGTTGTGTTTTATACTTTTTCACCAATTTTTTCTGCGATTATTGCCGAGGGTGCGTGTATAAGATGATTAATTTCGGAACAGGTCCGTCGATCCTTCCATTTCGTCCCTTATTTTTCTAATGACTTTGTCCGCAAAGTTGATGGTTTCCTTCACTCTACAGTTCTTTCTTAGTTTTGGAATTGTCAGCCTTTCCTCAAAAGTTATTTTCTTTGCGTTGTCCCATTTATATAGGATGTTTTTGTCATCTCTGTTTCTCTATCATATTCATAATTATCTTCCTCTATTTGCTTGTATACCTCAGAGGGATTATTACAACTGGTTTCCATTTGTTCCTCTTAATGTATCACCTCTGAGTGGTCAGCATTTTTATTATTCTATTTAAACCCTTTATTTTGTTTCGGATGGACTGTTCCAATTTAATAGATTGATTTTTTTTATTATTTCTTAGGTCAATAAAGCTTTTATAATGCCAGTAGCCTCTTGCGGTTTGACTACAATATATTCCCCTAACCAGAACATTAAAAAATATTATTGCCATGGAAAGCCTGCTTAAACCACGATATTTCTCTTCTGATTTGTCTAGTAGTACAATCAATAAAGAATGGCTACACTGAAGGAAGACATTTGCACAGTTTCTATCCTCTTTACCAGACGGAGGCTTAGACGACTCAGTGTAACTGAAACTGTTAATCAATTACATAGAACATTCTTCTTACGTACGAAGACGCTATGGCCGTGCTCGAGTAAATTTATGTCAAGCTCAAAAGCGAAGTTTTTGCCCGCCATGTCCTTATAACTAGGAGCCAGAAAACTGAAAAGCGTCTGGACCAATATTTCCAAGCTGCCCGCCTGATTAGCAAAGACTCTCCAGATTTAAACCTGCGAAAGCAGAGAGTAACCGTGATGAGTATATCCGGAATGTCTTCATAAACTGGCTACTCTCTACTCATATACGGACAAGACTCCTCGAGAATAGCTCATTAAACTTAAACACTGCGTACGGACAGTCTGCGGCCCTAGAAAGTCCTGCCAAACAATAATTATCCTTGACTTGTTTTTTTCTTAGTTTGATTAAAGCTCCTGTTTAAAGGTCTATTCTAGTGACTTGATTAGTAAACGTATTTCACCGATCACTTAGATTGTATACCGAGCTACATCCACAAGTGATTTTCTTACTAAAGTGATTTTCTTACTGAATTGGTTTTATACTTGATGAATATATTAAAGGAATTTTACATTGAAGATTGTAACAGTTTTTATAGTTTTCTTTACGTCATTTGCGCAGGAGTTTTTCTCACCAACTTTATATTAATGAATAACTGAGATTTGCACGTTCTTTAGACACCAATACAAAGGAACGAAAGATTTATTTTTACTTCAGAAACTTTAGACAAACCCAAAGCCACTCTAAAATCCTTATATTTTTGTTTATTGTACTTAGCTTTTTTGTTCAATTTCTTCTGCACTCATATAAACGAAAAATTCTTTGAAATAATGAATAACGAAAGATTAACGAATTTGTAAGCTGTTGTCAAATGTAACATTTGATTGTCTCCCCACCACATATGACCTAAGGATTTCTTTCATACATGGCAAAAAAAGGAGAATATCTTAAATATGCGTTTGATACATTATATATATACATATATATTTTTTTAACATAGCCTTTTATCTATATCAAAGCCTTTTATGACTTTACAAGTAAATTTTTTATACCATCATCAAAAATACGTTCTGTTTTAATTCGATGAGACATTCTCTGAACATTTCTATGTCTCCAATTTGTTTGAATGATTGGTCAAACATATCACAAGGATTAGGTGGTGCAAAACAAGTGTCGCTAGAATGAAGGGAATAGACTGTGAATACTGTAGATCGTTTGTGTCTCCGCCTTTAATCATCTTAGGTAATTTTTTATTCTCTTTTATTAGCATACCTGATGATAACCTCCAGGAGAGTAATTCATCGAAACTTCTCCATCCATTTTTCTGCTGATATTAATTAGAAAAATTATATCGAGTCAATTGCTAAACATGTTGCTAAAATAGATACTTTGTGGCTCTTGACAATTTTACTTTGCCAAGTCTGTTTTTTTTTCTTACATTTAGAAGCCTGCCATCCCTCCATGCATTGATTATTGTTGCCTCATCTGCTCTGAGGATTTTCTTATGGCGCTAGACATTCTTGACAAAATCCAGAGAATCTGTAACGTTATTAGTACTGACCTGCTTGTCTAGAAAAAAAAAAGATTTTTGTCTCAATAGGAAAAACAATTAAGCTATGAACATTATTGTGAAAGTGAAGTTTTCATGGATTATCTCCTGAGAAGAAAATCCGACAAAGATCAATATTACTTTTCTTTTTTTATTATTTTAATTATAAAAAACTGCCTCTAGTTGTTATTATCTGATTTTCCGCTCGTCCTGATGGGAGATGAGCTCCATTAGGCTATATTGCCCGTTGTACACGCATTGCTGCTATACACGATGTATTTATTGTGATCATGATTGTCAGTGTTTATTTTTAAAGGAGATAATGTGACAGTAAACTCGCAAAAAATGTGGAACTCTTTTCAGTAATCATATTTTATCAATGTTTTCATCTGGATAATTTCTCTTCATCGTTTTTTATTCTACAATTTATGCATATAAATACACACACACACACACACATATATATATATATATATATATATATATATATATATATATATATATATATATATATATATAAATTGGATTATTTGAAACATTAATTTTTTATTGCTACAACTCAACCGTTTATAATCAAATTTTTTCTCAAATATCAGATATTTATCCAACACTTTCCGTTTTATCAACTTGACTTTTGCATCTGATCGAAAGACTACATCTATTATGTGATTGATTTTCGCATTTTTGTTGAAGATGAAAAATATAGTCTTCTAATTAATAACATTTTTCACTTTCCAAATATACTTTTGTATTCTTTAAATGGGATTTTGTGTTCGTATCACTAGACTGTGGGTCTGAAAACAAGTTATTTGCATATTTTCTGTGATTCAACTTTTTGTGTATTTTTCACAGTCAACATCTACTTCGACACAACTTCTGCGTTAATTACCTACATTCACTGATAAAAAATCATTTACCGTTGTATATATCTCCAAGAGACATTTGCTATTTTATCGAATCAAAATTTAAGATTTAAATTCTTTTATTTAACTTGTTAGATTGAATGCCGACAAAATTATAATTATTATTTATACTTATTGTTATTTGGCACGCACTCCATCTGGTTGGTGGTAAACATTGGAGATCAAACGAAATCAAATTTCTTCAATATTCAAACTGTTGTGATATTATCTGAATGGCGTCGATTCTCCCTGGCATTCTCCCTGGCAAAGATAGTCAAACAAAATACCAAAAAAATGGTTTCTGAGTCGCGCATCCTTCCGGTTAATGAATTGATCCTTTGAAAATAAATATTGACCATTTTTTCAACCAACAGTCCGTGTTGCTGTCAGCAATAAACACATGCTTCGTGATTCCTTTGATCCCTTGAAAAGTCTCTAAACAGACAAAACCATTTAGACGAGAGTGGGAGTGGGGGTACAGGCAAAATCAGTTTACGACGGCGGCTTCAAAGAGTTTCCTTTACTCATCCATCTGTCTTCCTCACCAAGTTACGTGACACTTACACTTTCCACCTCACTATCTCTCATGCCTCTTTCTCACACATACACGTGAAGAAATCACGTTTCTTTTCATCTTAACAAACAAGGAACTGTAACACAAGAACTTTATCACTCATAAACACTGAGAAAAATGTAGTTGTAAAAAACAGGAAAATAAAAATATTTTATATTTTTATATTTAAAAAGCATTTTTCATTGTTCTGGCTTGATTTAATATCCGCCACAAAATTGATGACCAACCGGCGTGAGAAACGATAACAAAACATGTTTGTTACTATGAAGGCAATAACAGAAACAAATGTTTAAACATTACCGACGAGAATCTAAATTACTGACGCAAAGATGGCTAAAAATACAACTACCGATCATGTAGCGCCTACACTGACTATCAATTTGACAGTATACATCTGTTTTCATATATGTCTTAGTATATTTGAGTAGTAGTAGTTTTTTTTCATTGTATGCATTCCTATTCATGATAAAGCAAACGGAATTGTTATTATAATCAAGAGAACAAGAAAAACATAGATTACTACTCAAAGATAACAGCAAAATAAGATACACAATTTTAACAAAGCCATTATAAATTTTGTAATGAAAAAATAATCTTATGAATTAATAGAATATTAACCACCCTTTCTATTGACAAATGCTTAAATTAAAAAAAGCCATATTTATCAAAACGTTTCAGCCTTCTTCAGGTGGTTGGAATGTCGAACTGAACCCTTTATTTCGCTCACTGGGGTTGACTGTTCTAATTCCACGTGCCATGTCTAATGGATGTCAATTATCTCCTGTTAATTCCCCTCACGAAGTTCTCCATCGCCTTAACCAGACATTGAACTCACATTCTTTGGGTTCATCTCAAAAATATAGACAGATAAATAAAGCTTATCGTAAAATGAAAAATAAACCTTTCCCTAACAATTGATAAAATCATTAAAAATTGCCGACTCATCAAAACCAAGGTTACTTCACTTTTAAAAATGAGATTTATAAACAAAAATTCATATTATCAAATGAGATTGTTGAACGAAGACAGAAATAAATACCAAGACAAACACCAAATGACAAAAAAAAAGATATGTTTTTTAAGTCGAAGGATTCGCGCATTCTTCCGGTTAATAAATTAATGCTTTGAAAATAAATATTTCACATTTTTCATCAATGGGTCGCGTTCACGCCAAAAATAAAAACGTGCTTCGTGATCCCTTTGAAAGGTATTTAAGCAAAGTTTCTAGATAGACAAATCAGTAAGGAGAGACAGACGACAACAGTTCACGATGCTCTCGGCTTAAAAGTAATTTTCTTACTCATTCACCTGTTTTTCTCATCAAGCTACGTGACACACTTCCCTCTTCACTTTCTGCCTTGCCTCTTCGTACACGCGACAAAAAAAAATCACATTTCTTGTCATTTTAACAAACAAATACAAACAAGGAACTGTAACACAAGAACTTTAGCACTCATACACGTTGAGAAAAATTTAGTTGTGAAAAAACACGAAAATAAAAATATTTTATATTTTTATATTTAAAAACCTTTTTCGCCTTTTTCTTTGTTGTGTCATGATTCAAATTCGCAATAGTATTTCCACTAAATCCAGTCTTTTCACTTGACTTGGGGTATTTATCCAAGTGCTCTAAGTGTTAAAGGTATTATAATTTCTTTTACGCAACATCTAGAGATCTTTAGATATATATGAATCTGGTTATTCTTTTTGCTTTTACCCATATTCAAGTGGAACGGTGTAATTCAGTAACATGTATAATTCTCCATCTACGAGCCGAACAAGTCTCTACTTCAGCCCTATTATTATGATTATTTAATCAAAGAATTCCGACTGAAGCCTAAAATATAAGTCTGTGTATACTAAGACATTTTGTCTCGATTGGGTCATCAATATCGTGTCAGATTTATAAAGAAAAGCGATTAACCCAAAAAGTATATAAAAAAAGAAACTTGCATTTCAGGCATTCGTTTCGCTCAAATAACGTGCGTGTTATTTTTAATAATTATCGATTCTAAACATGCGTGCTTGTGGAAGTTAAAAAAAAATAATGTGAAATCTTAAAGTTAATTTTATCTTCAATAGAAGAAATGGCTACGGGAAAATTATATTCAAATCACCAAGATATTATTATTTTAATTGCAATTAAAAATTCCAGAATCTAAATAACCTGCGGCTAATATAAATACTACCGCTCTCTAATATGAAGAGCAAGATTAATAACAATAATTAAGATTATTATATTATAACTGGGGTGAGAATGTATAAATGAGAATGTGTAAAGTAACTGTATTTAAGCATATGTCAATATATGTATTTGGAAACGTATATGTGGATGTGTTAGATTTTTCTCTAATATTCAGGGAATATAAACAGTGTGATCAAACTATGAGTACAATGGTTGATGTGAAAGTAAGGCATAGGGTCTAGTTTAGTTTAAAGAATATTGAATTAATCAGAATTCCTGAAAGCCCAGGTGGGATAAATTTGTGGAATTACCCTTACATTTTTTCTACGCGTAAAATTCTTTCAAATTTCCCTCTCTAGCCACATGTAGAAAACAATAATCTCCCAGAAATGTTCAGGTTTTACTGAGAATAAACTGAAAACATCAACAAGATGTTAGGAAAGGTAATTAATGCAAACAGAGTAAGGAAGCGGCGCGTGATTAGTGTTAAAAGCTTGTCGTCGAGAAAACAGAAAAAGTGAATTTGTTTGACAGGCCCAGCAGTGGCTTGATAGCTAATGCTGTGAATGAGGATAGCAGCAAAGCATTTCATTTTAATCGACAAGCGGAAAACAGCTCTTCTAAGATCTTTCGTTTGGGACTAATGTGCTCGATTATTTATATTAAATTTTAATTTGTTTACTTTAAATATTCTCTATTATATTTTATTTATTATTTTTATCTTATTTAGTTATTATTTTATTTTTTATGTGTAATTTGCTATTGTAGAAGGAATTTATTTTCGTGTCTACATTTGATGATGAAATCGGAACTTTTGTTCAAGTGTCTTTATTAATTCACATGGTGATTATTTGTGTTAAATTCTGTAGAATATTTTACAATTTATTCCCGTTATTTTTAAGCTGTATATAAATAAAATATGAAATAAAGTATAATATTCTTATATACTTATATACCGAGCCTATAAACACTAATGTTTATGTCCCAGTCATCATAAATACATTGGACACTGTTGTAAATGGGTTGTAATAGGCTATATAAGTAGTCCACTACTAGCAGTGGTTTACCTACTTCTTGCCGCTGGCGAGTATTTTATTTTGTTAATGCTATAAAGATTACCAATCCATTTCCAAGTTCCGTTTAGGTTAACTTTTCTAGGTTATAAGAAATATATATTTAAAAAAACGTTTGCAGCATCACTCTTCCCTTTAGAATATACACTTTTGTCACTTTGGAACATCTATAACCTCTCCCTATATATATATATATATATATATATATATATATATATATATATATATATAAACACACCCACACACACATTGAATTTAACATTTTGAAGATCGTAGTAGACAAGAAAGGAAGAAACGTGAAGAGAATGTCATAAGAGAGAAGTGTGGATGAAGAAACTATTAGATTAGAACTTACGGTTACATCTACCTTATTTCAATAGTAAAAAGATTAAACCTAGCTTCCAGTCTAATACCGCACATAAATGTTGATTTACCCAAGAGGAAAAATCATCAAAAAAGTATCATGAAAATAATTATAAACAATACACACGGAGGCTAAGTTACGGTAATGTCAAATCACTGAAGCCATGATGCCACGTCAGGACAGATAACATTTCAGATTCTTCTTTGGATTTCTTTCAAGAATCTCTAGATTTCTAGCAAATGCTACTGACCAGATGTGGTATTTATATTCAAAGTACGGACGAATGGCAGACTTATAAATTTGTAAAATAGATTCAGATGAGTAGAATTATCTAGTATGAAAATGAGCCAACTTTCCCAGCAACAAACTCAACAATTGATTCGATAACTTAATGGAATCGTACATGTCAATGAATAACGTTAACCCGGGAATGTGAAATGTTTTACTCTTCTAGGGATTAGTATCAGTGATGTTGATAACAATCTAGACAAAATGATATATAAAACGATTAAAGGAGTTCAGTTTAATGTTGGGGGAAAAGACTTGGAAAAAACCTTCACGTTAAGGACACACCATGCCAGTTACATAGTCGCAAATTACCCACATTCTTTCCATATTCCATAGGTGAGAAGGAAGTTCAACTCAAGCAAATCCTTACTCCGACCTCGAGTGCTCCATCTGGGCATTGGAAAGAGTGATTCCCACCGTATCACATACACAGACACACACATACAGACACACATATATATAGGGTGTCACAGAATGCATAAATTAATTTGTAAAAACACGATTAAATACTCATTTATTATTTATTTATTTTTTTGTATTGAACCTTTCGGCCAACACTTCATTCAGGGAGTAACGTTGGCAAAGTTATTATATTAAAATTGGTGTGAGATTATCTGCAATATGGAGGAATATCTTGGGTTCGTCTAAGAAAAATAAACTACGATTAAAATATACGTAAATTCAGGAATGGGTGAAAATACACGAAACGTGACTGTAAATTAAGGAAGTATAGATAATTTTGCCCACGTCCCTAATGAGCTGCTGTCCGAAAGGGGCCTAGGTTCAATAGAAAAAAAGAGCAATAAATCGTGTGCTTTTTTTTCAAATCAATATATATATATATATATATATATATATATATATATATATATATATATATATATACATACATTGTCACAGCGATAAAGTCAGCTATATGATGTGATAGTGATTTTTAAAACATGCGTGAATGTACTTGGGTGAAAATCTACATCGACTTTCTTGATGAATTTCAAACTGATTAGACAACTGGAAAAGATTAGTATAATAATAAGTAAACACAATCACTCTCTCTCTTTCTCTATCTATCTATCTATCTATATATATATATATATATATATATATATATAGATATATATATATATATATATATATATATATATATATATATATATATATCTGTGTGTGTCTGTACGTATCTAAAATTGATTCTAATATAACCATTATTAGTGTGAATATGGTGTTTAGAGCAACGAAACGCGTCAGATATAAAGTAATGTTTATTATTTAATTCAATTACACACACACGCTTGTGTGTCTATGTGGGTATATGTGGGATTGCATGTGTGTAAGGCTTGTAATGGTTTCCAGCTTTTATCTCCAATATTCTCCAGTGAAAAAGAACCAATAAATTTACCAATGTTTTACAAATAATGTAGCCTGTATTGAAATTTGTAAGTATGGCATATATAATGCGGAGGACATATTTTAACTTACTATTTTGGGAAGCAAATGTTTTTCCTCCTCGGGCGGACCACTTAATCAAGCCCATGTCAAAATTTTCATTTTCAAAGCTCTATATAGCAACGGATGCTGATGCATTAACTTTTTACCAATTTCCTTGTCCTGCGTCAATCCAATCTGGCATTGTCTCACATTTTGTCCAAACAAACAATTCAGCTAATAACTGCTCCAAGATAACAGTATTAAAAATAAACGTAATCTTATCTGGCGTTATTTGACCTAACCAACAAACCTGAAAACATCAACATATTTCGTTTGATTTCTATGTCTCAGGGAAACAAAGAACTGTCAAATGATATTTATTTGTCCACAAGGGTCAATGGCGAATATTTTTTCATGGGGTTACTTGTATTTTATCCATTTTTTTGTCTTCTTTTTTTGTGGAAGCACAAACACAAAACTTAGAAAAGCGTTGCTTCGTTTGGTGAACAGAGCAAGCAATTTTGGAAAGTAAATTCTACGCTTCAACTCTTACGATTGTTCATCAAACGCAAAAACTCTTTGAAATGATGCACAAATTAATCGAAAATATATAACTTCCTCCGAACGTTTTGAACATATTAGTGTATCTCTAATTAAACCCGCACGCATGTATACGCAACTGGACACACACACATGCATAGACACAGAGGCACAAAATTATATAGAGTAATATGAGGACAGTTAATAGGAAAAAAAAGCGTTTTAGTCATATATATATATATATATATATATATATATATATATATATATATATATATATATATAGAGAGAGAGAGAGAGAGAGAGAGGAGAGAGATAGAGAGGGAGGAGGGAGGCACGGTGGAGTAATGGATAGCGGCTCGGATTGAGGAAAGCCGAGTTCGAATTCCAGTCGAATCCATTACATTTACTTACGTGCTCATACCCTTGGGAAAGGTATGAATCGTCTTCTTCTCCACCAGTTAAGGGTAAATATCAGGACAGACTGTGTTCTATAGCCTTGGATGGCAACTGGTCTAGGAGAAGGAGAACTTCAAAACCTTAACGAGGGTCGTTTGGGCACCTTTGTTGCACACGGTGCACCAGGTCTCTGCACTCGGCTCTTTTAAAAGTATGCTTGCTTCAATTGGGCAGCAATCCCTCTTTTATACAAGTTTCGATAAAGACGACTGACAAGGTACTGTGATTAAACTTTTTATTTAATGTTTCTTGTGTTCGTACAGATGTTCTATTTTTTAAACACAAAATGTGTAAAAACTGTCCAAATGTTCTGCATTTTCAAGCGCTTTCGGCTATACTTTTAGGCTTTACCAATGATGATATTTTTTTTTTTTAAACTGAATGTGTGGATTTTTTATGTATGTGTCTAAAGTTATAGGAACGTTTTATCTTCCAAACACCGTCAGCATATTGTGGCCGTGTTCGTAGCTAATGTTACTGTGTGTCGGATTTTCATTTTATTATTATTTGAGCTTCCATTATTTATAATTTTTTTCACATGTGGATGAGACTACTATACTTGTATTTTTTACTGGTATACTACGGATGATTTTAATAATAAAATATATATTCCCTTTATAATCTTCTTCTTCTCTGTGCCGTGTCCCTTCAGGACGTTGTCAATCAAAATGTGATCTTTTTTACTCTCTCCTTTTCACATCATGTCCTGCAAAATCTAGTTTAATCTGATCTTTTCTTTTTTTCAGTGTCCTTCTTTTCTTCTGTTTTCAGTGTCACTTCTTTTCTTCATGTCAGTCTGTCAATCTTTTCTTTTTCACCAGTCAGTGTCACTTCTTTTCTTTGCTATCTAGTTTAGTCAGTCTTCTTTTCTTCTGTATGTCAGTCAGTGTCAACTTCTTTTTCTTCAATCTTTGCTTCTTTTCTTCTGTATGTCCAGTCAGTGTCAACTTCTTTTCTTCTGTATGTCCAGTCAGTGTCAACTTCTTTTCTTGGTATGTCTCAGTGTCAACTTCTTTTTTCTGTAGAATCAGTGTCATCTTCTTTTATTATGTCCAGTCCCACTTCTTTTCTTCTCATCATCTGTCAACTTCTTTTCTTCTGTATGTCCAGTCAGTGTCAACTTCTTTTACAACAGTCAGTGTCAGCTTCTTTTCTTCTGTATCCAGTCAGTGTCAACTTTTTCATCAGTCAGTGTCAACTTCTTTTCTTCTGTATGTCCAGTCAGTGTCAACTTCTTTTCTTCTGTATGTCCAGTCAGTGTCAACTTCTTTTCTTCTGTATGTCCAGTCAGTGTCCTTCTTTTAATATGTCCAGTGATTACTTCTTTTTGATTTTGTCCAGTCAGTGTCTTCTTCAACTCATTTTCCGCGTTATGCGACTTAGAACTTCAGCTGGATTCCATTTTTTGTTTTTTTTTTCATTTTTATACTTCCTCTTTGCTCATGTTCTCTAATTAAAATTCTTCTACAAAATCACATCTAAATTTCCACTTCTTCTCATCATCTGTGCAGAAATTGTCAAGCATTTCCATCCCATTTCAAATTCGAAATATTCCTGTTTCTTAATACTTTTTTGAACGGACTTTGGTTTATTCTTCTGTCGTCTAATAAAAATACAAAAATATCTAAATTTCTTTATTTGATTTCCATCCATTCTTGGGCTATTCTTTCGGAATTCATACATTCGGTGTTTTTACAATCACTTTCAACTAACACGAGCCATTTTCAAAGAAATCTATTTTTCTTATGTCGTCTATTTAATTTTGTTTAACATATTTTTTATGAGTTTTCCTGAAATTTGTAGTGCTTCTTTTGCATTTGAATGGTAGTCTAATTTACATTGGGTCTATTTGAGCGACAGATGTTTCATTTATGCTTAGACTTGGGATATATATTTACAATTACGAATCGGAAATCAGGAAAAAAAATTAGAAACATCGAAAATGTAAAAGAAACAACATATAAATCTAAAAGGAAAATGATTGTTTGTAATTAAAAGAGAATGAATGTGAATAAATCATAATAAACGATTGAAAATCACATTTTTTTTCTTTATTTCTTTATTCATTGTGCTGGGATCATTTCAGCTTGCCCTACATGCATAAATATAAACACGTGTGCACACATACACATACACACATGTAAATAAATATAAACACGTGTGCGCACACACATGTACATATGCACAGAAATAAGAAAAGAATGCAAAGGAAATGAAAAAAAAATAAAATGACAAAAGTTAACTTGTACAATCGTTAAAATTTGACATTAAAACTATCGCATATGTTGGATTGCATTCCTTTTCGTAAAGGACAAAAACACGGAGAATAGCTTGGAGACCAAATATGTCCTCTTTCTCTATTAAAGATAAAAAGTTAATTTCGGAGGTACACATTAATATCTGCGATAATTTTGAGGATAGAGCAATAATTAAAAGACGCTTAATAATTATAGTGCATCTACAGAGTTACAAAAGGAATACATTAAAAGCATAATTCGAGATTTGTGTATCAGACATTTGTTACGGCTTTGTCTACTAATTTTCTATACATGACTCTAAGAAGTAGAAACACATTTACTAAAGGAATGATATGAGAAATGAGAAGCTGTTCGACAAAACTGTCTTCTCTCAACATCAGCAGATGCTAACCTCATTCTTAGGCTAACGTTTTCCATTGACATGAAGGGGAAAGATGGTATTGAATCAATTGCTATGTCTGCTGCCAGAAAAATTGATTCACTGTGTTGTGCTAGACAATTTTTCTTGCCAGAATCTATCTTACATATTTATAAGTCTACCATTTGTCCAAATTTTGAATATTGCTGTCACATTTGGTCTGATGCTTCTGCTATGTATTTAATAATTTTTGATAGAACACAAAGAAGAATCTGCAATATTATTTGTCCTGTCCTGGTATTTCCGCACCACTCATTCTCCCATTGCCGTTACATTGATTCCCTGTGTCTTTTCTATAAATATATTCATGGTAATTGTTCTGATGAATTTTCCTCTATGGTACCTAGACTTTATGAATTTAAATGCAGTACTAGATTGGCAGTAAAGTCTCATCATTTTATAATTGAAATGGCTAGATATAATTGTACTTTATGCGGAAATTCATTAAAATCAGTAATTGATATCAACTGAATTATTTTTGGACATTTTTCATTGTCCAATATTTATAAACAAACAATACTGCATTAAGTGCCTTAACAATGAAATTATATTAGGAAATAAATATTTATTAAATAAATCTGGTTAAGCATTATACTGAGATCATTTATATACTGATCTGTTGTATGAATATATAAATCCATATATATATATAAATATATATATATATGTTCATACATACATTTATACACACACACACACACACACACATACATATATATATATATATATATATATATATATATATATATATATATATATATATATATAATTTTATAGATCAGCAAACAGTATTTAGAAAAACATGATAAATGGAAAATTGTTTTTTTTTTTTTTTGTAGCGGTTTTCATCCCTTAGGATTTCATCGGACTGTGCATGATGACTTTGCCACGTCTACACCTGCACATGAAACGAGAGATGCAGGTAATTTCAAAATTTTTAAATAACTTTTCGGAAAGAATAATTTTCTATCGTGCCGAAATCTTCTGCATTTTTTTTTATTTTCATTATCTCTCCAACATTTTTGTTCGTGATTATCCCACACTTTGACAATATAAAAACAAAACAACCAACAAAATCTTGATAGAGGAATTTACTCAGTCGAATGCAGGTATTGCCAGAAGTGCCGTCTAAGTACCCTGAATAAAATAGTTCAGAAGCTATTTTTCCTTCTCTGCCACAATATGCACGTAAGAAAATTATGAAATTTAATGTATTGTCTTTGCATATATATATATATATATATATATATATATATATATACATAAAGAAAATACATTAAATTTCATATTTATATATATATATATATATATATATATATATATATATATATATATATATATATATACAGTGTGGAGAAGCAAATATTCGTACACATGAAAAATTGTAAAACAAATTTTGATACATTTTATGTGTAAAGATATATTTTATTAAAAAATATTAATAAACTTAATTCTTATTCTAACAGAAATTAATGCATTTTCTTTCATTTTAACTGATGAAAAAAGTATTCGTACAAAACAAAAACAGCATATTAACTTAATTTAATACTTTGTGGAATATCCTTTATTGAGTTCAACAGCTACCAGTCTATTCCTGTACGTCTCAACTAATGATTTGCATACATTGAGTGGTGTTTTGTCCCATTCTTCTTGGCATATTGTCTTCAAATTCTTGATATTTATTGGTGCTCTTTTCCCAATTTGAATTTCAAATATCGCCATAAATTCTCGATTGGGTTCAAGTCTGGGGACTGACTTGGCCATTGCAAGACATCAAGGTTACTTTCAGCTAACCATTTCCTTGTAGATCTAGCGGTATGCTTAGAATCATTATCCAGTAGGAAAACCCAATCAGTAGGTAGCCGAAGTCTCTCAACAGAACGCATTAAATTGTCTTGCAGGATTTTCTGGTAGCTTTCGGCATTCATCTTGCCATCTGTTATTGATATTCTTCCAACACCTTTTGCAGAAAAACAGCCTCAGATCATGATACTGCCACCACCAAACTTTACAGTTGGCAACGTGTTCTTTGGTAAGTAGGCTTCACCGTCCTTCCTCCACACATGATTTCGAAAATTATGACCAAACAATACTATTTGAGTTTCATCTGTCCATAGTACTTTTTCCTAAAACGAATATTCTTTATCCTTATGATCTCTAACGAATTTTAGCCTACCATCTCTGTGTCATTTCAAGAGGAGTGGAGTCTTCCTTGGGATGCGCGATTTCAGACTGTTTTTGTGTAGTTCATTACTTATTGTACGCTTGGTTACTTTAATCCCTAATGCACGCAGATGTTCTTACAGCTCTTCTTGGGTAACCTGTGGATTTTGTTGGATCTGGCGTCCTAATATACTTGCTGATCTTAGAGAAATCTTCCTCGGAGCACCTGTTCGTCTTTGGATTACGACGCTGTTACGAGTTTTAAACCTTGCATTGAACGAAGCAATTGTAGTAAAAGGAATATTCAGGTTGATAAAAGTATGGATACTGGGATCAACACTGAGTGGCCAGAGTCTGTTGCATGCATAAACAAAATTTTCGGGCGCTATCTTGTATATTAAACAATGTTTTCACATCATTGTAGCCTGCCTTAAATCAATACTTCGTCATATATATATATATATATATATATATATATATATATATATATATATATATATATATATGTATGTATGTGTGTGTGTGTGTGTGTGTGTGTGTGTGCGTTTGTGTTTTGTGTGTGTGTGGCCTAGAAATTGTATTTTGCTTGCGTTTATGTGTTTTTGTCTTGGTGTGTTTGCAAACACTATTGCCCCGTTGTTGCTTCAAGATTATGAAAATAAACTCAAGAAATTGTGTCAAACTGAATTCGCGTGTATGTTTGGCAAGAACGGAAGAAAATCTGGATGTTTCTATAAGAAGAAATTGAAGGAAGAATTAGAGAAAACAAGAAAAACCTGACAATACTTTCCGCAACAATGGCGCCAGTAGTATTGTCTTTCCATTCCAGTCAAGAAAAAAAAAAAGACAAACTGCATCTGCGACAACAGATTTAACTCGACAATTTCTTTTGCTTCATTTGCCATTTTCTTTATATTATTAGTCAGATCAGTGACTGATATCATTCAAAATTATCTTGTCCATCATTTCTCTCCAAGGCTCTCGGATGTGTGGGTCGTGCAATTGGTGTGAGAAATAAGAGAGTCGATTTCGAATCCCAGTCGGCTTCCTAACATTCACTTGTGTGTTAAACTCGTTGGGAAAAGTATAAATCTATTACAATCTCTTTTGCTACATTTTGAATAGAAAATCATGGTTATTATCAAAAATATGTTAGTGCAATTTTCCTTTACAGAAAAATAATATTCTTACAATGTTTCGGCTTTAAATAATTCACAAATTGTTGATAATTCGTAAACAAAAAATCTCTCTCTCTCTCTCTCTCTCTCTCTCTCTCTCTCTCTCTCTCTCTCTCTCTATCACACATTCTCTTTCCAATTATTTCTTCCGTTCCTTATCTTAAACGCACACTCACTAAGGCACACACACACACACACACACACACACACACACATATAATCGATGTTCAAGCTCAGAAAACGCGAACACGTTTTTTGCAGATTTTCTAGGAAAAAGGTTCTTGGATATATGATGTAAAACTCTTCCGCGAGAAATTTTAAACAAATTTGGTATGTCTAAGCTAACAGATAATAAGGGATGATTATTAGAACAGGTGTTTCGGGCAGCTAGTTGCTTACGCGTCGGCGCACATACATACACATTCTCACGGCTTGGGGACATTTTTTTTTCAAAAGTATAAAACCATTTTATACCCATGTCTCCTGAAGCGCATAGAAAATAAATCTGTACAATAATTTCCACATAAATGTACCCACTTCGCACATCACCAACACCTACACACAGACACGCCCACCAAAAACAAGCCAAGCGCACATACATTATTAACGTCATTTTTCTGGCCTTCTCTTGAAAAATAATCGATTTTACCCTTTACGAATAGTTTACAGTCCTTCTGAACAGGAATCGATAAATCATGTGGTGACCGCTGGTTGCGTAGAGAAGGTGATAGCCTAAGCGATTGGTTGTAAAAGCAAAATGGAGTCACTTACTAATAGGATTGGTTTAATAAGAAACTAGAAATGAAAAGACAAAATATCTCTAAGTGAAAATTTTCTCACCGATTCGTCGGCTTCTTTATCATCACACCCTCCCCCGACACACCCTCCCCCGACACACCCTCCCCCGACACACCCCCCGTGACACCTCCCCGAAACGGGGTCCCCGACACCCTCCCCGAGACGACACTCTCCCTTGAACACACCCTTTTGGTGGCATATCCACCGGGCAGAACAACAATTTCTTCTAATGCATTTACATTGCTTTTTTATGATTCTCCGATCACAAGCCGCAAAATGCTGATTCTATCAAGTCTTGTTATAGTTTTACAATGCATTCTTAATAAAATATCGGCTATTGGAACTTAATTTTCGGATACAAAAACTGAAGTTAGCAGTCCTACTAAGAAATTTACTTTCTAAAAATATATATATATATATATATATATATATATATATATATATATATATATATATATATATATATATATATATATATATATATATATATATATATTAATTCAAATAACCAGGTTGGCAATGACTGGCCACTATTATTAGTTACATGTGCTTTCACACAATCATCAGGTAGCCAGTGTCTTGTAATAACACCGGGGGATTTCAATTTGACAAGCAGACCTAACCCGCATGATTGGGGGAGGGTAGATCATCCAGCGAGGGTCGAAAATGGCGAAACAAGAACAACAATTGTTTCCAACATGGAAAGGCTTACCAGTATAGCAAAAAGCGCTCAATAACGTGAAGCATTAAGCCACAATATTGCTCAACGGTAGCGGACAATCAAATTCACATCAGGGCAGCTCATTTAAACCCTGGATATATATATAATAATAATCTTATAAATATAAGTATGTATACTCGTCCGGAAAAAATCCTTAGGTGTCTTGGCTTGTAAACGAATAAACCAATACCCAAGGAAAAATAAGGAATAAAACAAGAATGAAGTAGGAACATATAATTCAGGCGAAAACAATCGACAAGAATCCAAGCTCAGAGTCCAAAGAAAAAAAACCTCCGAGACGAGTAAAATAAAAATAACTAAGCAAAGTTCTCAATACACTAAGTAGAGCAAATCTAACTAGGAACCTAAAAGGCCAGGCAAACTTACCTATGTTTCACCTACGTGGATCGTTAGGGTATGCTGGCTAAAGAGGTTAGATTAGAACAGAAGATAAATAGCCTACAACATAAAAACATGATCATGTAACCAAAAAAAAAATAAAATTTAAAAAAACAAAACAAAAAAAAACTATAACTCCATGATAATAAAACCTAAGGGGTATTGTTCATTGTGTTCGTGGCAAATATTGGCACCAACTCCTTGTGATCAGCACTTCCAATAGCCTTCACCACTCTAACCAAATCTTTTGCGTGGATAGTCTGCAGTTCAGTTCTGTGTTCTTTCTTTACTACAGGTTCACTGGCTAGAGGGTTATGGTGACAGGGACAGGTACAGGATTAAACAAAAACATACATCGAAAACGAAGGGAGATTCTATCATATATATATATATATATATATATATATATGTATATTGTGCTTCTTGGCGCTCACTTGCTATGTGTGGGCAATTGACCGAAGGAAAAACGTCTATTTTAGAACAATTTTAAGACGCTGTCTTCACTGTTGAATACTGTTAGACTGATAGTGGGAAAATAAAGTTTAATAAACAGAGCCTCCCTGATAATGTGTTGTGCACGACTATGTGATCGTTAGCAGAGGAGACGACGTGTTAAAAGTGTTCTAGAATAGATGTCTTGCCCCGCTCAACTGGCCCCGCATAGAAAGTGATCGCCAAGAAACCTAAACCGTACGAACTCCATCCTGAAAATTTAATATGTAGCAACCACACAAGAAATTCACCATACAAAACACATCGTTCATAACAGGTAGAGAATTAGACGGAAGCACTCGGAACAGTTATAACTATAGACAATTCCTATATTCTTTCACCTCTGAAAAATGGAAAAAGGATAGAATGCTGAAAAAAATTAATACATACATATATATATATATATATATATATATATATATTACTTTTTTCAGCATTCTATATATATATATATATATATATATATTACTTTTTTTCAGCATTCTATATATATATATATATGTGTGTGTGTGTGTGTGTGTGTGTGTGTGTGTGTGCGTGCAGATATGTAGAAACATAGGAAAGAACACGTTTGGTAAATAATCCGGAGTTCTTTAGTATTTTCGTTTTTAATTTTAAAAAACAGTGCTCCATACACAAGTATAGCTTAAATTATAATTTTAAAAAAATATGATTCCTTCGCTACATAAGAGTTCTCATGTTTCAAAAACGATTCACTAATCCCTTGTATGTACACCCGAAGTCAAACCACCCTCCATCTATAATTAAGCATATCAATAGAGAAAAGAATCAGCATGAACTCCACTAATAAGAAAATATTCCAACAACACGGTAATTTTTATAACACAGCACTGAAAAAAAGCGGTTACAGAAACTCTAACATAAATATAGAAACAATAGCACTAACCAGAAGAAAAACAGGAAAAGGAAAATCATTTGGTATACCCCTCCATTCAACCAGATGGTTAGTATTAAGCTAGGACATAAGTTCTTAGCTTTAATTGAAAACACTTTCCTACTAATAGCAGATCTTTAATAAAAACACCTTAAAATTATTTTACAGTTGCACTGAAAACCTAGAAAGAATCATAAAAAAAACATAATAAAATCTTGGAAAAACACGCATGCCAAAATGGGTTTTTAAAAAAATCCTAAACAAAAATAATGAAAAAGTGTGATTGTAGAAACCCTGAAGACCGCCCGTTGGAAAATAAGTGCCGCACAAAATCTGTGGTATACGAATGCACTATCTCATCCATTGAGAGTCCGAACACTGATAGGATATACGTTGATTCAACGAAGAATGAATTTAAAATTAGATGGAGACAACACAAAAGCTCCTTCAATAATATTAGAAATAGAAATCAGACATCTCTATCCAAATATTTTTAAAAGAAATGAGTAAAATACCAAAAAGTAAAATGGAAAATAATAAATAGAACAAGAACTTGTAAAACCTGGAATGACCCATGCCCTTTATGCCTACATGAAAAATTACACATTATTAAGTTTTTAAATAAGGAAAATATATTAAATCATAGACATGAGTTAACGGTTTTCTGTCGATATCAACAAATTTTCGCATCAAATAATTAGCACAAAAAAAATAAATTTCAGAGTCTAATAAAAGGTTTAAAAGCTTAACCCAATCATAAGATAGAAAAACCCTTTATGAAGTCGTCAAAAAACAAATTGTAGTTCAGTGCAACGCATTTAAGTACGAAACAGCCCTTTAGAAAAAATAAATAAATAAAATAAAAAATAAAAGGATAAATAAATAAATAAAATAAAATAAAACAAAATTCTATAGACACTTAACGACATATTATGTTGCCATTCCGAAAGTGACTGATATGTAGATAAAAATTATCTCTTACGCCCCTTACCAAAATGGTCGCCCCCAGCTGTTTCCATATTAATTAATTTTGCGAATGAACATGCTTATAAAGATGAGTAAATTTCAAGATTGGTTATTCCTAAATTTTCGCTTGAGGATGAAACAGGGCTTGATACTTTATCTCGATGTAATTTTAATAATTATATTGAGATTTTCGGCTCTCGTTTTTGAAACATGAGAACTCTTATGTAGCGAGAGAATCATATTTTTTAATAATTATAACATATATATATATATATATATATATATATATATATATATATATATATATATAAAAATACTTTTACAAACTTTGGTGGTTGGTTTGCTCACACCAAAACAAGGAAAATATTCATATAAACATATGTCCGAAAATCTTTCGTTTTTGAGCTATTAATTTTAAAGAAAGTTTACTGTAGATGGTTCTGTGTTGTCATACAGACTAGGTTACATTTATCATCCGCAGTAGCGAGTTTAACAATAGCAGGATATTCATATCGTGAGAAGGCAGATATAATTTTTACAGACGGTCAAACGAATGGTAACCGACAGGCGGCTGCATCAGATAGCGTTTCCAGATCGAAGGTAGCCGAGTCATCCAACCTTTGAGCCTTTTTATCGTCACTTTGCTGAGACTGAATCCGTGGCACCACAGACTATAGATCGAGGAAGACCGAGATTCGCTCGTTCACGTTATCACTAAGAACACATTCTGCAAGCTGTCACAGACGATCCAGGTATCAGCACACGTCAAGTATCCCTAGCATGTCGTACACCTCATAGTACTGCATGGAGCATATTTCAATAGCAATTCCAGTATCCATTTGCAACATGTACCGGTTCTGCCCTCTGACCATTCACCACGGGAGAAGCTTTGCCGATTGTTTATTACACAAACTGTCTTCAGTCTTGTTTACAGATGAGGCAACATTCGGAAGAGATGGAATAAAAAATTTACACAACCAATATTTGTGGGCAGATCGGAATCCCCATGGTACAATACAGTATTACGATCAGTTTACGATTAATATGTGGGGTGGAATTGTAGGTGACTGCCTGGTATGTTCATATGTTCTTCCAAGTTACACCACATAATACTCACATTTTTCGCGATTCACTGGCTAGCATCTACTATGAAAGATGAATAGGTAGCGGAGAACTAATTCCATGGCCTGTACGTTTTCCTGACCTCAATCCTTGAATTTTCATCTGTGGAGCCACCTAAAATCTGGTTTATGCAGCAGATATTAATAATACAGAGGCTCTTCATCAACGTATCATGAGGGCTGGTGAAACCATTCGATACCGTGTGGGTGTATTTGAAAGGGTCCGCCAGTCAATAATCAGATGGGTGCATGCGTGTGGAAAATCAAGCGGATGATATTTTGAATGTTTGTTATGAATTGTTTTGGGTTACAAAGATGGCCTTTTGGATATTTTGTTTATATGGATATTTGACCTTGTTTTTGTATCAGAAACCAGCCTCCACATTTTGTAAAAGTATTTTTATACACCCCGTATACTTGTGAAAGAAAGGTGATGTATTTTTATGTTATTAATCTGACATTTTTATTCTATATTTTTTTTTCAGTTAGATTCATACGGTACAAGTCTCGTGGGCCACTCGAAGTAGAGGATTACATTAATGGGTAGTTTATTTGGATAGAAGGGGAATATAACGGTCAACCTTAGAATTGAACAAGTTAGGATTGTAGCGATCATGGAAACTTGCTTTTCGCACTCTGTTTAACAGGGCAGTGGTACGCTGGAAGAATCTCTTCGAGTGGAACTTCCTTCTCCCAATAGAATATGGGAGGTTTGTTACTATGTGAGTGTCATGGCGGGTCCTAGCCGTGGAGTTTAGAACTTATATATATATATATATATATATATATATATATAGATAGATAGATAGATAGATAGATAGATAGATAGATAGATAGATAGATATGAGGCATGTTCTGAAAGTAATTGGCTTGGTGAGATCGTATTTTTCTGTGGAAATTTAAAGATAACCTCTACAAATGCTGAACGAATTTCATTATCTTTTCATCGTGATATGTAAGTCGTGCAGGGATTGCAAGTTATTAGCAATTTCATTCTATCTTCGATCTTATTTGCTACGATGTATGCAATGTTGAATTGAACAAGAGTGCTTGTACACGACTCTAAACATTGCTAGGTATATCTTGGCTCAAGAAGAAAAATCATTCGTGAAAACGGCGCTTTTTCGTAGTAACAATTACCGTGACCCTACCGAATTTTAATCAGATTAGATCAATGAATCGATCTGATCTGTCACTCTGTCAAAGAGATTTCTGATAACGCTTTCTCAGATTTTTAATTTATGTATTTTTTTTTGTTCTAATTAAATGAAGTATATTAAGTTTTTTTTCTCTCTTTTTAAGTTCTAAATTAAACAGATTAACCGTAATTGAAAAACTAAAACATCACTCGTGATGCTTTATATTTCTTATTTCAATTACCTCATTGTATTAAACAAATGTGATTCTACTAAGTCTCTTGAACATTTCTCTTGTAATCTTTATAATGTACAGAACCAATAACATTTCCAATGAGTCAATTCAGTCATCTTTGGGGACATAATAAATCTCAGATGGAACCCTATCATCAGATATCTCTCCCAGTCAAGTATTTCAGTTTTCCTAAGTGTTGTCTACTTCCGTATGGCAAAATACTAAATGCATGAGAAAATCCCATATACCTATTTTAAATGCAATTTTATTTCAAGTAAATTGTAAAAGAAAAACATATATTTTTTTTTTACATGGCTCACTGGAAAAACTCGTTTTAATAATAAAAAAATGCATCCTTTTTCTATATCTCTTTTATTGCGTTATTGTTTGCATTTATTGTTGTTATTATTCTTTCTTTTTTGCGATAATTTGTAGCGGTTTGTTTTCGCTAGATTATCAAGTAAAAACAATTCACTTTAATATCCCGGCCTACTCTTGAGCTGTTTTCAATAATACTGTCATCGTGTTAAAATCATTTAACGCTTTGTTTTCCAGATTTTTAAGTCTTTTTCATTGTATTTTGGGGACCGTTACAATCTTGTGGCTATCATGTTAACCTTTGATGTGTTACATGATTTTGACTACTTACGAGAACAATAACCATGACAAAATGGCGGGATTGATTATGTCTACACTGCTTCTGATCAAAATGTTGTTAGAAAATGAATTCATTATTCAGAGTTGGATAAAGGCGTTAGTTAGAGCCAGTGACAGGAACCAAAAGATAAAGGCGTTAGTTAGATAGTGGATCTAACCAACGCCTTTATCCACTGTGCCATGTGTCCTTGAGAACACATGGCACAGCTGGATAAAGGCGTTGGTTAGAGCCAATAACGAGACAAAAAAGTGTGAGTTCAATACCCGGTTAAGGCAGTGGAGAACTTTTAGAGGGAAAATTAACAGGAGATAACTGATAACTAACATCCATTAAAACATGGCACGTTGAACTAGAACAGCCTACCACAGTGAGCGAAATAAAGGGTTCAGTTCGACATTCCAAACACCTGAAGAATGCCGGAGCGTACAACGGCCGAAACGTTGTAATAAATATGCCAACAAAGATGAGGACAATAGTCCGAATAATATAAATATTGTACATAATACCTCATCTCAGAAATATAGACAAAAAATGAATTCAGTAAATATACAAAAATAGAAAAGGGCGTAAGACAACTTATTCTGAGTGAATTAGAATTCCTCCATGGATTCATTATTGGTCACCACAACCTTAGCAACATAAAATATGCAGATGACACCGTGTTGATAGTAAACACGGAAAGGAAACTTCAACAACTTCTATAGAATGTAGCAAAGAAAAGCGAGAAAACAGAATGCATAATTTATAACAAAAGGAACAGCCCAACATGCAAAGTTCAAATTGGAAATACTAACATCCAACAATTTCAATATCTGGTAAAAGATTTTAATTAAAGGTAATTACGACAATGTAATCCATAGACGCATTGGCATAGTAAAAAATGCTTTCCAAAAGTTAAGCAAAGTACTAAAAACCAGAAAGTTTCATTAGAAACCAAAAAAAGTAGTGAAGTGTTATGAAGTATCAGTCCTCCTATATGGCATGACAGTAAATCCTAGACAATTTCTTCAACGATGAAGAGTAGACTTCAAGCAACGGAAATGTAGTTCTACAGAAGGATACTGAGAATACTATGGATCGAACATGTGAGCAACGACGAGGAAAAGAGCGCATAACTAGCGAATTTATATAAATGGATGACAAAACAAGGTTTTGGAGAGAAAACAAAAATACATGCAATACATTTATTAACAACTACAAAGGACAGAAAATCGTGGAGAGCCATGATCGCAAACTTCCTAAAAGGACACAGCACAAATAGAAGAAGCAAAAGGCAAAGAAACAGTGTTTAAATCGGTCAAAATAGGAATTCATGACATCTGTACATGTCAGTCATCTATTTATAAATTTATGCCTTTACAATAAAACTTTAAATGTTTGGACGCCAAGAAATCTTTGAATGTAGTTTGAATGTAGTTTCTGCATCTTCTATACAACGGAATGCGTTTTGGTTTAAAAATTGTGAAGATGCATGTAAAATGGTAGTGAGTCGTTGAGAGATCCAAGATAAATATGATGGATGTGGTAAATTCTCGAATCCCGAGTCAGTAATCTTCTGCAGTGTTATCTTGATGACATGTTGTCGAGCATTGTCATGAAAAGAATTGAACTTCATCGATCGCCTAGTGTCAGTCGCATCTTTCTTAACTAATTGTGCATTTCTTCCAGTTGCTGGCAGTAAACTTGGGCAGTGAAGATCTAAATAGATTCCATGCAACTATAATGGATAATGCCAAGTACTTCGTCAAGATGTAGCCACTGAGTTGCTTTTACGATTGTCATAAAGAATTTTTTTTAATTACAAGTCACTATTCGATGAAGAAATACAGCATCGAACACACTTCAAAACGTCGAACTCTTTGACTGAGTTCCTGTGGAACCCATTTATCGAGTTGCCTCACTTTTTTCTTGAGATGGTCCGATATTTTCAAAATGCGGACACCCATTATCCGAGACATTTCTCAGACACTTTGCCGTAGGTTTTGTTCGACTAGTGTTAATTGTCAATTGCAGTTGCACATCCTTTACCACCTTGATCTTCAAAGCTTATGTCCCTACTGCGAAATTCCAGAAACCTCCGCTGTACTCTCCTATCATATTTGGATCCTTTATTTTGCTAATGAAGGCTGTAGTTTGGGAAGTGTTACAACCAAGCTTGAACTACGACCAATCTTCAATTTGGAGTAAATAATGTTTTAAGTTACATTCTGAAATAGAGATTTATATAAAATTAACAAAACAGAGGCTTTTATCATTAGAATTGATTAATATACTTTTGTGCGACTATTTTAATATTATATTAGAACATAACTGAAATGTTTATTCCAAACTGGAAATTATTTTCCGGACCAATTTATACAAACTTGGTGAAAAATTGGTAAATGATTCCTTGTGCCAAAGTCTGAGTTGTATTTATTTCTTGGCTGAAGTCCAAATATCTACATTTGCACCCAATACGGTATTCCCAAACACAGACTAGAAGACTCAAAAGATGTCGACGAACGGATATCGGGCCGTCTTCTAGCCCTGACCTGAACTCACTAGAATAAATAAGGTGAGTAGGGCGTTTGGGATCAGGCGAATATGAAGACATCTCCCTTCAAAAGCTTCCGTCTCGGGAATATCATAAATCATACCTGGGGGATAAGGTGTCCAAAGATTTCATGGTTAAAATTTGCACAGTTTTTTGTTTGTTTGTTTGTTTTTGGGTATCCTATTGAGGTTATAACTGGAAATAATAAAATATTTTCATAACATTTATAAGTTCTATTAATATCGTTTGTCTATTAAAAGGTTTGTTCACGTAATGTATCTAGTGATACTTTGTGATGATTGAATGACTGTAAATATCTACTTAAAACCAAAACACACTCCTTCATATTCTGCCAGACGTAAATATTCTGAACCTCGAAAATCATTCCTAATGGTTAGTTAAAGTGTTTAAAGTGCATTAGTTATACGGAGCATAGCACTGCCGGGCTATCCAGGTGCAAATGAATGTGAACTCCATCGGCCAATCAGTTTAAATTGCCATAATAAAATAAAACTAATCATCTGGATTCTGAGGAATAGAGCACACAGCAGAATTAGACTAGAGATATGACAAAAACAGCGAGCGTTCGCTAGAGACACTGGAACAAGGAATGCAATATTTATATTCAGAATGATGTCAGAAGGAGCAATACCATAGCAAAAGGGTGTATGCCTATATTTTATAGATTTTGCAAAAGCGTTTAATGAAAAGCGTTTCAAGAACTGTTGGAATTGCTAGGTAACGTTGATATATTTGCGAAGGATATTAAAATAACCCATAGCCTATAACGCCAACACAGCACCGGTGTACATATAGAAAATTAACTCAGCAAATATACGAAAATAGAAAGGGTGTGTAAAACAAGGATCTGTCTTCTCACCAAAAAATCAGTTCCCTGAGTCACGCCAAAAAGTTTTTTCTCGCCCGAGCCCATCCTTTAATTCTATAAATCAACCATTCGACCTTTCATGGAATACTGCTGCCATATATGGTCTGGTGCCTCCGCTTTTCATCTTAAGGTCATCCACAAAATCCAGAGACGGATATGCAGTGGGATTGGTCGCGATCTGGCATCTCGTCTACAGTGGTTCTCTCACAGACGTGCCGTCGCCTCCCTCTGTCTTTTCTACAAATAATTTCACGGTAACTGCTCCGACGAGCTACTTTCGCTAGTTCGCAGACTGCATGAATTTAAGCGTGCTACTAGGCTGGCATCACGGTCCCACCCTTTCACTGTCAAAACGGTTAAATATGGCCGTCTCTTCTACTCCAATAGCTTCATGTCTCGCACCTCTCGTCTGTGGAATTCCCTTCCTATTACTTGTTTCCCTGAGAGCTATAATCTCCAATTATTCAAATGTAATGTCAATCGACATCTACAGGTGCCCTGTCCTTCTCTTCATCCTTTCCTCCATCCGGCCTCTTTACAATCGCATCCACCCTGTAACCACTTGCATGCTAGTGGCATCCCGCCTAGCTTGGGGTGAAATGTTTTTAAAAAACAACTTATCCAATCTATACAAAGTCTCTGGGAATACCATCGAACGAATTTGTTGACAACGACGAAATTTCAGAGATAAATGAAAGAAAAAAAAACAGTTATTCTGAATCCCAGAAAGTTTCTGTTGGAATATCTATGGCACCGAAGTAGGAAAGAGGGATCTGAATATATGATAATTCGAAGACAGAGTGAAGGCAAGAGAGTCAGATGAAGGCAACGCATGACGTGCCTAGCAAGCTTTAGTAAATGGATGGTTGAAAAGGATTAAGGAAACATAAGAAAAAGACGCAATTTGTTAAGAGGTGTAAAGAACATTTAACTGTGGAAAGACATCATCACCAACGTCCTAAATGGACACGGCCGCTAGTTATGATGGATACAAACATAACTTTCATATTCCACTTTTTCTTTCTTTCACGTCGTCTAACAACTGTCATACGTTCATTAACGTATTCACAACTTTTCCTGCTTGAGTGACGTAGTCAGTCTGAATTTGAATGCTGTTTGAGTTCATCCAGTTTGTTTAGATAGAAATCGTTTGAACTTTTCCAGGTATATCATCTTCCGAGAATATTTTGTAAATTCCCTCTTATCTGCGTTTCGTTTTTAGTCTTGGTATAATTTATTTAGATTTATTTATTCTGCATCGAAAGGAAATTCTTTTTTTTTTTTTTTTTTTTTCTTTTAGATTTCCTGTTTAGCTACATGATTTTTGTTCTACCATAGTTTCCATGTTTGGAATAATCTGTAATCAATTTTTCTCCTCTCACTTCTTTTTCTTTGTCTGATTCCTCCCGCTTTCATTTTATCCCCAGCGATTATAAGGAATTATTATTATTATTATTATTATTATTATTATTATTTGCAAGACAACATCTTAGCTATCAAGTGGGCAATGTGAAAAACAGGTTCTTTTACAAAACGAACCCTATCCTCTTCCAGCCCCACATCATTTCTCACATTTGGACTGATTTTCTTATTCATTACATTTCAAATTCTTTTAGCGTCTTTGCAAAGTCTTGATATTTAAAGTATCTTTTGTGTCTTCTAGTCACTAATTAACTTCCTTTTTTCCTTCATTACAACAATTAAGTCGAATTCCTTAGCTATGATAAGGTTGTCCATTTGAATCCCATAGACTTACATCATTTTAGAGTACTTTTTCTATTCGTGCCATTTATTTTCATGTTCGAACCCACAATGTTTGCACAGTTCTTAATGAATTACCTCATCCACATTAAGATCTACATCCATACTATATATATTCAGCCTTTTATCCAGTTTAGCACACAAAATGAATTTCAATTTACATGTTTGAGAGTAATAAATCCATTATAACATTTATGTCAATCCTTTCCGATTGAATTTGAATATCTGGTTTCTTTCATTTTGACTATTCAGATATGCAGTGATAATCGCTTTCTTTCTCATTTTATTTTGCCTTCTCGAAGTCACTTCAGGTGCCAAAGAGAAAAGTTGCTATTCTAAACACTCAATCTTCGAGGCTAGTGTTGTTTTGCAAAGACAATATTTTTGATGAGTATTTTCCGAAAAGATCACTTAGAATAACAAATGTTGATGGAATTTATTTCGTCATCTGCAAAATGTTGTTCAAGTTTTTGCGGCACTGGCAGGAAATATAAATACTCTCACTAAATAACTGCCATTTTGGGAATAATAATACCTCATATTATCGTTTCTGGAATACATGTTGACCAGGAAAATAACTTCCTGTGCCTACTTCCATCCAAGTGGAAGAAATACATTGCTTCAAGTCTGCTTCCAGGAATGCAAGATCCCTATATTACGCTAGACAATCTTTTTCTCTAGAACCTATGTTTTATATTTATATACGTCTGCTATTCGTTAGGGTATCGAATAGTGTTGCCATGTCTGGTCTTGTGCTCCTGTTATATATTTAAAGATTCTTGACAAAATCCAAAAAATAATCTGCAATATTATCGGTGCTGACCAGGCATCTCAGTTTCAGATACATTCTCGCCGCTGTAACGCGGCTTCTCTTTGCCTCTATAAATAGTAATTTTTATTGTTCAGATGAGCTTTTTTCTGTTGGTGTCTCAAGTTCCTCAAATGAAGCTCAAGACGAGTAGCTAATCCCCCCCCAGACACACCTAGGCAAAGAAAGGTTCTATGCTAATTGTTTATCACACTATTCGTTCCTGGATTCCTGCTTTCCTGTTAACTACGATATTCAAATGTTAATGTAATGCCAAACATCATCGTTGATCTCGGCTTCTTTCACTCTATGTGACTTATGGCTTATTATCCCACTTGAGGGTGGTTTGATTGAATCGAAACTGAAACGTAAATCAGGGAAATAGAATTAAGAAGTTGTTATTCTTTAAAATAATGATCCCATAATCACTATAAAATTCGAAATATTGATTTTCACCTGGACTCGAACACCGGCACCAGTAGTAATGTCCCATATACTTGACCTACTTTGTATAGGAAAAAAAAACGTCGTAATTATTTATACAATAACTGTCACTACAAGTTATAAAATAATTTTTATACTTATATCCCCAAAACTTATTCAGTTATTTATTTTTGCCTAATTTCAAAATTTATATATTTATATTATAAAAATGCTATGTACCTCATCTTATTGGCTTAAAAAGATGCAGAAAATTCTATTCAATATTTACTGCGCTTATAGTTTTTATTTCATACACTCTGTGTGTGTGTGTGTGTGTGTGTGTGTGTGTGTGTGTGTGTGTGTGTCTGTGTGCCTGCGTGCGTATGTTGTGTGAGCGCGCGCAAGTGCGTGTGCGCGCAAGTGCGTGTGTGTGTGAATGTCCAATCATATGGAAAATACATTTTTGGTGAGTGTATAAGGCATTTACCTCCCTTGAATTAATCATAACATTTTTTTTTTTTTTATCAAAAGATTTCGGCATTTAACTATTTACACCGTATATTGTTTTATGTCTCCTCTTGGATTTAACTGCGAATAATATTTTTCATGGAATATTACAAGTTGAAAAATATATTTTAATAACTAAAGAAGACTGCACACTTAATGTCATAAGAAAAATAAAATCTTAATCAGGATTACAATTATTCTGAGAAAAAAATGATTAAAAAGATTAAACCTCGTTTATTTGTAAGTAATAGATTGAATTTAAAATAATCCTTAAAGTATTTGACTTGTGTTCATTTCCTAACGAGAAATCTTTCGCTTTACTTGAATGTGATCATTATTTTAAAGGGCAGACATGAATTATTCCCCTTACATCATCCGATTCTTTCCTAAAAGAGCGACGCTATGAAATTATAGACAATAAAAAGCACTCAAGAATTTGCATAACATTCTAATAACGTTTAAACCGTTTATTTTCCTGTTCATTTTTTATTTTTTTATTAAATTAAATTTTAATTGTGATCCTCTAAAACAACAAAAAAAACAAAACTTTATTTTTTGCCTTTGCACAAGATTATCTCATATTAGTAAACATATATAAATATATATATATATATATATACGTGTGTTTGTGTGTGTGTGTGTATTGATTTATCAAAGTACATTTTTTTAATTTATTTTATAAATATTAATGTAGCTAAAGTATATATTTTTTTTTAAATCTAAAAGAATATTTTCATAAAAGAAAAAGTAAAATGTACTTGAGTATAAATATTATTTATTTGTTATTTGCAATGAAAAACGTTTATATTTTTATTGAAAACCTTTGTCATGAAAAACTATTTATTTGGGCGTGTTAAATAATTTAAATAAAATTATTACTCATTAAAATTCGCTGTTGCTAAAACTTTGATGTTGAATGAGTAGTTAGAGTTTTCTCCCTTGATAAGTTTTGCCTTGCTTTTTTTTTCTTCTTTTCACCGCGATAGCGCTGTATACGTAGATAAATTTGTAATGTAATATGCAAGGGGAAATTGCGGGTTAATATTATAGAAAATGGGACTAGAGAAACGAGTTCAATTTCCACTATTGCTTGTGGGTAAAGCGTTAGTCCATTTTAATCGCTCAGATCTGGTATTATTGCCGTCTACTACTTTTAAAATTTCACTTAACGAAACCTGTAGCATGTGATCAAGAAAGGAGATGGGCGCTTGTAAAAATATTACATTACGAAATGCCAGAAATAACACACCGAGGAAATATGACGCCATAGTGCAATCTGAATTTAAATATGAGAGAAAGATTAAGAAAACTTATCAGTTTACTAACTGAATTTGATCTTTCTAGAACTTTATAAAACAAATATGAAGGTTTGAAAATGTTCTTAATAGAAAGTTATAAATTTTAAATCATGTATTTTTCGAGTCTGATTTTGACAACAGAAATCAGATTAATAAAAACATCGAGATGTCATCACTTTACACTTGAGCTGGCTAGATGTAACCGTAAGTTATATGCTAACAGTTTCTTTTCTCGCACTTCTCGCTTGTGGGAAATCCCTTCCAGCCAACTTTAATTTCCCAAAATTTAATTACAATGTCGATCGCTATCTAGTGTCCTACTGATTATTTTTTTTCTCTTCCGGCTCATTAGTAATGTTTCTGTTTCTAATTCTTCCACACTCAGAAACCCTTGTGTCTTGGTGGCTTTACTACCTTGTTTGGTGTGAAATGGATTTAAAAAAAATTGAGCTAAATCTGTGAATAACATTTGATAATGACGATACTTGTTTTGATACCTGTGTGCGCATGCCCGTGAGGGTGCGTCTGTGCATGCGCACTTCAATGGTGGTTTTATTTAAGTTTGCGATTTATTACGCATTGTATTTGTTCGGTATGAGTATAAACATCGATCTGTAATAGTTTTTATTCTCAACTCTCTGATATATTTGGTTTGGTTCTTTGCGAAATATGAGATATATTGAATCCCCTTTGATTATATTTCATTCTAAAATATTACATGGTTTAATCATTTGCCTGTTTTAATTCAGAATACACATTCGATATTTTGGCTCATTTATAATAAATGTGAAAACATATCATTTAAAATAATATAATTTATTATTGATACTAATCAAAGGAAACAAATATCACCTCTTCCTTCTCTTCCTTCTTCAATATTTCAGCCTCCTAACAAGGGCCAAATATTTTTCATGATTTTTGTCATTAAAACTATCCTGACATATATGGTTCCCTGTTTAAATACTTTTCATGTTCATGGATAGTTTAAATACTGATGTCCATTCGCAAAATACTGTCCAGATTAGCATACCAATCCATTGACGGCTTTGTTACAATTCTGCTTATTTCTTAGTTTCTTCCTTAGTTTGTTCTTATCCGTTTTCTGTCAAAAGGAAACTTGACTTGAAAAGATTCCCCTTGGGATTTCACATACGTAATACATCGCCCTCTCTAATTTTCAAAATTGGGACTACTTCTAGAGGGATCGCCATCAGCTGCCTCCTCCCATTCTTCATGGGCTCTTTCACACCATTTCAAAGCGACTTTTAGAACAAGTTAGACGACAAAAGTGACCAAAAAAGAAAACCTAATATATCACTGAACTGAAATAACGGAAATATTTGCTCAACATTTCAAATAAAATCAGCACGAGATATGAAAAATCTACTCTCTGATTACGCAATAAGGTCCTCTCTAATGATTCGACAAAACAAAATGTTCTCGTCGCTGTTCAAAACATCTGCATATATTATGGACAAACCTCGTATATGTATTCGATTGATTATATCTTCTATTTACAGGATCGATCAACCTATTAGCGTAATTCTTAGTGTATCATCAAAGTATTAATTGATGTTCTTGTTTTGCTTGATGAGCGGGTTAGGGTTAAGGTTAGAGTCAGGGTTAGTGTTAGGGTGAGGGTGAGGGTTAAGACGAAGGTTAGTGTTAGGATTAGGATGAGGGACTAAGAACGAGAATTCGGCAGCCCAAGTTCGAATTCCGCCTGAGTTCGTGATGTTCACTTCGTCTCTAGCCCAGCATCGGTTTTAATTAGCAAGACCGACTCGGCTCATTTGATTTGAGGTGGCAACCAGTTTAGGAGAATAAAAACTCTGAATTAAAACCAGCCTGAAATGGGATAGGACCCGTGAGGGTAAATTTTACTAGACACGTTGCAACTATTTTAGCTGAAATGCATAAACGAGTGGTTTATGTGATGGTGACGCCATTGTATATGCTGGGATTTATATTTTTCTGTTCATGCCATGTGGGGGTTTATGATCAAAGATTGAATGACAGGCAGTCGACTCTAACCTCTAACACCTTTCACAGTATCCTTGTACAAATCATGAATGCCGTGGTCTGTATAGTTTTAATAATTCCTTAAAACCTTAAATCATACAATCTTACCTCTAGGGCTTTTTTTAAGCAAAGTTCCAGCTAATATTAACCTTCACATGCCTTTATTTACTCAACTCTCTCTATATATATATTCCTTTTGATGTGTAGCACGTCTTACTTTGCTTATTTATGGCTATACACACTCGGTCTTCTCGGCTAAATGAGATTTCAAAATCGCACAGTTTATTATCGGTTTTCTATGACAGCCTATGACTAAAGTTGATACCATTTACAATGATATTTGAAGCCATATTATTTGAACAGTTCTAGACTATGAGTATCTTACCCTGTCGTACATATTTTTGACATAAATTTTATTCTAACTTATTGCTTTCACTTATGCTTGATTTGTTTTACTCTATCGTTTCTCCGACGAAGAGGTATTTTCAATTTTCTGCATTTTGTTTATTGTTGCTTCAGTCTTTTTTTTTTCTGATCTATTTTATTATGAACTAGCAGCAGGGCCCGGCGTTGCCCGTGCTTGATTCAAAAATCGTACGACTCATACAGCAATCGCTATCACTTGACTTAAAATATTTTTGCCCTTCCATGCATTTAAATGAGTGCCCTTTGCCGTACTGATGTTGCTACATGCCTTACTTCTTGTCTATCTCACACTGCGAATTTTTTATAAGCTCTATACTAAACATTAAATCTGTTACGAAAAAAGAACTAAACAAAATGAAACCAAAACGATCAGCTTTAAAAAAAGGACTGGTAACTGGAAAAACTGAATGAAAAAAGAATGTTAACAACAAATAATTTTCACACCCAACCCAGTTCTGCGGAATCAGAATCAACGTTGAGTTTAAGCAAGCGAATGAGCCAACTGGAGTAAAGTGCCATGCAGATTTAAATGTTTCCCACTTGTGACGAATGCAGCTTTCGATTTTTCTTTGCATGCTAGCATGCTAGTTAACATTCGTGTCAGTCAATTGTTGGCTCTCACGCAGGCCAATAGAATATTCCTGCGTATTTGTGGCAGCCAGCTATAGGCTTTCACTCTGAACAGTAGAAAATGGCCGCTAACTACATAGAAATTGCCGTAGAAACATGAAAAAATCGATTATTTCCATTATCGATGGGAGTTCGAAAAGGCAAAGTCGGTCTTGGCATTTCCGCTAACTTGGAGCATGTGCATGTAAATTTTGGTGCAAATCCGTCGAAAATTGCGGCCGTGCATTCGTTACACACACACACACACACACACACACACACACACACACACACACACACACACGCACACACACACTCACACACACACACACACACACATACACATCCTGCCTTTTATAGATAGAGATAAAAGAATAAAGAATTGTCTACTGCTTCAATATTTCCACGAGTGTCCATTTTATTTCACTTCTCCCTAGTTCTTAATTTCTTTGTAAGTTTTGTCTTACTCATTTTACATTTCCTTGTTAGATTCCCTCATGTTTCCTACGTATTTATCTCTTGGCCTTTCTTCAAGCGCTACTAATTATAATTTCACCGTTCTGTTATGCGTATTTTTTTATTTCCATTTTGTCATACTTTTCAAAGGCGCCAACGTTAATGTTATCTCCTTTTATGTACACACAGTTGCTATTGTCCCTGGAATGAACAGTATTACGCATAGTCATTTCGAACTTAGTCTGTCAGTCATCGATTGTACCTCCTTTTTTGTCCAACTGAGAACATCACAAGGGATTTTTCATATTTATTTAACCTTCATCAACATCTATTATTTTGTGCATTGCAGTTCATTCTTCCGTGTGATTTCTGTCTTCTGTCAATCGAGTGGTATATTTCGCCTATTATATATCCTGTCACGTTTAGCAAATCGAACGTGATCTGTCTGTAATTGCTTGAACTCCTGTGTCAGCATAGTTTTGGATTAAAGTTTTTCAGATTCGAGTGAGAGTACTACATTTTGGAAATTGCTGAGACAGTCTATCCTGTAAAATTTCTTATCTTAATATCTCTGGATTTCATGTGAACTTTAAATGATTTTAATTCGACATAATACGTTTGCGTTGTACAATCTAATGAAAACACGAAATCATATTTCTCATACGTAACATTATTACTTATATATGTCTGGATCATTTCAATAACTGCCGCCGAGTGGATGTGTGACCTTGGTGTTTTCCCCCAACGTAGATTTTACATTCTCCAGAAGATGTAAAAGGCTCTCTCCTTATATATCATCTTGTCATTCTGTTTTATCCTACGGGCGTATATTCTTGGCACAACTGAGTTGAACACATGTTTACATTTTTTTTAAGGCGCGTCTGAGCACCTAGCGGCTAGGAGGACCCCTGATGAATTTGGCTTCTCTGATGGGGAATCAAATTTCAAAATGAATTTCCGCTAAAATGTCCTGAGAAATGTGTTTATTTTGACAACTTCATATTTCATTCCAAACGTTGTGTTTGTATGTGTGTGTTTCTTCTTGATTTGTAATACACGGTTCTATTCTTTCTACCAAATCTTCCGTATATACTCGTGTAACATACGAAATCACGTGTCGTGCGACCTCCAGATTTTCGTGTATAAAAAATGATTTTATCATGTATCCGTGTATCACCCGAGTTCCTTTTTTGAGAGACCAAATTCCCATAGACTAACTTTTTTTTCTTTTCATCCCAACTTCTAGTTAAATAAATTCAAAAGTAAAAGAGAATGCTAAAAATATCGTTAGTAACGCTATACTCGTTGCGTAAACAACGAGAAACGAGAAACAACTAGACATCTGATAAATATAAGCAATGGAAAAAAAAACGTATCGTTGCTATTTGTATTTTATAATATGATACTAATGTGTGACATTTACAGACATTATTATTGGATCAGTTTTATCAAAACCATGTTTATTTTAAATTCACCGGTATTTTTGGACTACAGTAAATGGATATACAGTTTGGTCAACGGTGTAGCCAGAGCCAGGAATACATATGCTAATTTTATATCTCGTATATGATGTGACCCCCACCCCTCGCTTTAAAATTAACTTCCAAATGAGGTCTTCAGAATTCGCTCGATACGCAAGTATGTAAGATATTTGCTATTCTTGGTCGTTTCAGCTTTTCTAAGACTTAGTTCTGCTACTTATTACTCATTAGTATTACTGATATATGCTAAACTTACTACAGAATCAGAATGCATTGAAACTAATGCTTATTAGGAAGAAAGTAAATTTCTGTGCGAATTTATGGAATAACAAATATTTACATTATTTACAGTCGGCTAATAACCTTACCTTTGTTATTATTATCACAACGTTTAGGTCATAGTGTGCCGTGAATCTTATCAAGTGCTTGTCTAGCTGTTTAACTTCCAGGAAACATCCAACTTAACGGTTTATTTAATCTATGGGTGGAGATTGATCTAGAAAAGGACGAAGGAACAAGAAAAATCTACCACCGTAGATTAAATAAACGATTCAGTTCCAAATCCCCTAAAGATTCTCCGGAACAACAAACTCCGGAAGAAGGCCGGCGAACCGTTTTGATAATTACAATGAAGACAATGTTGCGTCAGTGGGAAGAATTGGGAAGACATTGATCGTGTTGAAAATTGATATTCAGAAGTCTGTATCTTTAATGTCTTTAATCAATATCTGTCTATATTTCTGAGGACACATGGCACAGTGGATAAAGGCGATCCAGTGACATGAGCCAAAGAGTGTGAGTTCAATACCCGGTTAAGGCAGTGGAGAACTAATAACTGACACCCATTAAACATGGCACGTGGAATGAGAACAGTCTACTCCAGTGAGCGAAATAAAGGGTTTAGTTTGACATTCCAATCACCTGAAGAAGGCCGGAGCGTACAACGGCCGAAACGTTGTAATAAATATGGCGACAAAGATGAGGACAATAGTCCGAATTCTATAAATAATGTCTTTAATCAATGCCATTAAGCACCAAGGGGAAATAAAAATTTATCGCTACCACAAGACTTTAGTATTTTTATTATTGTCAGAATTACTACAGATTCATTTTCATCATTTATTTTCGTATTGGTAGCATTGGTAATTATTGTAATAGTAGCAGTATTAGCACCGCTGTAGTAATTGCCGATTATTTCCAAAGATTCTTATTTTCTGCTGAAGTTAATTAATTTTATAAATCAGATTTCAAACCACTACTCAATTATGGATTTTCTTTCTTTCTTTCAGAATTGAATATTATTCGTAAACATATCGCGTAATTTAGGGAAGTGTCCTTTATATAAAAAAATATTGTTTACCATTTAATTTAAAACCAGTAAACATATATTATTCTGTATCTTAAAAATCATCATTAAAAAATATGAATAAGGCTAAAAAATAGTTTTATTTATTTTCTTTCAAAAACAGACAAAAACATTTTTTCTGCTAGATTTATGTTTAATTCTTATAATTGTTCTTATTATGTAAATATAGAAAAAGATAACAGAGAAAATATATTTATTTTAGGTTTCTATCAATCGCAAAAAAAACATTATTATCCCTAATTTATTTTAATAGTTATTTTTATATACATTATTATTTTATAAATAAATCGAAAACAGGGTAATTCTCATAAAAAAACAAATCTCATTTATAAGATATTGTGTTAAACAAATGAAAAAAAATGATGCAAGCATCAACGTACGATTTCCGTTCATTTTTCTGGTTTAGAGATATTAATGAATATTAGCTTACTCCAGCAGAAACCATTTTGGAGATAGAAAAATTGTGCAGCATCAATATTTTAGGATCCTGTCTGCCTACCTGTGAAATCTTATCCGTGCTATATCACTTACAATCAATATCTGTGACCAAGAGACACTAATTACAACGATATATTTATCTTTTTTCGCTGATTGTTTTACTTTTAAGAATAAAGTTCAGATATATTGCTCCTTCTTTATTTTGATATTTTTCTCGTTTTTATTATTCTTTTAAATTACCGCCTTTTCTCGCATTGAAACGCAACTTGTCCTGTTAAAACTTGAACCTAAACGAACCTGAAGAGATATAATCACTAAAGATAATATTTAGAAAATATGGTGGATTCTAATGAAGCTGCGAATTCTTCTCTACGAGTTTCGACCTTTTCTGTTAAGAATAACACCCCCTCCACTAACTAGGTGAGGGAGTGATGAACAGAGAGAGAGAGAGAGAGAGAGAGAGAGAGAGGGAGAGTTCCAGTTTCTGTGATACTAATGATTATCACTTGCCCCTTTTAGTGTATGCTTATCAAGTTTATGCTATATTCAAGCTCGTAAAATGTACGATTTATCTCCATAGTTTCTTAAAAAGAAAAAAAAAACGCCAAAAAAACAAAGTATTTATTTATTTGCGATTTATAAATCTAAAAATATTGAAATTATTTATTTTCTTTCTTGGCAATCTCAATGAATAATTTCGTAGTAAACAAATATTCATGCGTCAAAAATAAGTAAAAAATGATCCGCACTTTCACCATAACATATCTGTAGGTTTGTCTAACTTCTGCTCATACATGCTTATAGTTGGTCCTATTTTGGTCAAAGGGATCGAATGTTGAGCTTGATAGCGTCAGTTTTCTTGCTACTGTTACAAAGTAAACATGGCTGCCCCTTTACGACTTATGCATCATGAAGGAACAATAGTATCAACTATAAGCCCACATGAGCAGACGGCTTTTATTGTGAAAGCGCGGATATTTTTTACATACGCTTTTATTTATATATTTTCTGCTAATTTTCCAATGTTATTTTTATTTTTATTGTCCCCTTTAATTCTTCAAGACCCGACACTTGGCAGAAAGCCAAATTCTTTCAAAGATTTAAGAAATTCCCCTGGCTAAATTCTCAATCGATCTCGATATCGAAAAGTGAATGCCTTATCGAATTTGCGGACGCATGTTCAAAATAAATATATCTAAAATCAAATATAATCTTTACAAAATATGGATTAGCACTTAAATAGTTTGTCAGCTTCTCACCGTATCATCTTTGGATGTCTCATGTTTCATGTATTGAAAATTCGTCATTTGGTTGCCGTGGGTAGATCTAGCCTTTAGCTGTTCAGGGGTGGACGTGACAATCTGATGGAACGTGCCCTCGTTAAAGTGTTCTTTGGTACTTTTGAAGAATCTATTCCCCATTCTTTGGTAGCTTGCGTTCTGGTTTGATGTTGATATTATATGCTTTGTTTAGATCCATAATAAAGCGGTTGATGTTTTTGCTTGGTTCAAATTTTCTGATATCACGTAGTGATTGCTGCCGCATGATTAGTGAATAGACTGTGGAGTTATAGTTGTTCAAGTCGAGGCAGATTTTAGAGTGGCCAACATTTTTTATAGGTCTGACTGAAGTTCGGCGTTGACCGCTTTTGTCCGATGTGTAGAAACGATTTTGCGATTCAGGATAGCTGCCCGCTGTTACTTGATGAGATCGGTGCCAGTGAAAACAGTGTAATCCATTTATCATGCTGACACCAGTTGTTATTTGCATGAGAGAAGAAACGAAACAAGTACCTCCATTGAGGCGAAAAGAAAAGAAGGCAAGACTTGTTAATATAAAATTCTTTGTATTGTTGATACAGCTGATATCTGCGTAATGTCTCTTTGTAGCCAAAAGTATAGTTTGTAGAGCCTGGAGTTGATGCGTGTATCTGGCCGGTTGGACGAGGTTATTGGTGGTGACGTTCAGTGTTTGTCAGTGGCGTATTCCTTGGTGCCTCATCTTTAGCTGCGATTCTGTTTTAGTCGTTATGAGCGGCGTTCTTAAAAGCAAACGTGGTGAACCATAAACACATCTAATTTTTTATGTTTTTTTCGTTGTTTTTATGGCAACATTTTTGATTGGCTCCTTTTATTTATTTATTTTATTGCTATTTTATATTTTTTGAGGGAATTCCTTTTGTGAGTCGGATGTGATGCTCGGAGCCTTTGTGCAAAGGGCAACTTTCACATCCGATCGACATGAAGAGTGAATCAGAAAGGGATCTAACGTGTAACAGAGTATAACATATGCTGCTAATCAAACATATTGCAACGTTATTATTATCATAATATTCACAGACTTTCACATTTTTAAATTTGTGCAGACAGGAGCTCAAGGTTTATATAAGTTTCTTTAAAAAGTTTGTTGTAAAACAATTTCATGCTGATATAGTTTCATTATTTTGGTATCAGACGAACCAATGTTTAATCAGTTATGTCTTTATTGTCTTTGAATGTTGTTACTTACAAAGATTAAACATACTTCATTTATGAATTTTTCATTTGATTAAAATGTTAAATTCTTTCTTTAACGAGAATGATAATGCAAACAAATTCAGAATAAGGAATTATTCAGAATAATGAATGAGTGTTCAATTTCTTTTAGATGGAAACCTCGCCTTTCAATGTTTTGTGGGTCACTTGTCGAAATCTCTACAGTCACAATATTTATTTTTTATATTTGTAGAGATTTTAAATTCGGTCGGTCTTCCTAAATCTAAGAGATAGCGCATTGTCAGTACGTCTTGTCAGTACATATGGAGTGTTGATTATTATGTCCTTCGGTATGGAACGGTAGGCCCGTGTTTTTTGTTTTCTTTCAGCAAATTCTTTGTGCGTCTCGTAATCATCTCGTGGTGTTTCGTGCATGTGGTCCTTGTTATGAACTTGCAGACTGAGGTACGTGAGTTCGCTAAATCAAAAGAAAATCTCAGTAGGAAGATTGTGTCTTTATTGTCTTTGAATGTTATTACTTACAAAGATTGAACATACTTCATTTATGAATTTTTCATTTGACTGAGCTTGTGAATCTCCTCATATAAAGAAATACCTGGCTTCTTTCTTAATTGATAATTCGTTAATAATACACAACTGCAGATCGATTGGAAAGGCACTCAAATACGCTACATATTTACTTAAGACGAACCTTTTTTTAAAAAAATCTCTCATCTTCCCTTTTTTGTGATTACCAATAACAATAAAACTCCCCCGATCAGAACTTACAATCTTATTGCAATATGATACTAAATTTCAACCGTCCTCTGACCCAGTCAAATCACTCAATATTGTTTTATACTGATACCTCAACTGCTAGTCATGTTTTTCTTTTTTAATTTCTTCAGGGATGATTTTCACCCGTTGACGAATCTTCTAAATATTAGATAATTATATAATTGCATTTCAGAAATAGAATATTTTCAACTACTCATGAATTCCATTATTTAGTATATTTTTTTCTTTCAAACTAGTTTTTAAATAAGAATAATTTTTCATATCTATCCTTACATTTATTTTCTTTACTTCATGCACATAATATTTCATAGACTAGATAATCTTCTTCTTACCAATTTTTCTTTACCAGTTGACATTTTTTTTATTCTTTTATGTATTTCTCAGACTCGTATCTACAACTTACTTGAATTTATACATGATTTTTTTTAAGTGTTTTATTTTATTTTCTTGCAATATCTGAAAATGAATTCTGAAACTAAACGTTTCTAATATTTCATATCGTTTTGGAACTATTATCTTTTATTATTCTGAGAACCTGACTATTACAGATAAACTATTGTAATTGATTCCACATCTTGCTTCAACTAAAAACCGACTTTTTTTTATCTCAGTATATGTCAACTTGCTAACAGCTCTCATTCTAGTTTGATTTTTTTCTCTTGTATTGTCAAACATAATTTTTTTTTGTTTTTTCGAAATAGTTTTAATACGAGATTGTCATTTATGTTTCAATTATTTAAAAGATTTACAAATCTGTTTCTCTGGCAGCTCTTTGACTCTAACAAGTATAAATTTCCACTCATTACAAATTGGAAATCTAATATTGCCTCAAGTGTATTAGAAAGGAAGAATATTATTTTTGTTGTAAGAAGTTTTTAATTATTTTGCTTTTTCAACATTCTGAAGGATCTTCGTCTAACAAAGTGGAATTAATCTTTATTTTTAACCACTACAGTGTTTGGCGAAAACAGACAGTACGAATTCAAGTAAAAGATTTTTCAACAATTCAAGAAGTTTTATTTTTCATATGCAAATCGTCTTACAGAATATCAAAATGCAATATTTTTAAAGTTTTCAGGACTTTTTTTTCTTTTAAGAATTCAGTTATTCCAGATATGTTTAATGGATTAGTCATGACTGACAAAATGTCCCCCAAAATATTTTACTGTTTAGTCATAATTTACACCTGTTCAGTTTCCCGTGTTTGGGAAATATTTTCTTTTCATTTCTTATTGAAAGTTTTAACATGACGAAAATGGATTTTTCTACCGGTTCATTTGACAGTGTTCTTCAGTGGTTAGGAGCCACGGTGTAGTAATGGATAGCGGCTGGGACTGAGAAATCTGAGAGCCGACTTCGAATTCCAGTTGAATCGATTACATTCACTTACGTGCTAAAACCCTTGGGAAAGATATGAATCCTCTTCTTCTCCCACCTCCCAGGTAAATAGCAGGACTGACCAGGTTCTGTAGCCTTGGATGGCAAAGAAATGGCAACCCACTGAGGGAAAAATCTGCTTCGTCAGTCATGTATCGACATATAAATGATCGCCTAAGCGTGTATCACGCATGGCACAAAACTAACTAACTGTTCGAGTCTAGATAGATAAAACTTCGGATGCTGATTTTGAAGATTTAATTAACCTAACATGATTTTCCTCTCTCTTTGGGACAATACATTCCGCAAATAACATTATTATTACTTCACATTCTAATTTAATATTTGCCCTTTTCTGGAAGAGAAAAAGAATCCTTCTTTCTCATGAAACACACCTTTTCTTTTCTTTGTGTTTTTTCATGGGCTACCTGTGATTGTTCCGCAATTGAAGATTTTGGGTTCAAATCCTCAATGTAATCGTTTTCTTGGGGCGGAGGCAGTGATGGCTAGGAAGAGGGAATGAGCTCAAAAATTCGTCACCCACTAAGGACTCATTAGGCTAGAGAGGAAAATAAGTTATGAAGAACTTTAGTGTACAAATTTATTCCCTTCAATCTCCCACATTCAACTTGTCACGCCCTAAAAAAATAAATAAAGACTAAAATTACTGTCTATTCAATATCACAGGACTATATTTTCTGTTGAACTCATTGCCACATAAAATGAAATCACACGATTTAAGGAGATCGTATAATCGATTTGTAAAAAAAAAAAAAATACTAATCGTATGAAAGCCGATTGTGATTTCAATTTAAATTAAAAAAAAAAAAAAGATTTACTCGCAAACCTGCACTTGAAAATACGGCATAACTTCATTGATTAGACATTCATAGCCGTTATTAAAATGTTTTTAAAAAGATACTTGTTCGTGTGCTAACAAATTAGTAAAGGCATGAAACTTAAATTCTCTTTGGTTAACTAATGGAATTAAATATGATATTATATTTCCAAGGCCGACAGTCCAAGATTCAGGAAAGCGAACTTTACTTTCTCAACTATCTTCTAAACTTACCTATAGTAAGTATAGTCTAATATAAGGTTATAATTGTGGGTCAGTCGTTAAGAATCGATCTCACTGTGTCTGATTATTAGCTTGAAAAATGAATCCTCCGATAAAAGTAGATGACAGTTTGCTTTCTTTACAAATCACATAAAATCAGCGTACGTGTCGATTCCATAAAGGACTGATGCCCGATTCCTGTTTATATATATATATATATATATATATATATATATATATATATATATATATATATATATATATATATATATATATTTGTGTGTATTTGTGTGTATCTGTGTGTATTCGTGGTCAAGTTGTTGCGCAAACTATGCATGAATTAATAGCAATAAAGACCGCATCGAACGGAATAAAGTAAAGTTACGACGAAAAACACAAAAGGACAACAAATGCATTTCTTTAAATTAAAAAGAATGATAATGCGAAAAAGAATGTGAAATAAATTATTGAGTTTATAATTAAGCAGCAACAACAACAACAGCATTATCATCATCATCATCATCAGCAGCAGCAGCAGCAGCAATTAAGAAAATATTTAATTGCATTCCGGGCCAAATTTGCACGGCGTAGCTTTGCTGATTATAAAAACGTTTATGGCTTGAAAATCGCGGTACTGCGAGTTGCATTCCAGCGACACCAGATTTCTGACAGGTAAAGATCTATGAAATCAATATCAGATTGTGATATTGAATCGTTGGCTCGACAGAAAAGCACAAAGAGATCGAATCCTACCAAAGGGTGTATAGGAATTTCAATGAAATCAAATAATAATCGACTATTTACCAAATATATTGGTGACGGGGATTCGTGGTTCAAGTGACACGATTTCCTGCATCTTTACTCTCTCTCTCTCTCTCTATCTCTCTCTCTCTCTCTCTCTCTCTCTCTCTCTCTCTGTTGTTGTTGTTGCGTAATTTTCCAGTTGTTGTAGTCATGTTGCAAAAAGGTATTTTATTTAATTTGGAATTAATTATTTATCAGATTCTGAAAGTTTATTTTGGCGAAATTAACAGAAATTATCGAAACTGGAATTCGGGAAAAGGAAGAAAAGTAAGATGCAAAAGAGCAAAAGAGAAAATCATATAAATAGGAACAGATAGAGAGATGTGAAGAGACTGAGAAAGATAGATAGATAGAAAGAAAGAAAGAGAGAAAGAGACTGAGATGGATAAACAGATAGGAAGGAATAGACTTAGATAGACAGACAGAAAGGAAGGATCAGACTGAGATAGACAAAAAGAAAGGCATAGACTGAGATAGATAGATAGATAGATAGATAGATAGATAGATAGATAGATAGATAGATCTGAATAGACTGAGATAGATAGATAGATAGATAGATAGATAGATAGATAGATAGATAGATAGATAGATAGATTCTTTTACACATATTTTGTTAAGAAATAGAGAGAATAAAAATGAGTGAATGAGAAGAAAAACGTCGGTTGGTTGCTCAGTCGGTAGTAAATGAATTGAAGCCACCATTAGGTACACCTGAAAAATTCGCTGCTGCTTCTATAAATAAGTTCTTTGAATGGAATAAGTTTGGTCTCATGGTTGGAACAATGGTCTGAAGGAAAAACTTTTATCTTCCAACGAGTGGGGCAAAATGATTTTCACAGAGGAATTAAAAATGAAATGGAAACGACAAAGAATTAAACACTGATCAACATGTTTTGTCACTTAGTGAATTTGATCCGGAATCCGATTTTGATAAAGGCCCTTGTAAATACGCACCTCTTAATAGTTCGGGGTACCTGGCAGAACGGATCTGATGTTGCAATATCAGAAATCCGTAATGAAGACTGGGTTACATCAATGATGACCTCTACCGTTGCATTTTATAAGTGTATGTCAAGAATAGATTATTTAAATGTTGGATTTAAATTAATTCTACAGGGATTCTTCGTATTTCATGGATAGCCATCTTTCTTGCCCGATTTTTGCTACTTATCGATGGTGATCGATGCCAGCAAATAGTCACAAATCTCCAGCCCATTCTTCGGTATTATTGAACACGCCATAACATCACGGTAAATCTTATATTAGGTGACTCTCACTAGGTGCCCCCACCCGACGCGTGGTTGTAGTGGGCATTAAACAGTTCATTTCACATCAGAAATATTTGGGTATTGGGCTTGGTTGTAATCGAGGAATTTCCTCGATCAAGTTTGTATATGTAATCTTGTATGTGCCCTTTTTGTATAAATCCGTTCAAAAGAATCCCTCAAGACACATTAGAGACACGCTACTTCTCGTACATGACCACGCATACGTATATATATATATATATATATATATATATATATATATATATATATATATATAATTTATATATATATAATTTATACATATATTTATTTCAATTGAATCAATAAACTGTTAGATCCTCATACGTCGAAACCGACGGGAGAGTATATATATATATATATATATATATATATATGTGTGTGTGTGTGTGTGTGTGTGTGTGTGTGCGTGTGTGTGTGTGTGTGTGTGTGTGCGTGCGTGTTTGGGCAGTAAAGTATTTTTAAACATGTTTCGTTAAATATGACAGACAAGGAAAATTTAATTAATTTTTATTTAACTTTCCAATTATACATACATACATACATAAATATAGATAGATAGATAGATAGATAGATAGATAGATAGATAGATGATAGATCTGAATAGACTGAGATAGATAGATAGATAGATAGATAGATAGATAGATAGATAGATAGATAGATAGATATGAAGAACCACGACATAGATGGAGAGAGGGAAAGAGCGAAAGAAACTAAGTATTAGAATGATAGAGATATGGAGTGTTTTCTATATCATCCTTTCTGCTTATAATAAGCGATATAAAAAGTTTGATATACGGTGTCTTCGACATGAGGACGCTGGGATTCAATTTAGAGCTCGCATTTCTTATTGACGCCTGAAAAACAAGCCGCATTATTAAGTTTGCTTTTGATTTTCTTTACGACTGAAATTTCTTGGAATGTCCTACATTTGCCAATGATCAGTCTGCTTTAAAAAAAAAAAAAGGTACGTTCCGATTTTTTCTTCCTCTTCCTATTTTCTCCAATGTTGAACATCACAAGGATTTATAAACAAGTTATTCTTTTAAAATATTTGTTTTACCAGATGGCTTAAGTGACGAATAAATATAAATTCATTTTTTTCTTTTCATTTCTTTTTTACTTTAAATGCTTGTTCAGTTTAGTCCGTCGTCAAGGTGATGGGTGGGCTGTCCTACGTTCAGTCAATTACTTACCCCCACCACTAGGAAAATGATACTAGTTTTGTTTGCAGCTTTGTATGCTTCAAGCCATCAACAAACAGCATATTACCAACGTGTCAATACAATAAGTCTCTTTCTTTTTCCTTTTTTTTCTTTTGTAGTTTTAGCAAAGATTTGAGAATATTTTCTTTCAAAAATACGGAATATTCGTTCCAGCACTTCTATTAAAATAAAAATAGTTATTCTTTTAAAATATTTGTGTTACCAGATGGCTTAAGTGACGAATAAATATAAATCCATTTTTTCTTTAATTAATCATTATAAAAAAGACTACGAAATAAAAAATTGTCACATAAATCCCGGAAAGACAATGACCATGCTATAAAACCATGTTTGATAAGTGTTTTAGATGATCATGTGAGCAATGTAGTGAGAGATTTCGATTGCAGAATAACACAGGATACACTTCAGATGCACTTATTACACACCTTCGAAACTTTGTGATGCATTGGATTGAGAGATTACTGGATTTTATGGTCTTGAAAATTAATTGATTAAAAAAAATCAAGTTAATATTTATTCTTTTTTTTAATTATTTGTTATTGAACAGTTTATACACCGTTGTTTGCGCAGTTCCTAGTGTATAACCTCTCTTACCCATTCATATCTTCAGTGTCCTTCTGAGTTAATTTGCAACATCTGACTCTGATTTTATCCCTTGTCTATCCTTTGTTATTTTTAAGAGGATTTTTTTAACGTTTTCTCTTTCAACAGGATGTTTTTTTTCCGCTTTAAGTATCCTCTCTGTAATCCTAACATTGCCATTCGATATGCAGTTCAACTTTTTTTACAAATGGCCGTTCATTTTTTCACCTTTTTAGTTTGATGCCTGTTTATGTAGATTCGTGATTTTGTACTTGTCCTATTTGTCACACACAAATGTTTGACTCTCATGAGAAATTCTTCATTACTTTTGTCTTGTGTTGTCCTCATCTCACATAACAAGAGAGCCGATGAAATGTTCAGTGCTAATATAACCCCGCCATCTTTGCAAATCTAAACATGTTATCTTTCGTTGGTTAGGGTTTATTCATTTTTATTTTTATGAATTCGTTGAATGTTAACTCCTGCAAAAACTGATGTTTTCCTTTCCAGAGATTATGTGAGAGAAACTCTACTCAACACCTAATAGAATATTTTTCAGTCTCCTGGAAAAAAATATCATCGTCTAAAAGGCTACATCTCTCCACCTACTTACTGTCTTATTTTATCTTGCACTTCAAGACAGACCCCACCGCTCTAGTTATGAATGTCATGGCTGTCAGCATATTGGTCCATAATGTCGTCAGCTGTCTAGCAAGGTGAAATACATGCCTTATTACATACTGTAGTTGCTGGAACATGAAAATCTCTGTTCTACCATATTATTATTATTATTATTATTATTATTATTGATTTCTGCTATGGTCATACTACCTACCAAGACTGCGGAAAAACCTATGTCAATTTGTGGTGCGTTGTTTTGTCTACATTTCATGATTTGTTTTTTTTCTAACTCCCATAACATTACTAGAGTTACAGGGACAAAGTTATTCTTAGTGTGTGGGCCAATGTTTTGTATTTCTCTTAAGATGGGATTTCCAGGGATTTTTTCAACATTTATGGATGCAATTATTTTAATAATATTTATTTTGTACGTATCTTGGAAAAGATAATTATTGTCAAAAGATTTTTGAGGATTTTAATTAGCAAGATTATTTGAATTTTCACACATTTTGCTTTATATATGGGACGCATTATATAGAGAGAATCTCGACCTTAAAGTGATTCTATATCAGTCATACGCTGTCAATTATTGCTTATATATATATATATATATATATATATATATATATATATATATATATATATATATATATATATATATATGCATGTTTCATTAAAAACGACAGACAAGGTACTACGGTTAAGCGTTTTATTTAATTTTTCTTGTGTTCTGAAAAGAGCTTTCTTTTCTGGACAAAGGGTGTGTAAGAACTGTCTAAATGTTTTATATTTCTGAGCGCTTTCGGCTATACCTTTAGCCATTATCAAGGATGATTCGATTTTCAGCTTAATTGAGTGTGTGCGTTCTGTGTATGTATTAGTGTGTGGTAGGGATGTTTTTAATTTCCGATTTAATTGACGCTTAGCACATTGTGGCTTTGTTCGTAGTTAATATTGTTAAGAGTTGGCTATTTCTTTTTTATTATTAAAGCTTCCATTATTTTTAGTCTTTTTTTGCAGGTGGATATAGTTAATATATTTGTGTTTTCTACTAGTATATTCCTAATGGAATCGGGTAAATCTGTGTGTGTATGTTTAAATGGATTCTAATGGAGCTGTGATCAGATAGGTGTAACGTAAGACGTCTGGATAAGCATGTGTTTGTGTAGCCGATGTAATTATTTAGGAGTCCGGTTTGATATATATATATATATATATATATATATATATATATATATATA